>OX401415.1:12049157-12150961 GCA_947846245.1 Cerastoderma edule
CCATGAGTAAGCTTGCTGTTGATCCCCTTACTCTGACTTTCACGGCATACTATTCTAAGCAGCAGCGTGGATAAAGAAATTGCCCATTCATAAGGAGGATTTCAATGCTTTGAGTGGAGTCGGGTGTGGGGGTCGGGTTTCTGGGGGGGAAGTTACTCTGTGCGGATATGAACATATACACTAACAGGTAAAGGGTTATTAATCAGAAACATAATCAGTAGAATTACTCAATGAAACACTGTAGGAAAAGGGACAATGACTTATTTGATTATCTCCATATGGAAGTATTGATCGGACGGGGTCTCGAACAAACGACATTCTGGTTAACGTGGTAAAATCAGAAACATCGTCTGCATTCTTCTTTAGAATAGATTGCCTTGAAAGACTGAATCCTAATTACCATATTTTACTATCATAAAGTACCGATACGTTTCAAAGTATTTTATTCTGTCGCTCGGTTTGTTTGGGACTTAAAGCTGATGTCAACAGTATTCTAGTCTCATTTTGATGACTTTTTCATCTGTTTTATTTTCCACGTAGAGCAATTTGGTGGGTTTGACCGATGAGACATTTCGCATTGACTTCTTATACCATTACCAAACAATAACGACATTTGACCAGTTTGTTGGAGGCGACTTTGGAAAACCGTTGTGGGAAAATGAGAAATTGCTCTTCACCAGCAATTTCTCCTTTTCCCACAATGTATTCTGCTCTATCCCAAGTTTATTTTTCAAATTCATCGCATTTATAAATGGCGTCTGCAACTCTTCCAGTTAGGGACTCTCTAAACTATTTCTCAACTATTTTTGGTAAGGGTTAAACAAACAAAAGTTTGATCTGGCCAGGTCTCAAACTTCAGACTCCAGTCTTCCAAGTCATGAATGGGACAATTCAATGAACAAGTTAGCATACGTTGAAAACAGTGTGTGGAAAAGGACTTGTGTAATGAGTAATGTGAACTCTTTATTCATGCATTCAAACAATAACAAGAAAAAAGGGAGGCAACTTTGCCCATCTTTCCCCCATGAGTAAACTTGCTGTGGATCCCCTTACTCTGACTTTCACGGCATACTATTCTAAGCAGCAGCGTGGATAAAGAAATTGCCCATTCATAAGGAGGATTTCAATGCTTTGGGTGGAGTCGGGTGTGGGGGTCGGGTTTCTGGGGGGAAGTTACTCTGTGCGGATATGAACATATACACTAACAGTCTTGCCAGATTATGGGTAAAGGGTAGCAATCAGAAACATAATAATCAGTAGAATTACTCAATGAAACACTGTAGGAAAAGGGACAATGACTTATTTGATTATCTCCATATGGAAATATTGATCGGACGGGGTCTCGAACAAACGACATTCTGGTTAACGTGGTAAAATCAGAAGCATCGTCTGCATACTTCTTTAGAATAGATCGCCTTGAAAGACTGAATCCCTAATTACCCTATTTTACTATCATAAAGTACCGATACGTTTCAAAGTATTTTATTCTGTCGCTCGGTTTGTTTTGGACTTAACGCTGATGTCAACAGTATTCTAGTCATTTTGATGACTTTATCATCTGTTTTATTTTCCACGTAGAACAATTTGGTGGGTTTGTCCAATGAGACATGTCGCATTGACTTCTTATACCATTACCAAACAATAACGACATTTGACAAGTTTGTTGGAGGCGACTTTGGAAAACGTTGTGGGAAAATGAGAAATTGCTCTTCACCAGCAATTTCTCCTTTTCCCAAAATGTTTTCTGCTCTATGCCAAGTTTATCTTTCAAATTCATCGCATTTAGAAATGGCGTCTGAAACTCTTCCAGTTAGGGACTCTCTAAACTATTTCTCAGCTATTTTTGGTAAAGGGTTAAACAAACAAAAGTTTGATCTGGCCAGGTCTCAAACTTCAGACTCCAGTCTTCCAAGTCATGAATGGGACAATCCAATGAACAAGTTAGCATACATTGAAAACAGTGTGTGGAAAAGGACTTGTGTAATGAGTAATGTGAACTCTATATACATGTATGTCAAACAGTAACAAAGAGAAAAGGGAGACAACTTTGCCCATCTTTCCCCCATGAGTAAACTTGCTGTTGATCCCCTTACTCTGACTTTCACGGCATACTATTCTAAGCAGCAGCGTGGATAAAGAAATTGCCCATACATAAGGAGGATTTCAACGCTTTGGTTGGAGTCGGGTGTGGGGGTCGGGTTTCTGGGGGGAAGTTACTCTGTGCGGATATGAACATATACACTAACAGTCTTGCCAGATTATGGGTAAAGGGTTAGCAATCAGAAACATAATAATCAGTAGAATTACTCAATGAAGCACTGTAGGAAAAGGGACAATGACTTATTTGATTATCTCCATATGGAAATATTGATGGGACGGGGTCTCGAACAAACGACATTCTGGTTAACGTGGTAAAATCAGAAGCATCGTCTGCACACTTCTTTTGAATAGATTGCCTTGAAAGACTGAATCCCTAATTACCCTATTTTACTATCATAAAGTACCGTCACGTTTCAAAGTATTTCATTCTGTCGCTCGGTTTGTTTTGGACTTAACGCTGATGTCAACAGTATTTTAGTCATTTTGATGACTTTTCCATCTGTTTTATTTTCCACGTAGAGCAATTTGGTGGGTTTCTCCAATGAGACATGTCGCATTGACTTCTTATACCATTACCAAACAATAACGACATTTGACCGGTTTGTTGGGGGCGACTTTGGAAAAACGTTGTGGGAAAATGAGAAATTGCTCTTCACCAGCAATTTCTCCTTTTCCCAAAATGTTCTCTGCTCTATCCCAAGTTTATTTTTCAAATTCATCGCATTTAGAAATGGCGTCTGAAACTCTTCCAGTTAGGGACTCTCTAAACTATTTCTCAACTATTTTTTGTTAAGGGTTAAACAAACAAAAGTTTGATCTGGCCAGGTCTCAAACTTCAGACTCCAGTCTTCAAAGTCAAACCTATGAATGGGACAATCCAATGAACAAGTTAGCATACATTGAAAACAGTGTGTGGAAAAGGACTTGTGTAATGAGTAATGTGAACTCTATATACATGTATGTCAAACAATAACAAAGAAAAAAGGGAGGCAACTTTGCCCATCTTTCCCCCATGAGTAAACTTGCTGTTGATCCCTTACTCTGACTTTCACGGCATACTATTCTAAGCAGCAGCGCGGATAAAGAAATTGCCCATTCATAAGGAGGATTTCAATGCTTTGGGTGGAGTCGGGTGTGGGGGTCGGGTTTCTGGGGGGAAGTTACTCTGTGCGGATATGAACATATACACTAACAGTCTTGCCAGATTATGGGTAAAGGGTTAGCAATCAGAAACATAATAATCAGTAGAATTACTCAATGAAACACTGTAGGAAAAGGGACAATGACTTATTTGATTATCTCCATATAGAAATATTGATCGGACGGGGTCTCGAACAAACGACATTCTGGTTAACGTGGTAAAATCAGAAACATCGTCTGCATACTTCTTTAGAATAGATTGCCTTGAAAGACTGAATCCCTAATTACCCTATTTTACTATCATAAAGTACCGATACGTTTCAAAGTATTTTATTCTGTCGCTCGGTTTGTTTTGGACTTAACGCTGATGTCAACAGTATTCTAGTCATTTTGATGACTTTTCCATCTGTTGTATTTTCCACGTAGAGCAATTTGGTGGGTTTGTCCAATGAGACATGTCGCATTGACTTCTTATACCATTACCAAACAATAACGACATTTGACCAGTTTGTTGGAGGCGACTTTGGAAAAACGTTGTGGGAAAATGAGAAATTGCTCTTCACCAGCAATTTCTCCTTTTCCCACAATGTTTTCTGCTCTATCCCAAGTTTATTTTTCAAATTCATCGCATTTAGAAATGGCGTCTGAAACTCTTCCAGTTAGGGACTCTCTAAACTATTTCTCAACTATTTTTGGTAAAGGGTTAAACAAACAAAAGTTTGATCTGGCCAGGTCTCAAACTTCAGACTCCAGTCTTCCAAGTCATGAATGGGACAATCCAATGAACAAGTTAGCATACATTGAAAACAGTGTGTGGAAAAGGACTTGTGTAATGAGTAATGTGAACTCTATATACATGTATGTCAAACAATAACAAAGAGAAAAGGGAGGCAACTTTGCCCATCTTTCCCCCATGAGTAAACTTGCTGTTGATCCCCTTACTCTGACTTTCACGGCATACTATTCTAAGCAGCAGCGTGGATAAAGAAATTGCCCATTCATAAGGCGGATTTCAATGCTTTGGGTGGAGTCGGGTGTGGGGGTCGGGTTTCTGGGGGGAAGTTACTCTGTGCGGATATGAACATATACACTAACAGTCTTGCCAGATTATGGGTAAAGGGTTAGCAATCAGAAACATAATAATCAGTAGAATTACTCAATGAAACACTGTAGGAAAAGGGACAATGACTTATTTGATTATCTCCATATGGAAATATTGATCGGACGGGGTCTCGAACAAACGACATTCTGGTTAACGTGGTAAAATCAGAAGCATCGTCTGCATACTTCTTTAGAATAGATTGCCTTGAAAGACTGAATCCCTAATTACCCTATTTTACTATCATAAAGTACCGATACGTTTCAAAGTATTTTATTCTGTCGCTCGGTTTGTTTTGGACTTAACGCTGATGTCAACAGTATTCTAGTCATTTTGATGACTTTTCCATCTGTTCTATTTTCCACGTAGAGCAATTTGGTGGGTTTGTCCAATGAGACATGTCGCATTGACTTCTTATACCATTACCAAACAATAACGACATTTGACCAGTTTGTTGGAGGCGACTTTGGAAAAACGTTGTGGGAAAATGAGAAATTGCTCTTCACCAGCAATTTCTCCTTTTCCCACAATGTTTTCTGCTCTATCCCAAGTTTATTTTTCAAATTCATCGCATTTAGAAATGGCGTCTGAAACTCTTCCAGTTAGGGACTCTCTAAACTATTTCTCAACTATTTTTGGTAAAGGGTTAAACAAACAAAAGTTTGATCTGGCCAGGTCTCAAACTTCAGACTCCAGTCTTCCAAGTCATGAATGGGACAATCCAATGAACAAGTTAGCATACATTGAAAACAGTGTGTGGAAAAGGACTTGTGTAATGAGTAATGTGAACTCTATATACATGTATGTCAAACAATAACAAAGAAAAAAGGGAGACAACCCCATCTTTCCCCCATGAGTAAACTTGCTGTTGATCCCCTTACTCTGACTTTCACGGCATACTATTCTAAGCAGCAGCGTGGATAAAGAAATTGCCCATTCATAAGGAGGATTTCAATGCTTTGGGTGGAGTCGGGTGTGGGGGTCGGGTTTCTGGGGGGAAGTTACTCTGTGCGGATATGAACATATACACTAACAGTCTTGCCAGATTATGGGTAAAGGGTTAGCAATCAGAAACATAATAATCAGTAGAATTACTCAATGAAACACTGTAGGAAAAGGGACAATGACTTATTTGATTATCTCCATATAGAAATATTGATCGGACGGGGTCTCGAACAAACGACATTCTGGTTAACGTGGTAAAATCAGAAGCATCGTCTGCATACTTCTTTAGAATAGATTGCCTTGAAAGACTGAATCCCTAATTACCCTATTTTACTATCATAAAGTACCGATACGTTTCAAAGTATTTTATTCTGTCGCTCGGTTTGTTTTGGACTTAACGCTGATGTCAACAGTATTCTAGTCATTTTGATGACTTTTCCATCTGTTTTATTTTCCACGTAGAGCAATTTGGTGGGTTTGTCCAATGAGACATGTCGCATTGACTTCTTATACCATTACCAAACAATAACGACATTTGACCAGTTTGTTGGAGGCGACTTTGGAAAACGTTGTGGGAAAATGAGAAATTGCTCTTCACCAGCAATTTCTCCTTTTCCCACAATGTTTTCTGCTCTATCCCAAGATTATTTTTCAAATTCATCGCATTTAGAAATGGCGTCTGAAACTCTTCCAGTTAGGGACTCTCTAAACTATTTCTCAACTATTTTTGGTAAAGGGTTAAACAAACAAAAGTTTGATCTGGCCAGGTCTCAAACTTCAGACTCCAGTCTTCCAAGTCATGAATGGGACAATCCAATGAACAAGTTAGCATACATTGAAAACAGTGTGTGGAAAAGGACTTGTGTAATGAGTAATGTGAACTCTATATACATGTATGTCAAACAATAACAAAGAAAAAAGGGAGACAACTTGCCCATCTTTCCCCCATGAGTAAACTTGCTGTTGATCCCCTTACTCTGACTTTCACGGCATACTATTCTAAGCAGCAGCGTGGATAAAGAAATTGCCCATTCATAAGGAGGATTTCAATGCTTTGGGTGGAGTCGGGTGTGGGGGTCGGGTTTCTGGGGGGAAGTTACTCTGTGCGGATATGAACATATACACTAACAGTCTTGCCAGATTATGGGTAAAGGGTTAGCAATCAGAAACATAATAATCAGTAGAATTACTCAATGAAACACTGTAGGAAAAGGGACAATGACTTATTTGATTATCTCCATATGGAAATATTGATCGGACGGGGTCTCGAACAAACGACATTCTGGTTAACGTGGTAAAATCAGAAGCATCGTCTGCATACTTCTTTAGAATAGATTGCCTTGAAAGACTGAATCCCTAATTACCCTATTTTACTATCATAAAGTACCGATACGTTTCAAAGTATTTTATTCTGTCGCTCGGTTTGTTTTGGACTTAACGCTGATGTCAACAGTATTCTAGTCATTTTGATGACTTTTCCATCTGTTCTATTTTCCACGTAGAGCAATTTGGTGGGTTTGTCCAATGAGACATGTCGCATTGACTTCTTATACCATTACCAAACAATAACGACATTTGACCAGTTTGTTGGAGGCGACTTTGGAAAAACGTTGTGGGAAAATGAGAAATTGCTCTTCACCAGCAATTTCTCCTTTTCCCACAATGTTTTCTGCTCTATCCCAAGATTATTTTTCAAATTCATCGCATTTAGAAATGGCGTCTGAAACTCTTCCAGTTAGGGACTCTCTAAACTATTTCTCAACTATTTTTGGTAAAGGGTTAAACAAACAAAAGTTTGATCTGGCCAGGTCTCAAACTTCAGACTCCAGTCTTCCAAGTCATGAATGGGACAATCCAATGAACAAGTTAGCATACATTGAAAACAGTGTGTGGAAAAGGACTTGTGTAATGAGTAATGTGAACTCTATATACATGTATGTCAAACAATAACAAAGAAAAAAGGGAGGCAACTTTGCCCATCTTTCCCCCATGAGTAAACTTGCTGTTGATCCCCTTACTCTGACTTTCACGGCATACTATTCTAAGCAGCAGCGTGGATAAAGAAATTGCCCATTCATAAGGAGGATTTCAACGCTTTGGGTGGAGTCGGGTGTGGGGGTCGGGTTTCTGGGGGGAAGTTACTCTGTGCGGATATGAACATATACACTAACAGTCTTGCCAGATTATGGGTAAAGGGTTAGCAATCAGAAACATAATAATCAGTAGAATTACTCAATGAAACACTGTAGGAAAAGGGACAATGACTTATTTGATTATCTCCATATAGAAATATTGATCGGACGGGGTCTCGAACAAACGACATTCTGGTTAACGTGGTAAAATCAGAAACATCGTCTGCATACTTCTTTAGAATAGATTGCCTTGAAAGACTGAATCCCTAATTACCCTATTTTACTATCATAAAGTACCGATACGTTTCAAAGTATTTTATTCTGTCGCTCGGTTTGTTTTGGACTTAACGCTGATGTCAACAGTATTCTAGTCATTTTGATGACTTTTCCATCTGTTTTATTTTCCACGTAGAGCAATTTGGTGGGTTTGTCCAATGAGACATGTCGCATTGACTTCTTATACCATTACCAAACAATAACGACATTTGACCAGTTTGTTGGAGGCGACTTTGGAAAAACGTTGTGGGAAAATGAGAAATTGCTCTTCACCAGCAATTTCTCCTTTTCCCACAATGTTTTCTGCTCTATCCCAAGATTATTTTTCAAATTCATCGCATTTAGAAATGGCGTCTGAAACTCTTCCAGTTAGGGACTCTCTAAACTATTTCTCAACTATTTTTGGTAAAGGGTTAAACAAACAAAAGTTTGATCTGGCCAGGTCTCAAACTTCAGACTCCAGTCTTCCAAGTCATGAATGGGACAATCCAATGAACAAGTTAGCATACATTGAAAACAGTGTGTGGAAAAGGACTTGTGTAATGAGTAATGTGAACTCTATATACATGTATGTCAAACAATAACAAAGAAAAAAGGGAGGCAACTTTGCCCATCTTTCCCCCATGAGTAAACTTGCTGTTGATCCCCTTACTCTGACTTTCACGGCATACTATTCTAAGCAGCAGCGTGGATAAAGAAATTGCCCATTCATAAGGAGGATTTCAACGCTTTGGGTGGAGTCGGGTGTGGGGGTCGGGTTTCTGGGGGGAAGTTACTCTGTGCGGATATGAACATATACACTAACAGTCTTGCCAGATTATGGGTAAAGGGTTAGCAATCAGAAACATAATAATCAGTAGAATTACTCAATGAAACACTGTAGGAAAAGGGACAATGACTTATTTGATTATCTCCATATAGAAATATTGATCGGACGGGGTCTCGAACAAACGACATTCTGGTTAACGTGGTAAAATCAGAAACATCGTCTGCATACTTCTTTAGAATAGATTGCCTTGAAAGACTGAATCCCTAATTACCCTATTTTACTATCATAAAGTACCGATACGTTTCAAAGTATTTTATTCTGTCGCTCGGTTTGTTTTGGACTTAACGCTGATGTCAACAGTATTCTAGTCATTTTGATGACTTTTCCATCTGTTCTATTTTCCACGTAGAGCAATTTGGTGGGTTTGTCCAATGAGACATGTCGCATTGACTTCTTATACCATTACCAAACAATAACGACATTTGACCAGTTTGTTGGAGGCGACTTTGGAAAAACGTTGTGGGAAAATGAGAAATTGCTCTTCACCAGCAATTTCTCCTTTTCCCACAATGTTTTCTGCTCTATCCCAAGATTTATTTTTCAAATTCATCGCATTTAGAAATGGCGTCTGAAACTCTTCCAGTTAGGGACTCTCTAAACTATTTCTCAACTATTTTTGGTAAAGGGTTAAACAAACAAAAGTTTGATCTGGCCAGGTCTCAAACTTCAGACTCCAGTCTTCCAAGTCATGAATGGGACAATCCAATGAACAAGTTAGCATACATTGAAAACAGTGTGTGGAAAAGGACTTGTGTAATGAGTAATGTGAACTCTTATACATGTATGTCAAACAATAACAAAGAAAAAAGGGAGGCAACTTTGCCCATCTTTCCCCCATGAGTAAACTTGCTGTTGATCCCCTTACTCTGACTTTCACGGCATACTATTCTAAGCAGCAGCGTGGATAAAGAAATTGCCCATTCATAAGGAGGATTTCAATGCTTTGGGTGGAGTCGGGTGTGGGGGTCGGGTTTCTGGGGGGAAGTTACTCTGTGCGGATATGAACATATACACTAACAGTCTTGCCAGATTATGGGTAAAGGGTTAGCAATCAGAAACATAATAATCAGTAGAATTACTCAATGAAACACTGTAGGAAAAGGGACAATGACTTATTTGATTATCTCCATATAGAAATATTGATCGGACGGGGTCTCGAACAAACGACATTCTGGTTAACGTGGTAAAATCAGAAACATCGTCTGCATACTTCTTTAGAATAGATTGCCTTGAAAGACTGAATCCCTAATTACCCTATTTTACTATCATAAAGTACCGATACGTTTCAAAGTATTTTATTCTGTCGCTCGGTTTGTTTTGGACTTAACGCTGATGTCAACAGTATTCTAGTCATTTTGATGACTTTTCCATCTGTTCTATTTTCCACGTAGAGCAATTTGGTGGGTTTGTCCAATGAGACATGTCGCATTGACTTCTTATACCATTACCAAACAATAACGACATTTGACCAGTTTGTTGGAGGCGACTTTGGAAAAACGTTGTGGGAAAATGAGAAATTGCTCTTCACCAGCAATTTCTCCTTTTCCCACAATGTTTTCTGCTCTATCCCAAGTTTATTTTTCAAATTCATCGCATTTAGAAATGGCGTCTGAAACTCTTCCAGTTAGGGACTCTCTAAACTATTTCTCAACTATTTTTGGTAAAGGGTTAAACAAACAAAAGTTTGATCTGGCCAGGTCTCAAACTTCAGACTCCAGTCTTCCAAGTCATGAATGGGACAATCCAATGAACAAGTTAGCATACATTGAAAACAGTGTGTGGAAAAGGACTTGTGTAATGAGTAATGTGAACTCTATATACATGTATGTCAAACAATAACAAAGAAAAAGGGAGGCAACTTTGCCCATCTTTCCCCCATGAGTAAACTTGCTGTTGATCCCCTTACTCTGACTTTCACGGCATACTATTCTAAGCAGCAGCGTGGATAAAGAAATTGCCCATTCATAAGGAGGATTTCAACGCTTTGGGTGGAGTCGGGTGTGGGGGTCGGGTTTCTGGGGGGAAGTTACTCTGTGCGGATATGAACATATACACTAACAGTCTTGCCAGATTATGGGTAAAGGGTTAGCAATCAGAAACATAATAATCAGTAGAATTACTCAATGAAACACTGTAGGAAAAGGGACAATGACTTATTTGATTATCTCCATATAGAAATATTGATCGGACGGGGTCTCGAACAAACGACATTCTGGTTAACGTGGTAAAATCAGAAACATCGTCTGCATACTTCTTTAGAATAGATTGCCTTGAAAGACTGAATCCCTAATTACCCTATTTTACTATCATAAAGTACCGATACGTTTCAAAGTATTTTATTCTGTCGCTCGGTTTGTTTTGGACTTAACGCTGATGTCAACAGTATTCTAGTCATTTTGATGACTTTTCCATCTGTTCTATTTTCCACGTAGAGCAATTTGGTGGGTTTGTCCAATGAGACATGTCGCATTGACTTCTTATACCATTACCAAACAATAACGACATTTGACCAGTTTGTTGGAGGCGACTTTGGAAAAACGTTGTGGGAAAATGAGAAATTGCTCTTCACCAGCAATTTCTCCTTTTCCCACAATGTTTTCTGCTCTATCCCAAGTTTATTTTTCAAATTCATCGCATTTAGAAATGGCGTCTGAAACTCTTCCAGTTAGGGACTCTCTAAACTATTTCTCAACTATTTTTGGTAAAGGGTTAAACAAACAAAAGTTTGATCTGGCCAGGTCTCAAACTTCAGACTCCAGTCTTCCAAGTCAAACCTATGAATCCACCCCACCCCAGCCTACCCCTTCCCCATTTTACTGGAATATTCCTCCTTAAAACTCATTTCTTTTAATTTTTCAACAATAATGTATGCTTAACATCTCCATTAGGACCAGTCAATTGGGCATTTAAGGGGGAACAGGTTAATCATTGTCAACATTCCAATGGACCGAACTACACCATGTCAATCAAACAGCATCATACAAAGTAGTTCGGTTATAATCAGACATTCTTAGCAAAAATCAAACGATAATGAATGCATAGCTTCTAGTGATACATTCCAATGAATAAGTTAGCATATGTTCAAATATGGCTTATATTATCATTTCAATCTAATTAATATTACCAAATTACATTTGTTTGAAGGACTATTTTTGGGTACTACGACCCGGAAGTATTCTGAAAGCACTCTGGAAGTACTTAATTTCTTAATTTCCCCAAAACGATAAAAATATTCAAAATGGAAAACATTGAAACTAAAGTGGTCATCGTTAATACATTTGTAATTCGTAAAGAATGTATTATTCATGCGTGTATCGTACACGGCATCACGTCATGGTTAACATAAATACCTCCATAAACTATACCCGTATTATGATTCTTATTGATTTATCATAATCCGATACTTGTAAACTTGTGATCTTGACAGAATAGGCAATGCTTGCTGAATTCAGCTTGACTTAATCAAGACATAATAAATATTCATAAAGAAAAAGAAAAGAGAAAAAACTTACATTACAGCCACATTTAGCCAGGAGCTTGTCCTTCCCTATATAACCTCCATGTTTTGTGAAAAATGAATTACAACGGTGTAATTTTTATTTATGAATAAACACGCTCACACATGTGACGCGTCTTCTGCAACAATGCATTTGTAATTACTATATACACATAATCATTTCACAAATGCTGTATAATGTCCAGATAAAATAAGTCCATGTTCACACGAGATTGTATGAAAATACATGTATTCTAAACCATCTTCATTGCGTACCAAATCAGAAACAGATATGTTAGGTAAGTCTATTCTATAACCGCAATCATAATCATACATATATATATCAACAAAAAGTTGTCTACGTGAGAAAAGTAATGCGATTCAAACATCACGTGCGGGTGACCCAGATACAGTTTAAATTTATTTAGTTACAAATGCAGACGCTCGCGCTACAAGCCTGTCTCAAGAGAAGCCTTATATTACAAGAATGTGTCGTCTCTTTTTCAAAAATCTTGAATATCTACTTGATTTTGATGAGGAAAGATACTCAGAGTAGCAGACAGATTAGATCACAGGCCAGTCGCCAAATGAATTGGCGGCTGGCCTGGATCTAACCTGTTTGCATAAGCATGAGGTCGGTTCCAGTACTATAAGGAATAAGAATGTTATCCTACATAAATTAAGGACGCTGAAATATAGTAGATGTGTTCTTATTTGCTTATTTCATTGAACCTTTTGTCAAACAGTGTTTACAGAGTTTTCTGACAGTTTTACTTCTCTGAATAACTCTTGACTAAAAGAAGGAAAGACAGAAATAGTTTAATCCAAGCTTTACTTAATCTTCCAAAGTACGATTCCTTACCAAGGAATATTTACTCCAATAAACAACTGTATAGATTCTACGTATTTTCCATTTTATTTTGTTATGTAGGTTAAAGACACGAAAACCAAGTGTTGGGACCAAAGTCTGAGAATTCAAGAATATAATGATGTAACCAGGATTGAACCCAGCATTCTTCTTTAAGGAGGAGAGTGTCTATTAATAAAAATACCAAAGCTGTGATATATGATAGTCTCAATAATGATCCGTTCGAACGAAGCTTTTTTCATCATTTGGACATTTATCGTGCTTCGCTACCGAAGGCGTCAGTCATTGAGTCAAAATAGCAATAGCCTTCGAGACCAGTTATCTAGAATATGATATCTGAATGCTTGCTTAGAACCAAAGACTATGGACCAACGCTAATCGAACTCACATCTCCTAGGTTAGACCAATTCAAACAATACAAGAACGCTGCATGCATGTATACAATTTCCATTAGATGTCAGGCGAGAGTGCCTGCTCAAAATTACTGTAGACCATAGGTTCGTCTACTCATAACACTGTAGACAATCTTTTTATAAAATGCCACCATAGAATTAATATAGGCCTATGGGTTAAGAAATTGTTAATGCTTTGTTCCATCTATCAGTATAAGAAGTTACGACTTTTGAAGATACTTGGGTTTATACACAAGACAATAGTAAGTCCTTCTATACACGTGAATCACACATAATTTAAGTTTTGTAATGAACCCTGGTATGCTTCAAGATCTGTTGGGCAACTTGCAATGGCAGTGCTCCTGATGTATTGCTTTAGAATAATTAAAGCATCGATCCTGATGCATATATTTTAAACGACAAATGCGTGCCCTACGCTACTTAACGACTTAGAGAAAGTAAAAATCATTTCAATATCCTAAAACAAACCTATGTTCACTTACAGCGGTTGATTGTCAAAACTGAAAGGAAGGTAACACCGTTGAACCATTAATAAAATATGCATGTATTTGAACACTTACTTTTTTTCTTTTCTTTTCTTTCATCTGTGTAAGGTATGTAAAGTATTTTCGGATCCCAAATACTTTCTGTAACCACTAATCACTTAACACATAATTAATTCCATTCATTTGAATATATTATGCACATATTAAGATTTCTTTAATCACGAATCACTATACACACCGATTCCATTCATTTGAACACTCTAAGACTATGCATACACACAGACATGATTTATCTACATCTTTAAACTACGCATTCCGATGACAGAATTTCGATATCTTTGGGAGACAGTCTCCCAAATGACTAACGGAATGCCGATGTTTCTATCCGGATTGACCAGCCCTTATGAGCAGTTATGTATGTGGTTTTCCTCCATAATTATGAGTCGGGCATCACAACATAATTGAAATAATGTTGACGCAATATAAAATCCATATAATTGAATGAACTTTATTATGAATCACTTAACAAATAATTAATTCCTTAATTTTAACACTTTATTCACAAGCTTAAATGATTTCTTCAATCATTTACGAAGCACTAAACACATATTTAATTCCATTCATTTGAACACACCTAGAAGCACCGATTCACTTTTTGATATTAACTTTTTAGGCACACTCGTCTACACGCGAATTGCGTGCAACACGTGCTCGGGACGCTAATACACACGTGTACATAAGTAAGGCCACTTCTTTTTCTTTCTTCAGTTTCTCGGACGAATTTAGGTAAATGTCGGCTCAGGAAGATGGGAAAAAAGAAGAATCACAAATGATGACGCATTTTCAATTATTTTAATTTGCATATGGCCTTTAAAAGACAACGGTTTTTCATCATCAGACATCTGTTTGTTCATCTAAATATCAGTTGGATTTGGTAATTATTTTACATGGTAATTTTCAGACTAGCTTTGCTATCAATTAAACTAGATTGGAAGATATTTAATAACATGTAACCAGAATGACTGAATGAAAGGCGTTTTAGTTTTTGATGGAGTACAAGCACGTATTGGTAGCACAGGTATATTTTTCTGCTTTTTGGCACATCCGGTAGGCGGCCTGAATCCTTTCCTGAAGCAAGTATCACAAATTGGCCCAACGATTGAATGTTTTCTCTTGAGGTCTTACACTCCATTGAGTCACTCAAATCGGTATCCCAACAGTAGAAGTACACATTCTAAAGCATGGGAATGAGTCCGGTATGAAAGTGTGAGGAAAATGGAAAATAATCTTTTGAAGGGGCAGAAAACATTGTGGGAAAAGGAGAAATTGCTCTTTACGAGCAATTTCTCCTTTTCCCAAAATGTTTTCCAGACTCGTCTGCAACAAACTGGTCAAATGTCGTTATTGTTTGGTAATGGGACGAGTGGTAGTAGACATTAGGCCGCGGAAGTTAAGGACCCCTAGTGCGGGGTATACCTACGGGCGCGGACCCCGGGCTATATAGGGTATGGGTATTGTGTGCAAGTCAAAACTGACAAGCATGTACAGTATCTTAAAAGATCATACATTATTGCAATGTGATACGTCATTTGAAGCGCCTCGGAGAGACGTTTCCAATGATGTGTTACTTAGCAAAATTGCTTGGCCCAACATTGAAATAAGACTGAATGTTGTTTTTAATTTACATAAATATTTAGCATAAACTGTTTAGTAAAACGATACCCAGGGGAAGAGCATCGGCTTCTGGATACGTGAGCCGTGCGTTGCATTGCGACCCTTCATTAATCCGCATTGGGAGAGAGTACTGGTTATGTATCCAGGAAGCAGAATCGAAAGTAATTTATCTAAGTTGTACGAACTTGTTTCACAATCGATGTAAAATGAATAAGATAAAACTTAATCAAACTGTTGATATGAATAAACCCCTATGTAGCCTAAATCAGGCATAGATATATTCTGCAGATTTTTCTCTGCTGACCAGCTGACAATCAGATCTCAAAATGCTTTCTAAAAATGTGTCTGCAGCAAGTTCCATTGTTGTTTTCAGTAGCTTTTTTCAAAATGGAGAATTATGTAAGGAAAGATTTCTCACTTTATCAGATAGATTCTGTTTGAAAAATAGGTCTGCTGCAAGACCGAAATCGTCTTGCCTCCATAATGTTCGCATTTTTGACAAAACAATGATTTTTGTTTTTTTCCAAACAAGTATCATGCAGGAAGGAGCATTCTTTTTTGAAGGACAAACAAACAAACAACACAAAGACAGGTTTTGATGATTCGTATAATTAAGTGATGTTAAAAGTACATTTATACAAAATTATTTCTACGAAAACAATGCTAACATATATTTTAACCAAAAACCTAATTATTAGGGCTTTGGTGTGACCCTTTAACACATTTTTAGATTGAAAGACAAATTTTTAACTGAAATGTTGGACAAAATGAAATATATATCACAGACACTTTTCTAACTAAATCAGTCTCATGCTATGAAGAAGTATTTTGTCATTTTATTTTGACAAATTGTTGTTATCTGTAAACGTTTCCACCTGGGATAAGAAAAAATTATCATTTGGTAAATGATTGATGGGGAGCATACCTTGTGTACAAACACAGTTCAACACACTTATTAATGCCTTAGCAAACATATTCAATAACCCATCGGAAATCAAACTCTGTGAGGTTGGGTCCATCAGCAGGTAATTCATTTATTGTACAATAGAAAAAGAACTTCTACATGTAATTGATAAAAAAAACCGAGCCAGCAGTTTAAAGATTCATGCACTTCCATGTATATGTAGTACATATCGGTAATAGAAAAAAAGAGATGGCTGTATAAGATAAATGTCAAGAGAGAAACACATAACATGATGTTTACTACAATACAAATAAAACACATATAACATACATGATAAATAACTGGCCTAAAAATCTACATATACAAAACACGACTCCAAGAACCACAGGTACCAGTAACACAAAAAACAATTGTGTAATGTACTATATTCATATAAATAGTACAGCTGTACAAGGGCTTCCCTGCAGCTACGGCACACTCTATTTACTCCGATATCATAATGTTATTGTTATGTTGTTAAAGATGGATTCGGCGATAAAGGTATCTTATTTAAGTTGAATATATATTTGATTTATACAACTCATTTTTGATAAATGTTAAGATTTCATTACAAGCATTTAATTTTTATATCTTCTTCTTTTGTTAAAATTGTTTACAGCACCATATGTAAAATTTGATTTGTTAGTCATCTGGTGCAGTGTAGGTAAATCAAAAGGGTATTATTAACCCTTTTCCAAACATAAAGTTTTCGGCTGCCCCAAATTGAAAGCGTTTGCAGACGACATCTCAAAATGTGATATATTTGAAAAACAATCTTCTGATAGGGCAGAAAACATTTTGGGAAAAGGAGAAATTGCTCATTATGAGCAATTTCCCCTTTTCCCACAATTGTTTTCAAGAGAAGTCTGTAACATACTGGTTAATTTTTTTAATTGTTTGATAATGGGTTTTTTCCAGAGTAGTCTGCAACAAACTGGTCAGATGTTGTTATTGTTTGATAATTGTTTTTTTCATAGAATAGTCTGCAACAAACTGGTCAGTTGTGGTTATTGTTTGATAATGGGTTAAGTAAAAGGTTACCATATTAAGTAAAAGGTTACCATATTAAGTAAAAGGTTACCATATTAAGTAAAAGGTTACCATATTAAGTAAAAGGTTACCATATTAAGTAAAAGGTTACCATATTAAGTAAAATGTTACCGTCTTCAATAACAACTACAATTACTATAACACAAATCTACTTATTTACAAATGATATGATTTCAGCTTACAGCATATCTATAGAATGAATTATATACAAAGATGCAACTGATGAGGAAAAAAAATGATGAGTTACAATTTCCTTAAACCTTATACTGCTGGAACCGACGTCATGCCTATGCAAACAGGTAATATCACAGGCCACCCGCCAAGTAAATTAGCAGCTGGCCTGTGATCTAACATGTGTTCTACTCTTAGTAGCTTTCTTCACTAGAATTAAGCAGATATGTAAAGTTTGGAAAGCAGACGACACAAAAATCTATTTCCAGCAAATTACACCAGCATTCCAAGGGTTATATAGAATAAAGTGCAAATCCCTCATAATGAGCAATATCTTCTCGTGTAGCAAATGAGTCTAAAATCCTCTATGTCAGTTGCAGTAAAATTACAGGTACATGTACCAGTAATTGAAAAGAAATGTATAATTATATACTCGTAAAGTACAATACAAAATGTATAACTATATACTCATAAAGTACAATACAAATTGTATAATTATGTTCTCGTAATAGTACAACACAAAATGTATAACTATATACTCATAAAGTACAATACAAATTGTATAATTATATACTCGTAATAGTACAACACAAAATGTATAACTATATACTCATAAAGTACAATACAAAATGTATAACTATATACTCGTAATAGTACAATACAAATTGTATAATTATATACTCGTAATAGTACAACACAAAATGTATAACTATATACTCATAAAGTACAATACAAAATGTATAATTATATACTCGTAATAGTACATCACAAAATGTATAATTATATACTCGTAATAGTACAACACAAAATGTATAATTATATACTCGTAATAGTACAATACAAAATAAATAACTATATACTCATAAAGTACAATACAAAATGTATAACTATATACTCGTAATAGTACAACACAAAATGTATAATTATATACTCGTAATAGTACAATACAAAATGTATAACTTTATACTCATAAAGTACAATACGAAATGTATAATTATATACTGGTCATAGTACAAACACAAAATGTATAATTATATACTTGTATAGTACAACACACAATTTATTTTAGTAGGTGCTTTTTGTTCTTTCTGGTACCTGTGAGTTAAATGAGGCATTATGGAGAAAGGGATCAAGAAATGGTGTAACACATCTATAACTGTACTGATAAATGAAAAATGATAATTATGTTTACAACATTGGAGATTTTATAATAAAACTACAATATTACATTAACAGTATTTCATGGATCTGCTTTAAGATCGGTCTTGACATTTAGACAGGTCCATGTAGTGTGTTTATATATACGATATATCAACACCTGTTTGTTCAACTCTATAATGTGGGTACGATTGAAGTAATCAACAAAAGAATGATTTTCAAAATTGCAGGTTATGGGTATTCTACCTTAACATCAATTTTTACCTAATTAAGTACAGCAAACATAATGTTTTTACCTATCTGCTTTTACGTTCAAATACCGATCAGTTGATGAGCTTGATTGCGAATTCACATTAAATGAAGTTTTAAATGCGATGAACTCGTTAAAGTCGGGTAAAAGCAGTGGGATCGATGTGCTAACTACCGAAATATTTATTGAATGTAAGGATGTTTAAGCCCCATTATTATGTACTATCTTTAACTTTATGTTTCTAAATTGTGTATTCCCGATAGAATGGACAAAGGGTATAATTGTTCCAGTTCCAAAAAAGGGTGACCTCGATGACGTAAATAAATACAGAGGAATAACTCTTACTAGCATTTTCGCTAAAATTTTCTCTTGTGTTTTAGATACCAGGATACGGAAATGGGCCGAAAGTTATGTTTTTAATGATTTTCAATTTGGATTTAGAAAAGGAAAAAGCCCGACTGATTGTATCTTTGTATTATCATCTATTATAAACCATGTTATAAATGTACAAAATAGAAAATTGTATTGTGCCTTTATTGATTTTCGCAAGGCATTTGATACAATCAAACATAATGCAATTTGGTTCAAGTTAACATCAAGGTACATCTACAAGAATTATAAGAATGCTTGAAACTATGTATGAAAATATTAAATCATGTATAAGAACCGATGGACAGGTGACTGATTTTTTTGATATAACAGTGGGTGTAAAACAAGGTGAACCATTATCTCCTCTTTTATTTATTCTTTTCATTAACGACATGTACGAGTATATGGAATCAGATGCTTTTGATTGTTTTACTTTGGAAGACGTGAAACTGTTTTTATTACTATTTGCTGATGATACTGTTCTTTTTTCTTACACTGTTGAAGGCCTTCAATTATTACTTAATAAGTTACAAGACTACTCGAAAGAGTGGGGAGTTTCAGTAAATATTGAAAATACGTTTGTTATGATTTGTCAAAAAGGTAGCCGATTTGCAGATGTTGATTTTATATATAATGGTCATAAGCTTAGAATTGTTAAGAATTTTACATATCTAGGTTGTAATTTGTCCTATAATGGAAAATTCTACAATATTCAGAATCAACTTTCTTCTCAAGCCTTAAAGGCGTTGTTTTCGTTGAATTCATTATTCGATAAGGTCTCATTAAATGTTTCTGAAAAAATAAAGTTATTCGATTCAATGGTATTGCCCATATTAGTGTACAGTGCTGAAGTTTGGGGATTTCACAATGCAACTGATTGTGAACGTATACAATTGAAATTTTTAAAACAAATATTATCAGTTAATTTAAAAACCCCTAACTCTGCAGTATATGGTGAACTAAGCAAATATCCTCTTCATGTTTTAAGGCAAATTGCATTAGTTAAATATTGGGCAAAAATTTGTAAATTTCCAAACTCTCTTTTATTTAAAATATATAACATGTCTGATAATGTGGGAAATCCAGTCAATGAATGGAAATTGAATATGCACTCTTTATTAGACAGGATAGGATATTCTCACTTAATAAAAGTAACTGATGTTTCATAAATACCATTAATAAGCATTACCCAGCGCATTTTTGATATTTATATACAGAGCTGGTTCGCTGATTTAAATAGTTTTATTTCCTAAAGATAGGTTCCTTTGTCGTCTGCTTGCCAAACTTTAAATATCTGCTTATTTTTGTTGAGAACAGATACTCAGGGAAGCAAACAGGTGAGGTTAGATCACAGGCGAGCCGACAATTTAATTGGCGGCTGGCCTTTACCTAACCTGTTTGCATAATCATGAAGTCGGTTCCAGCAATATAAGGGTTTAGTTTCAGACTCATTTCCGTAAAAGATCTCTTAAGATGTTCATGGAAAAAAAGCAAATATATCCCAACAAAAAGAACAACTTTTCCTTATATTTTCAATTATAAAATCGTCTTAAATTCAATTTGAAAGTATTTTTTGCTTACATCTTTACTCGGTAGTAAACTCCTTATAGGGGAAACGGGATAAAGGGCGCACCAATAGACAGAAATCAAAATCACGGAATATTAAGTAGAAATCAATGAGGGTTACAATGCGACGTTCAATGGGACTGTATACTTAGAATGACACGGCAATAGATATATTGTTCTTCGTTCTTCTAGGCTCTATTAACTTAGCAGCCGTTCTGTCATATTTGATGAGCGGCGTTTTTGTGTATGTATGTCCTTTTAAAGTTATTTATTTTACATCGATTATGGAACAAGTTATTACAACTTAGGTAGATCACTCTCGATTCTACTTTCCGAATACATAATCAGTAATCGCGCCGAATGTGGATTAATGAAAGGTTGTAAATCGATTCCCACTACTCACGCTATTCGAACCCACAACACTCGTGTCCCGGGGCCGACGCGCTATTCCTGGACCTCTTTCCTCCACAAGAACAAATTCATGTATGTATGTTCTGTAGCAAAGAGGTAACATATGAGAGTGTGTTTTTCTATCTCGAATTAAATGACGAACATAATCATCAAAACGAGTAAAAAGTCGCTATGACGATCTAATTAACTCGTTTTGACGATATAATTAACTTGTGATGACGATATAATAAAGTCGATGTAACGAACGAACGATCTGATTAATCAGCTGACTTGTTATTATGATTTGATCATCAGAATCGGAGCAACTTAATTGACTTTTACAAATACAGCAAACCGCGTTTTAAGCAGTACGTTACAAAATAACGTAATGTCACCTTTGTATATCTCTCCCTATATTTCTTTATTTTCTTTCTTTCTCTCTCTCTTCTTATAATAATTTTATCATCTCGTTACAACGAGTTAGTAAGCCGTATTACCGAGAAAAGAATACAACACACGTGTTACCTCTGTGTCACCATACCGTACGTATTGCAGGGTTACTGAGCTAATGCGTGACCTTCGATCGTTTAGCTGAACCCAGTTTCCTGTCTGTATTTGTTTTCCTGGTTCAGCAGTACAAAAGAACATTAACCCATTACCAAACAATATCGACATTAAACCACTTTGTTGCAGTTAACTGTGGAAAACAATGTGGGAAAAGGAGAAATTGCTCGTGTTTCCTGCCCTATCAGAAGAATGTTTTCCGAATTCGTCACATTTTCAATTTGGGACAGTCGAATATTTGGCGTTTGGGAAAGAGTTATATGCATATATCGAGAAAGGGGACATTCGAATATATATCAACAGCAAACATTTTATATATCAATATTACGATTTAAAACGTGTTGAAATGACTAATTAACTCATTAAAACGGTAAGTTTATCGTTGTAACAAGTTTATAAGTTGTTATAACGCTAATGTTACTCTTTATAAAGAGACGACTTAGTCGTTCTAACGAGTCAGCAGTTGACCAATCAGAAGGTTTGTTGTTTACATCCTGAAATCAGTATATAAAACTTTGTGCGCCAATTTGTCCAAACGCTTAAGGCCCGGTCACACCGCCAGAATTTTGCTGGAGCGTTCCTTGAACGGTATGAAGAGGGGCCGAATTTCGTCCACGTTCCGTCACCGCACACAAAATGGGGAAAATATCGAAAACACGTGAAGAAGTGCACCGCTGAATCCAGCGTTGGTTTAGCGTTGGTTTAACGGTAGCGAGCGTTAGTTAAGCGGCGACGCGAGCGTTGATAAAACGGCTTTCTGAGCATGCGCACGTCGGCTCGGCGTACTTTAAAGTTGATATAGAGGTAAACCACAAGCATCCACGATTGTTCTGACAGTTTCATGGTGATGATGCATGGTGGTTAGCAGAATCTGGAACATAATGGCCAGGATGCCGATTCGTTCTCCACGATCCGTCTTGTCCTGGACAGCCGATAGTTGAAGATGAGCCCTTCATGGTTGAGCTTTCTGTAGGTGAACTTGTAGTCAGAATCCACCATGGCAAACAAGATCACGCTGTAAAAGCCTTTGTAGGTGTAGAATTCTGAGGCAACGTTAGGAGACGCTTAACAGGCCACGTGGTTGCCATCAACGGCAACAATTGTGTGGGAAAAGTTCCATCTCTGGTACCATTGGTCAGCCAGGTCTCTCCTTCCTTGTTCAATTGTTGCACTCCTTAAAATATGACATTTACCACTTCTCTTACTACCACACTGATGGTGTTGGGGGGCTCCCAGTAATATTGCATGTTTCTGTAGGTGTTGTGGGGGACCCCCAGGAGTATTGCATGTTTCTGTAGGTGTTGTGGGGGACCCCCAGGAGTATTGCATGTTTCTGTAGGTATTACTAGAGACCAGGTGCAGTAGGGTGATTACCACTTTGAGACCAGGCTCCAGGCTTGGTCGGAAATGGTGTCTTATTTGGGCAATCGGGTGATCAGCCTCTGTACAACTTCATCAAATATGACTGGTGGCATCCTCATAAAGGGATGTAAGGCTTGTGGTTCCTCATTCCTCAGCTCCACCATCAGCTTGTGATACAGTCTATGTTACAGCCTTCTCGATATCCACTATCTGACCCACACACGTCTGTCTCTCCTTCTTCGCTCTCTTCTTCTCCTACAAGCTTGTTGCAATCTGAGAAGGTTCTGATTCTGCTGCTGGACTAGTGCACCAATCACAAGTCTCCCGGCATCCATGGCAGAACACTTTTACTATAACTGAGCAAATTAAAATAAGGTTTGCACTGAGGTAGTTCGATTAAAAAAGGACTTCTGACTCATTTCTCCCTGTATTTATAGCCAAATTCTGGTCCCGCTCCAACACCTCAATACCAACACTAAACCAAAGTTTATCACTGCTTTGGATCGCTACTTCAACGCCCGCAACCGTTCCAGCAATTCCGTGTCCGTTCGAAAAATGTTTTGTGCAGCTCAAAGCTTTCGGAGCGGTAGGAGGAACCCTCAGTGGTGACCGAGCGTATACGGCGTTGCCATAACGGAGGCAAACTTCTGTTTAACGGTCGTGAACGGTAGCGAGCGGTGATGATTGTTTTTCAATGCTCCAGGAACGCTCAAGCAAAGTTATGGCGGTGTGACGGGGCCTTTAGTTTGACATAGGCTAGCTTGGTTCGTCGTTTCTTTCTTAGACAGAACGGAAGCTTAGTCAAAGACTTGGATAGGTTTGTCTGCTTATCATTAAGAAATTAATTCGTCTCGAATTGCTATGGTACCAATTAATGGGTTGTTCAGTATTCAATACATGTGTACTGCTTTTGCTGTAATATATTTCTTGTCAGTAAGTTAATTTTTGTTCACAAAATTAGCGTATATTCTTGGAATTGTGAAATTATGACTGTAAAATCATTGAAAACATTGCTATATATTCCTCGTCTTGTTTTTGTTTTTTTTCTTATCATTATATTGCTAATTTGATACGCCTCTTGGCTACTTATTTTACATGTCGTTTGCATAAATTAAGCAATCAGTTTCCCATTATCGTTTATCTTTGCTTTCACTTCCGCATGTAATGACCCCAGAGTGAGTCAGACATTTACAGCCTTCACAGGTTTTCCTGTCCAATTGGACGTACCCATTCAGCATGACGGTTTGTTATTCTGACATGAAATTTCTCAGAAGGTAAAATATATAGAGTAACATCCTCGTAGAAGAAAACTTCTACCAAATGAATAGACCTTTAAAACGTGTAGCTCTTCGTTTAGGTAATAAGTACTGGAAATCGTTTACAATCATTCAAAAAGATCAAATTAAAATACATTATATACTCTCTTTTTTATGGATATTCTTGACTTACAGAATAAGATTTCAACTTGTAACCGACATGTTTAATAAAGAATTTTGAGTTTTGAGTTTTGTAACGATAAAATGTATTTTGATAAACAAGAACTTTATCGTAGTGTACAACTAGATCACTGACAGTCTTCTCCACCCTGATTATAGCTGTTTGGTAATGATACAGCCTATTTCTTTCAGACAGGTAAAGTAAATTATTTAAACGGTTTATTTTATAGACGATGACCTATTTTTTCCCTCTAGGGAATCATGGAAGTAGGTAAGAAAGTATCGGATTCGGACAATGAAAAAGATCTGATTATTTGACACTAGCAGATTGCGTCCTTAAACAGTTCATATAATAAGTCGTCTATCAAAGCACTGAAGGGTGTGAAATCTTATACTATTTTCAACTAAAAACACGTCAAGCTCATCAGTATATTTCGAATAAAGGAATTGAAAATCGTCATTTGTTTAGCAGCTAGGAATGTTTAAATCACCTTTTTAACGATTCATACTCATAAAGCATAATCTATGAGATAGTCCATTTAACATCAATGTAAACTCTTTTTATATTTAAACGTGCCTTCGAAGAAATAAATGCCCTAACAATTTTCCTTTACCATGTTTTCTGATACGGATTGATATAATGGTAACAAACTGATAATCAATGCTCAGATAATGAGTATTCATATTGTTTTTATACATTCAGTATGATTACAGAAATCATCTTCTTATGAACGAGAAATTTCCAATTAGGTCGCTAGACCAAGGTTGAAGCTTGTTGTAACTACACTCAAAGTAAAGAACATCTTAAGTGTACTGAAATAATAATAGATGGAGCCGATTTAAGAGTTCATTTTCCTGGTTTATTCAAATATTATAAACATAATAAAATAAATTAAAACATAATTAATACACTAAAAGAAAATATGAGACTTTTGTCGATCATGTTACACCTTTCATAAATAGTTCTATACAAAAGAGATAAAAAAGAATAGTCATGCTCCGAATTCTTTACCTGTGAACTGAACGAGACCTGAGATGGACAATTATCTCATACGATATTAACATACATTGCTATAGCATCACAGTTTTCTTAAATAGAAATTTATTTACATCGGAAGTATTTGTATCGAACGTTTGACATTTGGCTTATCATAACTGAAGTGTCATGTTCATTAGCTGACCAAGGCGGTATATCATATCGTAGTGATTAAACAAAACAGGTCGTCATTGCAAAAGAGCAAAAACATCGTATCTCCTTAATTGAAATCAAGGAAATACGAATCTTTTGTTTACAGCGACAACATTCTAAGAAAATCTTCGTAAATCTTTAAATATAATAGGAAAATAACCTCGCAGAGTTTTACACCCATACATATTATGTCCGTTAAGTTAGAAGTCAGTTCGCAGTGCGCGATTCAATTGAAGATGCGAACTGCGAACTTACTTCTAACTTCACTGCCATACACATATTATGATGTAGTAAAACTTTAATGTCCCCGTTGAGAAGAGGTTTAAAATTTAGAGATGAGATTTCGCGTATTGCTCGTACGACTTCGATATATCCTTATATCGAGGCTTCTTGTACCTGTGCTTATAGATGGGTGTGGAAATCCAATTAGTAGCGATCCACTTAGACCCAGCAGTGACGTTACACCCGCCATGTATGCTGCGTTTATCAACACCGCCCAAATAGCCCTCACCGTCCAGTAAATGGTTGTACCAGAATATCGCCTTGCCCTTGGCCGGTTTGACGACGACGCGGGCGTCATAGCAATGCTTGCCAAGGTGTGCTAGGTGGGGCGTCGCTTGGTTTGCATCGACAATCTCACTCATTGACATATCGGCAAACGGGAAGGCAGTTTCACCACCCTCTTTAACATCCGTTAAGTAATAGAGGAATGTGGCGTATCTGCAAATCGTACAACAATCGTTCGCTTCGTGTTCCTTCCCTGAAGAGTCCTTGCAGGCCGACTGGAAACAACAATGGATCTTCTTTCTCGAGGCCTCGTTCGAATCGTAATGGGCGTGGTAGTAGCCACCCGGTACGTAATGCCCGATCGCCAGTGGTTCGCTCCCTTCTATTACGAATAAAGGTATGTTTGTTATCTTTGATATCCTTTCGTGTATCCTTCGTAGAAAGTCGGCGTCTATGCGTGGCACTTCAAGTGTTGTGGAATTGCTGTTTCGAATCTCCTCAATACACGACGAGCCGTTAAGAACAGCGTTCGAGTCCACAAACACTCCACTCTTAACCGTACCAGCCCTCTTGGCAGTGTCCAATAGCTGGTCAGATTCTTCATCTGTCAAGAACTTATCGATTTCAAATAAGTATGGTTTTAACGCCAACGTCTTCATAGTAGTTGTTCGTCCATCGGTAAGCTCTATTGTCTTAACCTGTCCGACATTTCCAGCGTCAAGCTTTTTCATTGAAGGATATTCAAAGTCATCGTCTCCTTGTGCCGGTAACGTATCTTCCTCTGGTTCAAACGCCTCTTTCATCATATCGGCGAATTTGTCAGCTGTTTCCTTATCCATAGTTGTTGATGTCATCTTCAGAGCTAGGTTTTTCGCCTGTTCTATGAAATCGTCCACATCCGCCTCACCGAGTTCAGGATCGTTCAGTTCCGCCCAACCATCACCATAAGCTGCTGTTCCAACAATGGCGTCATCGTTGATAGAACCATAACCATCAGACACCACCGTGCTTGGTTCCTGAAACACTCCGAGATATTTTTTCGCGGAATAGAGGCTGTCGCTTATCCATGACGAGAATGTATACTCCGCAAATTCTTCCTTGGCATTGCATGTGTCGTCTCCCAGATCACAGACCTTAACAAGTGCCGTTGTGGTTCTGAAGCACTGTAACATCAGGAGGCATAGTAACCCCACCTTCAGCGTCATGGCACCTGGAAAAGAGAGACAGATGGTGAAACATACAGAGGTCTATACAAAAGGAGTGCTTCCCTTGGTTACTTACGTAGTTAGTAACTAAAAGCTATATTTTCGTTACTCGTTAGAAACGTCACAACGTTATTAATAGTTGGCAAAATAGATAGTTTCTGAAATAGGACATGACAAAGGATTTGATACATACGCGTATCTGTTGCGACGATATCGATAGAAAAGGGCCTATGAGAGCAGTCTCATCACTTTCCGCGTGACTTGTGACATAACCCATTACAAAACAATAACGAAATTTGACCAGTTTGATGCAGACGACTCTGGGAGACATTGTGAGAAGAGGAGAAATTGCTCGCAACGAGCAATGTTTTCTTCCCTATCAGAAGATTGTTTTTCAATTTCATCACCTTTTTAAACGTCGTCTTTAAACTCTCTCAATTTGGGACAGTCGAAAAGTTGGCGTTTGGTAAAGGGTTAAAGCAATAGCAGGCGGCAATTGGAAATGAAGACAAGAATCCGCAGCCTTTTGGATGCATAAAGGCTAAGAAAGTTTGTAGAGGCATCCTAAATGCGTGCGACAACTCTACAGACGTCGTAAACAACAGTGCGTCCGAAATACTGCGGGATGATTAAACAGGTACCCCAGCTAAATTCATCCCGCACCTATGTGTTTATTAATGAGTGTTGTTTATCTCTATGCCAAAAGAAAAGTCTGAGATCTTTTGGAATTTAAAGGTGCTTGTTTGCAGATGTGGGGAAATTTGTAAAGTTAAAAAAAATCTTTAAAACTGCTCAACAGCTGTATTGCTATATTTTTTATTTTTAAGTTCATGTATTACATTCTCATTATGTTCACTAAATCATGTCAACAATGTAACTTATGGGCTTATAAGCCTTATAGAATTATGTAAATAAATAAATAGGTACATAATGGGGCGCATTGAAGAAAAATCATTGAAAGCATAATTAGATCGTTTTGTATTCTTTAAAGTATGTATACAGCGAATTTACATATATTTTAATCCAAAAGCGTGACATCCCTTTCGAGATCTAACAGACATCAACTGTATATACCTTACTATTGACTTGTTTTTGTAATATAAATGATATATGCCTGTACTTGTGGGCCTGAAGCCTTTGTACCATAATAAAATAGCTATCTATATCTATCTATGTATTTGATTAAGCTCTTTAACATCATGGTTCCTTCTGCTGATCCATGTTTATTTTTGGCATGTACAATTTTGTATTTGCTATATAACATGTACTGTTTAATATGAAATAAGATATAGTATAGTTATAGTATATACTTAGATAACGCGATGCCTCCAGGATGAATTATGCTTTCATTATCTGCTATCAATTGTATATCAAACAACAATATAAAACTGTTTCAACTACATTCTATTTTGACTTTTAAAGTTTCTCTTCAGTGAGCAAGCGGCTTTACAGAAATACAATAAAATTGTAATATAGATCGACAATGACCTCATTATTTGGCCGAAATATCGTTGGACAAAGAAATGAAAGAGAAAAAAAATCTTTCAAAAATCAATTCCTTCTTTTCTGATAATATAATTATATTTATTTGCAGCAAAAACTGAACACCCCAATTTACTTGCTAATTATCTAGATCAATTCTAATAGTTTAACCTATTACCAAACAATAACGACATATGACCAGTTTGTAACATAAGACTCTGGAAAACACTGTGGGAAAAGGAGAAATTGCTCGTAACGAGTAATTTCTCCTTTTCCCATAATGTTTTCTACCATATCAGAAGATTATTTTACAATTTCATCACATTTTGAAATGTCGTCTGCAAACTCTTACAATTTGGAACAGTCGAAAATTTGGCGTTTGGTAAAGGGTTAACAGAGATTCTAAGACCACTTTTCTCTCAATCTAAAACAACCATACGGGTACCTACCTCGCATTTATCCAGGACACGTTATTACCTCTCGTTATTACTTGTTCAGAATGCCCTTACGTCTTTCTCTGTAAGTGGTGTTGTTATTTATGCGGTCAGAAGTTATTGAGCAACAATATACATGCATGTACACATGCGTATAGCGAAATACCCCGAGGGTTTCCCGAACTTGTCAAATATCAAGCCAACTTCCTGGTTATATTATATATACATGTAGTACATGCTTTTTTCAAGGTTATTTGAGCAGGAAAGACGGGATGTTCAACAATATTAGAGCGGGTCTTAATGTACCAGAACCAAAACTTGTTCTATTTTGTATGAACTGAAACGGCCTTCGCTGATAAGAGCTGCATTTAATACAATTGTAATTTGTCTCTGATATCGTAAGCTCTTTTCATAAAATGCGCCTTTTCACAGATGATAAAGATTTGAAAGTAAAAGAGCATGCCATTTAATAATACATTATTAAATTAAGTATGATTTATCATGGAATCATCAAAATATCTAATATGAACTAAGGCATTGCCTCTAGACCGCTCTCTCAACTCAATGGCATGGGTTTTGTGAAAAACACTTGCATACTGAATAAACGGTTCAATATCAATTAAGAGTACAACTTTGTGGAAATATAAGAATTGGCTTACTTTGGGGAGCAAATACTCATTTTGTCACAAAGCTGTCATCTTTGTCACATTTAGGTAGGTCTCAGTAAAAGGATAAGTATTCTTGCAGACTCTTAGTGAGCTTGTTTGATGGTAGATGTTCTATATGGGTATAAGTTTACTTGCTTGGGCTGTGTTTGAGGGCCTTTCATCAATAATGAGACATTCATCATGTAAGGACAAACTGCTCATGCAATGTCAGAACTACCAAACTACAATATTTGAATCACAAGTCTGTCTCTGCATGAAATCATAGAATTTTCTTCATAAAATCATGTGTTGTAGGTACTGCTTTAAATCATCATGAGAACAAACAACACGTCATTTGGTGATGAAGAAGGATCATTTTGGTTAATAGTATCAGACAATTTCAAACAACATACTCATCTGCTTGTACATTCTTAGGGACTAACTAAATCATATAGAAAGCCAATCAGGTCTTTGCTTGAATTTTTCATTACTGTTCAATTGAGATAAGGAAATACCACATAAATTGCTTTGCAGATCTCCAAAAGATCATTCAAAAACAACAAATAGCTTTGTTGTAGACAATTGGTATTTTGTTGAACTTTAAAATAAAAGTAAAAGATTCTATAAATTTTGATTAATATTTTATTTACCTTTTTTTACACATAAAACACTGCTTTTTATGTGTTTATATATCAAAGAACTTAAAAAACAAAATATGCAATAAATGATATGCAATAAACTATTAATAAAATGTAGTTAAAAGACATAAGTGAAAATCAGCAGACAGTATTTGTTCATGTATTCAAATTCTTTGCTCTAACACATTGATAGATAATTTTATCTAATGAAATCACTGCTTGATCTTGAGACATTATTTTCATTCTTGATGCCATCAGTTCCCTTGTCTTCATAGTTTAAAAAAAACTGAAAGTTGGAAGAATATGGCAGAAATATGTATGATCACCTTTAGATTTTCCAAAAAAAAAAATCAACAAATATTCTATGACATACATCCTTAAGACTTTTATCCAATTTTTCCAAAATATTGTTTCAAATTTAAAGCAATAGCAGATATAATTAAAATTTTCTTTAACCAATGAAAAGAAGCATTGTGACAAGGCAAATGTGCTCTCTGAGCCAATTTCCCTTTGCCATAATTGGTTAAAAAATTATGTTGAAAGTTAAGGGGTTTACCATGGAAACTGAAGGAAAAGTAATAACTTTACATTGATGTATGCATACAATTTAAATTCAACTCTGATCTTTGTTTCATTGAAAAATATCATACACAAGCACTTGTAAGAAAAGAAATTCAAGTAATGTCTCAAGTTTCTGTCTTCCACTGGTCTGCTGTAGGCTAACTAAGCTGTCTAAATATAGAGCATGGGCATGCTTTTTGTCTCATTAATCTGAATTTTTGAAGGCTTCTTGAAAAAGAGAAAAGAAAATGAGTACCATAAGACATATGTGACATTGTTATCATAATAGAATATTCCATAGTCCATCAGAGTTTTTCTATATTATTGTCATTTGATGTTATCAGTACCAAATAACACTAAACACTATCCTTGAAATAGTCTTTTGAGGAGAAAACTAAGTTTTAAAACAGTTCATGAGTCAAACACATCTATAGATTTAAACGTATTCGGGCGTCCATGTAAATCTTCATCTGTTTTTTATTGTACCGAGTCCGTGTGATCCTCCAGCATATTTTGATGTTGTTATCTCTTCCTTACTCTACCAGTAAGTCATCTGTTTTGGCTGTTGAAAGAGAAAAATAAAAAGTATCAATCTTTTGGCAGTACTTATGGTGGCATAGAGGTGACATGTATGCGATTTTATGTTTGTTTTTTCTGAGTTAGTAAGTCTAAATAAGGAGATAATTCAGTCATTATTTCAACTTACTAACTCAAAAGAACGAGATAACTAAGTCGTTATTTCGAGTTAGTAAGTCGAAATAACGAGATAGTTAAGTCGTAATTTTGACTTACTCACTCAAAATAATGACATAATTAAGTCGTTATTTTGAGTTAGTAAGTCGAAATAACGAGATAGTAAAGTCATTATTCAGACTTACGAACTTCAAAATAGCGAGATAATTAAGTAGTTATTTCGACTCACTAACTCGAAATAACGAGATAGTTAATTCGATATAACAAGTTTGTTGACCAATCAGATGATTCGTTGTATTCAGCAAATTCATGTGAAATGACGTACAGTGTGACGCAATGTTAACCACATTATTGAATGGATCTGATTGGTCAACTAACTTGTAATAATGAGTTAAATATCTCATTATTGCGAGTTAGTAAGTCGAAATAGCGACTTAATTATCTCGTTATTTCAAGTTGGTAAGTCGAAATAATGACTTAACTATCTCGTTATTTCGTGTTAGTAAGTCGAAATAAAAACTTAATTATCTCATTATTTTGAGTAAGTAAGTAGAAATAATGACTTAATTATCTCCTTATTTCAACTTAGTTAGTCAAAAAAATGACTTTATTATCTGGTTATTTCGAGTTAGTAAGTCGAAATAATGACTTAACTTTCTCGTTAATTTCGAGTTAATAAGTTGAAATAACAACTTAATTTTCTCGTTATTTCGACTTACCAAATCAGAAAAAAAAATTGCATACCTGTCACCTCTATGCCACCGTAAATTCTGGCTACATTTTAACTGACTGATTATTCTTAATTGGTAACATTTTGGAAATAATTCTATCCCTATGATAGTCGATTGAAGCAGTTATCTGACAGGAAGAAAAAGAACTGATTGTTGATAAAAATCTATATTTCAACCTGTTTTGACTTATTTTGGTTTCATTCTCATGAAGGTTTTCGAAAAAAGAAAGAAGAAAAGAAAAAGTCAATTACACATTTTGAGCAACAACAAATTCATCAACATTTATTGCTTTCAAAAGTTATCTTCTATGGTTATGAGGCTTATGTTTGTAAAGTTCAAAGGGGCATGAGAAAGACTATGTACTTACTTGTATTATAAAACAGAGTCAATGTTTATGCAGGTCTGCATCATCTTTTCTTTTGAATCTTGTTTGAAATTGTCATATTCCCAACCATCATGCAATCTGTGAAATAAAGAAGAATCAACTTAAGGATCAAACCTTTGGGCCAAAATTATCAATTGCAAGAATAATTCAATGTTTGGAAATAATAGTATCACTTGAATCAAGTAAACTAAAATACTGTCAAACGAATAAGGTGACATATATAACCAAATACTTTACAGGGTATTTCATTTTTTGAAAAGGAAATTCACGCTGTCATTGTTATTTAAACTATCGGCCCATAACGCTTTTAAATTGTCAAAAAGGTACCTTGTACTCAATTTAAAAGCTCCAACAATAACAAATAATCCATGTCAGCAACTGGCGAGTTCACATCGTTGCTTTATTGGTCAGCATAATAGTGTATTCCATATACAACACGATGTGTACCTAATGCTTTCCTTACACACCGCGAAAATGACATAGACCGTCTACATAAACATTATATTATGCCAAACTGCAGGGTGTAATCACCGAATCGGTAGAAGGATCGTGGAGTGTTGTGGGGCAACACACGGCAACACACACTTTTTAGCCTAGTACTGAAGGGAACATGTACTGTAATACTAAAAAATGAATGCTGTAGTTCTACTGAAAAGGGAGAAGTTTTTTTTCAGATGGATGTTTGTTTAGAGGAAGCATCTTCGGCGAGGCGTGACGAGGGCTCGCCTTCTCGATTTTTCTACGACGAATTTTGGTGAAAGTGGTCTATTTAGCTATACTGTTTTATACGGGCGGAAGACCGTGCCGAAGGCACGGTCTGGAGACCGCCTATATGTTACACGTACACGAAACCAAAGAATATACCTACAAAACAAAGGATATTCCGAATTACTTCAAACCCCATAAGACTTTTTTCGGCCATGTCTGTTTTGCATTTTCTTCAATTTCATGTGGCCTCAAACGTTTTTTTATTTGGCTTTTTTTGGAAGCAATGGTGTGGAAAATCAAAGTTTAAAAAAATTTAACAGGAGAAATTTCATCCAAATATTTTCTAAAAAATCTAAATAAAAAAATAATTTTGTAAAATTTAGTCTGCATTGCGTTCTTTTCCGTTTCTTAGGTGAACTTAGCGTCTCTCATCGTAAAACCAGTCAATTCTACACATGTTTACATGATGCATACACCAAGAACTGTGACGTATTACACTATATTTATTTGTTGTTGTTGTTGCTTTTGTATATCACGTGACAAGTCAGGATTTACAAAAATATCAGGTCACCGCTTTAAATCTTAAATCGAATAAATTGATCACCCTGTTGAATGAATACCAACATCGATGATAGCAGGTTAGAAAACTTTTTGTACACTTTCATTTTCATATAACTTAGGCATAATTTATTGGGCCCTTTTCCCATAAAAAGCGACATAAATAAATCGAAGCTCTGGCAATGTCAGGACAGCCATTCTACCCAGGTCTAATGTAAACACTATGCGCCGTACGATCACTGTCTTACACCGAATATCGATTTTATGTAACCGCGTTTAGATCTCTATGTGTCGAGATTGTATTAGTAAACTCCAACTATCAATCTTAGAGCATAAACAAATGGATTTGATATCGAAAATGTAACACTCGAATTCGGAGAACAAGTTTGTTCTTTCCGATTACGACTATTCAAGCGTCACATTTTCAATATGATTATCTATCGAATCCAGATAGTCTAGTTTTGCAAGTTATTTCACAGACTTACAACAATGATGACTGACCACCGTCAACAATAAATCAAACACCGAGAGATGTGTAAATGTTAGACCAGTGTTATTATGTCAACAAGGTAAATGATAGCCTAGTTCAGCTGTCTCATATCATACATAAAAGCGATGGAATATATGTCGTTTCTTGTTGACTTTGATTGTATTTGGCATTAGATTCTTTCCAATATGAAATGACCATACAATGGTACAGGATGTAAATATCTACATGCACGAATTTGAGACTGTTTTATGTTCACTGTAAACATGTGTTTATTTTTAGAGTGTTTGCAGATAACACCATGGTTTGCTTTGAAATACCACAAAACCCAATGATTAACACAGGAATTTCTCAGCAAGTGGGTAGTTTTAAATACAGTTCTATTCTTGATTCCAATAATGTTTTAATGAGTATGTTACATGTGTGTTACATCTGCATGTTTTTTTAATATGCAAATTAAATGGCTGTGGATTGTAACAAAGGAAGAGACTTGCACTATTCATATTCACAAACCATTAGGGAATGGAGTAGTGATTGCCTTTTTGAAAGGTCTCTGCTTTGTTATTTTTGTTGATGTGGTGTTATGTTTTACAGGTTTCCTCCTGTCATAGCCATTTCGTAACAATGTTTCACATGTAGGCAGCATAGACATTGCTATAAATCAGCCAATCCATGTAATGGGATAAATCAGCCATGTAATGGGTCCAAGTTAAAATTTAAAAGGAAAAAGATATTTAAATGTTCATCTTTTTAAAACAGAGATTGTTGTTACAAGAACTGGGATTTGCTCATCAGGACATTTCTTACAGGTCATTTCCCCCTTGAATTGGGAAGAGGCCCAAGCCTGTTGAATTTGAAAAAAATCATAGCTGAAATTACTGAATTGAGAAGCTCAAAAAGCTGGTATGACTTTGAATTTTTAAGAAGACTGCATGATTTTACAGGAAATTTCCTTTTATTGCCTTCTATTGGCTCTATTGTCATTTTCTCACAGTGGTTTCTATATTGATTTATGAAGCAGATTTGATAAAATGATGTAGTACTGATATATCTCAATTAATGCCTGGGTTAACATCTTGCCAAATTGTTACCACTGGATATTGTGAAGGAAGTGTTTTAGTATGGACATTTTCCTTTTTTTTGTAGCTAATTGGTTTTAAATATATTTTACTAATAATGCTATTGAAAGCATGACACTAGTTTTGAAAAAGGAGTATCATTTTATCAAATTTAGGTACTTGTGATTGGTCCAATATTGAAACAACAGCAAATATCTGTTACCAATACCTATTAGAAACAATTGTGACTACCCATAAATACATTTGTATAAATACTATTAGTTATTTGTTTTGTGTTGTAAGAAGAAAGGATGACTGTCAGTGTATGCGTCTTAATCCGACTAATATGGAAATTGAAAAAGGTATATTGAATTTGTTAAAAATTATACAATGCCAGAATTAAGTCTGATAGCTCAACTGGTTAGAGCATCTTAGTTTTTCTGAGGAGGTTCTGGGTTCGAATCCCAGTTGGACTCTCTGGCTTGTATATACTTTAGATACTTTAACTATTGGATGTAAGACATATTTAAAACTTTAAATGATAAGAATGGTTGATAAAGTTATAATAAACAATGATAAGTATGTAAACTGATTATTGATATGATTAATTATTGTCAATTGTTTATCTATAGAATTGACTTAAGTTTATTTCATCTTTTTATTGAAGGACTTTTGGTGCTGTTTAAATTTTAAAAAAGATGTTAACGGTCTATCAACAAATCCTTTTCAGCAGTTATTTTAAAGAATTTGTGGACTTCCTTCATAATAGTTAATGTGAAATAAAATTAAATCAAATGTTGCCAAAGGTTATAATTTCGAATGGCTCAGAGGAAAACATATACATGTACTTACGACAAAATTTGGTGCAGTGTAAATTTTACATATTGACAAGGTGCCAATGCTAGACCTATAGTAACTGTTCACATTTGTGAAGCACTTACTGAAGTCTTGCCTTGGATCCTGAATTTGCATGCAGAGATAATCTAGGGATTCAAATTCTATAGTTTGGTGGTTTTGATATGGCTCGAACAGTGTCTTCTATTTCTCATTTCATTACTGATATGGGTAGGAGAGCTAAAACATGCGAGTATCTCCAACCATACATACATGATATTTAGTCTTGGATGCTATTGTTGCACAATGGTTTAACAACATTTTCAACAGAATGTATCAGTTGTATCAATGAACATATCCCTGCTCGTATTATTACCTCATCAGTCCCTGCCAATTTATCTTCCAAGACACTAATCATGAAACCCATTACTCTGTGTTTTGGTCAAAATAATTTGATGTTAAGCAGCTTTTTTAAATGAGAAAGTTTTGGGAAGGACCTGTGTCACAGCTAAAATATGGATATAAAGTATCCATCGATAGCATCTAACCATGCATAGATGGTAGTGAGTCTTAGATGCTATTGTTGGATGATGGTTAAACAACAATTTCAACAGAGAGTTTCATATGTACATAGACGTAGGAGCGTTTTCAATATTGGGGGGGCCAACTTCAGATGAGGACTGGTAAATGTACCGGTAAGAATAAATGTTCCAAAACTTTTGTCATGACTTTTCATGCATCTACAAACTCAATACCATTTAATGAATTAAAAGAAAGCGTATGAAAATGTGTATCTTAATACAAAAAAAAAGTGAAAAAAAGAAAAATGGATAGGCCAGGTCTCGAACTCACGAGGCAATTAAAAGTGCTGCATCTAAAAACTGCTATCAGACTGTCACAACCCGGGTACAACTTACATAGTTACCACTGAATTATTAAATTTTAAGCTTTAGCTAACAATTGAATACAATATATTGGGTCTTACTACTTATAGGACACGTTTTACATCACTATTTTGTCAATCGAAACTACTCGGTTATTTTCGTGAGCCGAGTTTTCATTGAATAAAGATTGCCATTTGCGATGATGGTGTCAAAAATGTTTTGGTTATTGTTCGTAACTATAAAGGCAAATTTGTATTAGATAAAGCACAAAAAATACACACATTTATATTGATTCTGCTTTAAATTTCGTTTCTTTATTTTTTTCTTTTCTAATATCTTCATTTTCCATTGTGAATATTGGGGGGGCCAAAGTATACTCTGCCCCCCCCCCCCCTGGCCCCCCGGCTCCTACGCCTATGATGTATCAATGAACATATCCCTACTCCCATTGTTTTCTCACCAGTCCCCGCTAATACTTCAAGTCTTTGATTGCTGAACAGTGTTGCTCTGTTGTTAGAAATCAATTAACCATTGTCAAATGACTTTTGAAAGAATATCACCAAAGCTGAGGTATCAAATGCAAAATCGATATATCAAGCTTGATTCCAACTAGACTTCTGTGACGTTCTGTCCAATGAAGATGTACGATTCATAAGCGGTTTGCAACTTGTTTATTCATAGTGGTAAATTACAGTGGTTGGTATCGTAGACAATATATATATATTAAACACACCCAATTTGAATTTTGATAATGGACATGCATTTCTTTCACAGTAGAGTGCATTCTGATGAGACACTATTTCCTTGCCTTTAACCGATACATTACAAAGGAAACATGTGTAATAATAATCTGGAATTAGCACGGTTCATACATTTGAAAAACAAATCTTCCGCCCGATTTAGGCTTTGCCTATTTTCATATTAACGAAATGAAAGAGTACAAAAAGTTCTCTTACCTACAACCGACGATACGTTGTCCTTTCAAGGAGTTGGACACTGTGTCCAATTTAAAGTTTGAAGCGGTGGCGCCGATCCTGTTGTTCGTGTTTTGTTTTTCGATAGAATGGTTTATGGTTCATTCATGATTGGGGGAAATAAACTCAATGAGCGGCAATGAATTTATGTAAAACCAGTCCATTCCATAAAGCCGGAAACACCCGAAGCAAACCCGAGTTTTCTCTTTACAAGGAATGGTTCACTATTGGTAGATATATTGGTAGATAAAGGTAATGCTTGAAAATAAATTTAGATAGAACCAGTCCATTCCGTAAAGCCGGAAACACCCGAAGCAAACCCGAGTTTTCTCCATTAGGTAAACCGGAAGCCACCTGTTTTTTTGCTAATGGTATAACCGGTGTTAACATAACTTGTTACTCGTACGTATGTTACCGTTATCCGCTCTCCGAGCGCTTCGCGCTCTGAGAGAGCGGTAATATATGTACAGTCTTTATGCGGCGGATCTCAAACCCGTTGAAACTTTGAATCAAAATATACACTTACCCACCGCATACAGGCTCTCAAAATCAATAAACAAAGTACAAACTAATTTCCAAATGCTGTTATTCCGTGCGTATCATACAGCAGTACAGCTGGGTACCGTTTTACTAAACAACTTACGGAAAATAATTGCGTAAGTCATAACTGATACACATGGATAGTATCTCCTTTGAAAGTACAATATTGCAATGTGACACGTCATTGGAAGCGTCTAGGAGAGACGATTCCATTGATGTGTTACTTTGCAATATTGCTGCACCCAAGATTGAAATAAAAGGAAATGTTGTTTTAGACTTACGCAAATCTTGTGCGTAAACTGTTTAGTAAAACGGTACCCTGATGTACAGTCTTAAATTCTTAACCCTTAGAATGACGGGTAATTTTCTAAAAATAGATGTTTGTGTCGTCTGCTTTTCAAAACCTGAAATATCTGCTTAATTTTGATAAGGAAATATACTCAGATTAGCAAAACAGATAAGATCACATGCCAGCCGCTGATTTACTTGGCGACATGCCTTAATCTAACCTGTTTGCATTTATAAGAATGAAATAGGTTCCAGCACTTTAAGGGTCAACTCTCGAACCCCATCACAAGCGGGCACAATGATTTGAAACCATGTGGAGACGGGCCATTCGTTTTCATGTTCTTTACTCAATTCATTAGGCTACATAGACCCCACGATTACCATCGATATGTGCATTAACCCTTTACCAAACACCAAATTTTCGACTGTCCGAAATTAAAAGAATATGCAGATGACATTTAAAAATGTGATGGAATTGAAAAATAATCTGATAGGGCAGAAAACATTACTGGGAAAGGAGAAAATTCTCCTTTTCCCACAATGTCTTCCAGAGTCATCTGCAACAAAGCGGTCAAATGTCGTTATTGTTTGGTAATGGGTTAACGCTCTCGGGAAAATAATCATTTGTTTGTATGGGGTGCACCATAAGCACAAATCATAGTATTAGCTCCATGGGATGTGAATGGATTTACCTGATGATACAAATGAATTTGGATTTTTAAACGTTTATGAATGAAAGTCTCCTTTCTTTTACCGAAAGAAATAGAACGATGTACTAACCGTTACATCAACCTTTCAGTTATGTAACATGGCTTTCCTGGAACCACCAATACTCACCTAGGGCTCTGAAGTGATTTGCGAAAGATCACCACCACGGGTTAATAAGGAAGGGCTAAGGAAATGGTGTGTATGTAAGCATTACGATAGGCGTGATTTAGATCGAATTTATCCCGTGGATGATGTATGGGATATAAAGAAAATATCGGTGTATTTGACCATTATATTGCCTGGTGATTTTCTAAAAATAAATGTTCGTGTCGTCTGCTTTCCGAAACATATCTTCTTAATTTCGTTGAGGAATGATACTCTGAGTAGCAAACAGGTTAGAGCACAGGAGAGCCGCCAATTAACTTGGCGGCTGGCCTGGATATAACCTGTTTGCACAAGCATAAAGTCGGTTCGAGCACTATAAAGGTTAAACCACTGAAGCCGCTTTCAGCATTATCCATCAATTAGTTAGGACGTAATTTCACATCCGCTCCGCATGGGAAATAATTTTGCATAATTTTGTATTCCTTTTCTTATAGGGTCAAACAACATGCGCAACTCGTCCAACATCAAATAGTTAGAAATGCCCACAGTCTAAGCTTACTCGGATGATCCAAGCTGTAACGGTGTTCGTAGAATGAAATGTGTACACGTGGATCTTTCAAACTAAGTTTAAACAATTACCAAATAATAACGATATTTAACCACTTTGTTGCCGTCGACTCTAGAAAACATTGGGGGAAAAGGAGAAATTAATCCAAACGAGCAATTTCTCTTTTTTCCACAATGCTTTCTGCCCTATCAGAGGATTATTTTTCAATTTCATCACATTTTGAAATGTCGTCTGAAATCGCTTTCAATTTGGGACAGTCGAAAATTTGGCCTTTGGTAAAAGGTTAAGCGGGATTCATTTGGAGAAGCTGACGAAACTCCACCATTTACAGTACAGCGATTTCCAGTGCATAGCTCGGCCACAAACGTAAAACAAAACTCGTTTCAATTGAAGCAATCTCGATTTTTTTTTCTCTTTTATTCCAGAATCTTGCAAAGGGGGTCAGAAACCAAGAATCGGAGCCGCTAATCTTTCAATATTCCAAGACATAGATTTATGTAAATAAATGTCTCTGATAAATGCAACATCTTTTTGGTGAAGAGCCATCATGTAATGTCAACTTAGTATTGTGAGTGATAGCAATATAATAAAAGGGAAGCAATGTTGCATGTTGATCACTTAGTTTCAATATCAAAGGCCTTTGTTGAGTTAAAACCCTTGTACTTTACAGCGATTGTAAGAATTGATTGTATGACCGATGCTCTACAGCTGCACAACTGTCGTCCACTTTCAAAGGCCTAGAACATTTAGCTAAAGCAATAGCTATTTCCTTAGGCATAAACATCCCTTGAGGTCATTTCTTTAATCAATTAATGTAGAGTTGCTGGAAAAAAAGTAGCAAGGAATTTGCACAGGCAATAATAAGGAAGAATAAAAATAGACAAGAAGGTACTCAAAAACAATGTTTATTCGAAACTTCTCATTTTATTTAACTAAGATTTAATTAAAAAATTAATATAATTACTACATTCTCATTTAAAAGTACAACTGAAAGTTGTTCTAATTGTATTTAAAAATTTTGACACCTTTCAACACATTTATTTCATGGTCCATGAGATTAAAAGATTTCAATTTCCAAATCACCTTTTTACAGTTTTTTAAAAGTGTTCATAATAACTAATAAACACATTTCACTTCAACCATATCTTTTTTTTCTTTCATTGGTATTTCAAATCTTAAATTTATCTAATATTATATGAGAGGTCCAATGGCTAATATTGTTTATAGATATATTGAAAGCATGTTAACCCAGTTGAATCTAGTTTAAACATTGCATAGTATACCAGTGACGAGTCTGTATCTGCTAGGTTAGATGAAATTGGAGACTAGGGAACCATTTCATTACATATTCATTCTAAGATTTACCTTAAATTCAAACAAATATTGCAAAGTGACACATAATTGGAAATGTCACTCCAAGATGCTTCCAATGTTGTGTTACGTTGCTATATTGACATCTTATTCAGGAAACTATCCATGTATATCAGTTTGACTCACGCAAATATTAATATTTTCCTCAATTCTATCAGTAGAGCGCCGCCCTAATGAATACAAGTACACTTAGTACTATTGAAGTTTCTATTTTACCTAAAATAATGACATAAATTAAACTATAAATCAATTATATACAATATGTTTTTTCCCATCAGAAGATTGGAGTCAAGACAATAAGTTCAAGCAATTTATTAATGAAGTCTAATACTGCTGAAGCATTGTTTTCGGTCCTAAAATGAGTAGAACAGTCATGCTTCGTCCTTACAAATAACTTTTCCTGAACTCTCTTTTGCTGTTACTCATTAGAATAATCTCCCTAAAAGTATTCATATGAGTACCTTAAGAATGGGTAAAAACTCTTATACAATTTTTTATGCAGTGCATCAAAATCTTCACATGGTACAATTTGAAATACTAAGCTACACACCTCCTTTTCTAACAATTCTTTCTTTAAATACAACAATGACAGAATAAATATTTTGAACAAAGGCAAACAATCACACAACAAACTCATTTCTTAATTTATCACATGGTTTGCCTTTTCAACATACAGTGTTAAAAGAAAATGTTTTCTTACATCTGCCTTTAATAACTTTACTCCATAAATACAGTCGACCCGCGATAGTCCAAACGTCGCTAATCCGGAATATTCACCATCCAAACAGCATTTCGAGGGAACGGTCCTTACCTTCAATTTAACTATTTAATGCGGAAAATCCGCGTTCCGGAACCGGACAATGAATTCGGTAACCAACAGTCACTTTTCATAGTATATGCGTATGGCTAGTCCTGAAACCAGTAAAATCGTTTATTTTGCAATTACAGTTGCGAATGAAGGGATCAGTCTTCTGTTGTAAACGGCATTCACACGTTTTGCAAACTAGCATGTATGCTTGACCATAACATGTCACCTAGTGTAGTGTACTGGAAGGTGTTGATTGTTTGTTAATCGGTCATTAGTTAAGTTTGTAAAAGGTGTTGATTAGCTGATTGGCTTCTTAGACAGCGATCAGGAGACAATGTCTGGCAATCATTTTCAATTATTACTCAATCGATATGCTCCTTTTCCCTATAAATAAACTCTCGACAATCCCACCCTATCTCATTTCTCAATATTGAAATAAAAAGATACAACTTGAAGATGTCTACACCCACAGCCAAACGAAGATGTGTCGAAATACCGCTTCAAATTGTCATTTTTTAAAATCCGTTTTGACCAAATACAATGTAAACACTTCCTTAACACACTTTATATTTCCCTTAAAAAAAATAATAATTGTGTATTTCTTACTTCATAGTAATTATCATGATACACCGACACCGTGTAAAGGTAAACATTTCACTGTAACTCGCATATTCTTTATTCCAGAAAATTTGTTAATACGTACATTTCTCCTAGGAACGAAAGTGTTCGGATAAACGAGGGTCGACTGTATTCAATGTCATTTAAAAGTTCAAATTGTTTGAGGCTAAATCAAATGTTTCTTACAAGGGTTCCTTATATGAAATAATATCATTATCATACTGTCCTACTATTGTCTGCTTAATTTGCTCAAATATAATCTATATATATATAGGTTTTACATCACATCAACATTATTTCAGTTATGTAGCGATGCCCGACTTTTAATGATGGAGGAAGACCCCAGACTCAACTGCCCATAGGGGCTGGTCAAGGTGGGTAGAACCATCGGCATTCCGTAAATCAGTCGGGAGACTGCCTCTCATGAAAATTCATATCCCTCTCAGGATTTGGACCCACGCGGAGAGGGGCCATGTGATTTCAAGTTCTGTACTCTAACCACTAGGCCACGGATCAAATATAATCAGGTCCATAATTTAATATAAGGAGTAATACTATCCACATACTTCATTACCCAGACCAAGATAAATCTATCATTAAGAAACTACAAATGACAGAACGAAGAATTGCACTTGTGGTTTGAAAACTAACTTTACTGTGTTTTTTTTGCATGGGGTTAACTATAGTGGCAAGCATGTTAAGTTATATAACAGTTTTTCTGTGATTCACCAGTACAAGACTAGACTATGGCTCTGAAGTGTCTTGTTAATGAACAATCCCATGAACTAAGCTGTATCAGTTGGGCTCCCATCTGGACCCCAGAGTTACAGGTTCCCCCCTCCTAACCCCTTGGCCACCTTCTGAAGGATTTTATATAGTCTAGCACTGAACTCACAGACTAATAGACATCCAACATGAACACTTTTATATATGACAAAGCCTTAGTTCCATTTGTTTTGTCGATCATATGGGTTTCTCTGCCAATCCCGATTCCGTCTGTTTCTTGGGTCATAATCTTGATCATATTGCCGCCAATGGTTCTTGTGTTGTGGATAATGCCTTGGTTCTACAAATTGACCTCTCTCCCATACAGAATGATTTCCATCCCGATAATCAGTTTGATTGTAAGAACCACCACTTTCTCGATTAAAGCCATTGTTATCGTCAAATCTTGTATGTTGATTTCTATGATACCTCTGATCGCTTCCATGGTGATGATTGTTCCCATGATTGTTCCAATGATTGTAACCAGAATATCCTGTGCTATTCTGATTCCAATTATGACCACCTCTCCTTTCCTGATAGTTACCAGAACCACCATTGAGTCTATTGCTTTGTGTCGGCAACCTTTGATTACCTTGGTGACGCCAACTTTTACTTCTATCAAAGTTGTTACTGGATGCAGAGTTGGCTGTGTGACCTTGCTCAGTATCAGTAACTAAACCAAGTTGGACTTGTCTGAAAGTAAAAGAAAACATATCAATTTTTTTCTCCAATAAATGTCCATATAATTAAGTTAAAACTCAACCAGACTCATTAACTCATGTTATCCCTTTTGCTTAAATAACTCTATAGTCCCAAAAAGTTAAATGCAAAACACAATCATATGTCAAATATAGACAACCTATCTCTGTAGCTGGATGATAACAACTCAAAGAATTGCCATACTTGAGTAAGAAGGCTATGGTCTTGATCAGGGAATGTATTAAGGCATCTTATATACATTTTCATCAAATAAATTTAATTTTGGTGGTACTCATTAAAATCAACTTGTTCATACATTTCTAATGTGTCATCACAAAATAGGATTTTAAAGAAATAATGAAATTGACTTGCAAAGTATGCCTTTTATTCAAACCTCTGAACGGGTTTGCTTACACCCAGACAAGCAGGTCTTATCCATGCTAAAAGAATAGTAAATGGCTTGCCAAAATTGGTGAGGATAACAATGAAAAATGACAAAAGGCAATATAAATTTCAAACTCATGTAAAGCATGGTTTCAATGAAAGACTATAGCATGTCCTAACCAAAATGCACAGGACTGACTTATGATTTGGATTTAACCCTATTAGACTATATAGTTATTCAGGCTTTTCCAGTTACATATTGACAAATAGATGTATTCGTTCAACATTTAGAAACAGTTAAACAAGCTTTATGAATGGTACAATTAAATGTTGCACTTTTGCATGTATGGCAATTATTTCTAACAATACATTAAGTTTGTAGTTACTGCTCAATCCCTTAAAGGCCCATTAAAAGAGAATAATGCTATATCAAACAACATTATTTGGTAAAATTTTGGACAGATTCAAATAGTTATTACCAGAAAAAACCATCAGCACAATTGAAATGTGAAAGTAAACCAGAAATAACCCAGATTAGCAATTTATATAATTTAGATTTCCTGATTCTTCACCTCTGACCTTGACAGTTGATGCACAAAGTTTTGAACCACATCAGAATTCGTTATTTTGAATGTGTAAACAAACAGGTTGTTGATAAACATGATTGAATTGGAGACAACTATATTTCAAGTACAAAATAACTTATTTTAATAATGAGTCTATGAAATAGGGTCTCAATGCATTCCTAATCTTATTCTCATGACTTTTATGAACATAATAAAAGAGCTCCATATATTTTTTCCGTAATTTATTTGTACTCCTCTCCTTTGATGTGCCTTTAAAGCCACATTCTTAAATTTGTTGAAATTCTCAGAAGCAATGTTCACTCTTGTGTTTCAATTTGGATCTAGATATGAACTTGTAGACTGTTTTTGTTACTAAAATACTTTTAATTTCCAGAAGGAATGTCAATTGCGAGGGATAAATTCCCCTAACAGGCCATTAACAATAAGCCATTGATTTCGTCTATTGCCGAAACAGCTATTTCTAAACGATTAAATGTCGTATTAACACTGTATCAACAGTTTAGCAAATAACAAATCATAATAACTAAATAATGATAATATGATGTTAATAATAATTATTTAAATAAAGTATGATGAAAATAATCAACTCAGACAGATGCTATAGTGAAGTAAGATGGGTCTACATTTGACAACCTAAATCATTTAACAGAGTATGTTGAATGTATATGTAATCATCAGCTATGTTTTACAGTGTTCCATTTTATTAAGGGTTATTAAGGATTATCCAAAAATGTATTTGTACTTATTGTCAAAAGTCTATACCTCTTTTCCTTCTAATTATATATCTTCTCCTATGTACTTACCCAGCTTTTCTTTGACTAAGATCCTTCAGATAGTTTTCCCTTTCAATTGGATGACCTCTAGCTATGTTATATGCTGTAAACATAAAAAAAAAGACATATAATCAACTAAAAACATTTACGAAAAAAAAAACCTAGTCATTTCATTTAACCCTTTACCAAACATAACGACATTTGACCACTTTGTTGCAGAAAACATTGTGGGAAATGGAGAAATTGCTCTTTTTCCCTCAATGTTTCCTGCCATATCAGAAGATTGTTTTCCAATTTCATCACATTTTTAAATGTCGTCTGTAAACTCTTTCAATTGGGGACAGTCTAAAATTTGGCATTTGGGGAAGGGTTAAACAGTAGTTAATCATAATACCTAAAGCTAAAACTTCTTGAGAAAGATACTATAGTTATACTCTGTTTTAAAAACGTCAAACTTACTGGCTTAACATTGTCTGGCATATGCCTAGATTTTTCAAAGCATAACACTTTAAAAAAAGAATCTCGCATACAAAAATTTAAAGGCAATATTTGACAGAAATTAATCATAAACTAATAAGTAAGTTCAAGAGTGGAGTCCTTAAAATCAAAAGCAGAGGGAGGTGCTTTGCGATAAACTTTAATGAGCCTAAATGTATTTCTGAAGTTAAGTTTCACTCCCTTTAGTAAGCAATGGAAGATCATTGTGCATATACAAATTTAAGAAAAGTGTTGAGTAAACAATGACAACGAGATGAAAGCAAAAAATAAATAATCACCCTCTTTTGGAAAAGTCAAGGTCAAACTGGTTATTTGAAAGAGATAACCCAATTATTGACATACCTTCAATTGCTTTATCTGGTTCTATGCCAAGCTTTTCTATCATATATCTGAAAAAGAAAGAAACAGCTGTTATAAATGGTCAATGATTTATTCTGTAAAGAAAGAAAATCATATCCTGATGTTCAATCATGACTGCATAAGCTTTGAATAAGCATGATGTAACATAGTTTTGGCATATTTTTAAGACGGTATTTTTACCGTTCTCAGCTAAAATTCAGTCAAATTATAGTACACAAATAGCACATTCATTAGCCATGTAAATCCTCACCTAATGCTAAAAATATTTTCAAGAAACTGAACTGGTTCAGTGATGTGAAAAGGTCTTTCTCTACCTATGATGAAACAGGATTGAAATATAAATTAAAGACTGATGAAGAAATGTAAAAATCTCAAATAAAACCAACAAGAAGAGTGTTACACATACCTACAGACCATATATCCTGTCCTGTTTACACCATGTGTACAATGAATGCCCACCAGGTAACCTAAAACACATTTATAATATAAAGACACATATAAATACCATGAGAATATCATTGTGAAAATTTTAGGTGAGCTTAACTAACATAACATATTTTGAAGCTTGATCATCATCAATATTCTCTCACGAACAATGTCCGCAACGAAGCATAGCTAGAAAAATCCACTTTGGATTTTATGTCCCCTGTGAGGATTCGATCCCGGTTCTCCAGGGTGACAGTCCAAGACATAACCACTGAGCTAAAGAGTCAGCTCAGTAACGCAGAGGTTACATCTTGTCCTGATTGATTGTTGCTATGCTGTAGAGAGTGAGGCGGTTACGTAACAATTCTTTTTCAAGAATCATTATAATCAGACATTTTGAATTACAGCATAAATGAAAGGTGGTAAAAATTTTAGTATTTTACAAAAAAGTTTGAACAATAAGTCAATTTGTATTTAAGACCACAGTGGCACTATGAAACATTAGTAACCCATATAGCGCTGGAACCAACTTCGTGCTTAATTTACTTGGCGGCTGGTCAGGATCTAACCTGTTTGCTACTTTAAGTATCTTTCCTCATATTTTTTTTTTTTTATATATTCAAGGCTTTAAATGACACAAAAATCTTTTAGTAAGAAAATTACTCAGCATTCTAAGATTTAAGGTTGATCTATCACAGTCAGCACATTTCTCCATGCATCCCTTGTGTTCCTTAAAAGCACAGCCACATTCTTTCTAAATGAGTGATACTTTGGGAATTGAGATCTCTTGTCCTTGTAACACGTGTACAACAAAGATAAATCAAGGGTGTCAAATTAATATATATTGTTTTTTCTTCCTTTGATTTGTATTGTGTTGAATGCTGTATCAAAAATTCTTCAGAAATGCAATGGCTTTATTGGTTTCACTGGTACTAGGCTAGGGCTCTGAAGTGACTAAGTATACACTGCTTTTGCAACCATTTTCTATAATTCTTTAGCATTGCAATCAGAAAGGGTGATCATGTGAAAAATGTTTACATTATAAAACATATTGCAAGAGACAGGCACGCATGAATGAGCAGGTATTAATGCATTTTTCAGCAGAATCCATTTGTTTTCCACTATTTTATAAACGCCATGTTCCAACAATCAATTTTCCACATTCGCCAGTGAATGTTGTTTCCATTTTGGCTGTGCCATTGGCTCCAAAACACTGCAGAGATTTTCAAGTCGAGAATGCAAATAACCTTAAAACACCACCCATTGCCTGTGATTTCTCTACAGAGTGATAGACGCAACGCCGTTACAAACCATGGGTTGTCATACACCACCAGTACCGGAAAGTTGATGGTTGGGACATGGCTTATATAAAATAGTGGAAAACAAAGTAATCCACTGACAAGAGCAAATATACCAGTGGCGCAGCCTTCTTTTTTGGAAATTATTCGTAAACATTGGTCATGTGATCACCTTGTCTGGTATTGTCTTATCATCAGAAACGTTAAATTATATGCTTACCATTATTTTCTTCATCCTCCAGAAATGTGTCTACAGCTTCGGAAAATCTGTAAATGAGACAGATAACAGTTAAACAAAGTATTATGAAGAATATTTCATAACTCACTAGCAATAGAGGCTAGTAGGTGTGCTGTAAAAGTGACACAAGTGTGATGAAAACATCATTTAACATCTAGGAGACAATACTAAATATAGAAAATAGAGAGAAAATCTAATGTGCTCAAAATGTTCTTCTTTTAACAACTTTATTCCATAATGGTCCTTCAAACTATCTTCTATCAAAAATGTTATTTTAATAACCCTTTCCCAAACAAAATTTGTTCAACTGCCACAAATTGAAAAAGTTTGCAGACGACATTTCAAAATGTGATGAAATTGGAAAATAATCTTCTGATAGGGCAGAAAACATTGTAGGAAAAGGAAACATTGCTCGTTACGAGCAATTTCTCCTTATCCCACATTGTTTTCTAAAGTCGTCTGCAACAAAGTGGTCAAATGTCGTTATTGTTTGGGAAAGGGTTATAAGAAATACCCTGTACTCAGAAAATAAATCATCAAATGCAGACTTCGCGAAAAACCGACGGTCCGACTTCCCACAATGTTTTCTGTTCTATCAGAAGATTATTTTCCAATTTCATCATATTTTGAAATGTCGTCTGCAAACTCTTTCAATTTGGGACAGTTGAACATTTGTTGTTTGGGAAAGGGTTAAATGAGTCTTGCCACAATGACAAATTACTTTTCCCATACTTGAATAAACCAACAGTCATATTTTGTAGAGAATCCAAATAGGTGAAAAAAACCTTAAAAAAGAAGACCATTTTGTTATGCTAAAGATCAAACATTGATGAAACAGTTCCCTAAGAATTTGTCAGCATATATCGAAAAAGTGAAAAGGACCAAGTCTGAGAGATTCAGATCCATTTGCATTAAATGATTCAGTGTAAAATTTTAAATGCTCTTGTTCATATATGAGTTAATTTGCAAGTCAAAATAAAAAGTTGTTGAAACAATACAGTTTTAGTATTGCTGTGAAATATTTAATTAATCATAGATACTGAACACAAAATTTATTCAGAATGTGTCAATACATCTAAGTATGAACATACATTATGTGATGGATTTTAAAAGCACTGAAATGCTCTTAGATCTAAATACATATGGGCCACGTCACGGGAAAAGGGGCACTCGGACATAGCAAACAGTGTAGCCCCAGACCAGCCGCCACGTCACTGACGTGGCGGCTGGTCTGGGGTTACACTGGTTGCCATCTTAGAGGACATCAAGTTCTACCTTTAAATAAATACAAATGTCGTGACTAGATGATGGAATAATATCGCTAAGAAAGAGCTGAGTCAGCGGTTTTTATTTATGTCCAAGTGCCCCTTTTCGCGTGACGCAGCCCATATCTATTCATTGTATACAGGCTCTTTGTTCTTAAATAAGAACTAATAATTCCAATGGTAATCCACAAGTACATCTTATACAACATTTCACCTTATATAGAGTTTTCAAGATATGAAATTTTAAAAATATTCAAGTTTCCTCACAGCTGTGACCAGGCACCTTTAACATGGATATTCAAATATGAAAATAGCATGATAATTAGGACTGGCCATTCATTTCCTAACTCCTAAATAGTGCTGGAACCAACTTCATGTTTATCCAAACAGGGTTAGATCCAGGCCAGCCACCAAATAAATTGGTGGCTGGCCTGTGAACTAACCTGTTTGCCATTCTGAGAATCTTTTCTCAACATAATTAAGCAGATTTTTAAGGTTTTAGAAAGCAGACAACACAATAATATATTTTTCGAAAATTACCAATTGAATCAATGCATAACTCCCAAATCTATACATGTATCTTATTATATATATATAAATATATATATGTGTAGATTTAGGAGTCCCAGCTCTTACATTTAGGGTTTGACAAAGGACAAAGCAGTAACATTTGTGCAAGTATGACAAGTTTCCCAATAATTTGTAATTTCAGTTAAGCTTAAAGGTCTCAAGACCATGAGTACAAAGGAGGTATCTATAGCAGGCACATATACAGGGTTCAGTGCAAAGGTTAAGTAAGTGATTTATAAACATGATGCTTTTTCTAAAGCATTCCAATGAATTTCTAAACCTATACAAGGGTGACGAAATCTGGTTTTTGATTAACTTGTCCGTAAATGCCAAACTTTTTCTGCACTTGTCCCTATGTAGTAAGTTTCAGTAAAATTTCACTTGTCTGTAAAGGCTTTTGGACAAGCTGGGCAATACGGACACCTGATTTTGCTACCCCTGGTATACAGTTAGTCCTTTTTTGTGAGACTCTAAGATGATTCTTATAGGAACCCACAATAATGAGTTTGGAGAAGATTGAAAAGATACCACAAGCAACCCCCTTGTATGTCTTATAAAATAAATCAATTCAACAAACCTCTGAAACAGGTCATCTGTAGGAACCACATGCCCAGGTACAAATATCTTGGCATATGCAACACTGTTCTCCTCAAACTCCGAACGGTTGTAGTAACGTTCTGTCATAGTTAAATCTATGAGCAAGCCAAGTTCAAGTTGTTTCTCTTGCAATGTTTCTAGTAGCATTCTTGGTGTGAATCTGAAATAGCACATATCATTGTCTTATATGCACAAAGGTTAATTTGAAGACAACAAGAACTGTCCATAAGACAGCTTGCTTGACTATTAGATTATGTCGGAGAGGGGTATAGGTTAGTGATATATCATTTGTTTCTAAAATATGAGGGTGCATACAATGATTTCTTACAATGGTTGTTGAGAAACAAACATGCATGCAAAACTTTAACCAAGATTTTCTAAGAACAAAAGACGTATCTTTTTTGCTTGAATTCAGTACAAGAGATTTGAAACTTGGTTTTGGACCTTAAATTATTATTCTGAACACATGTGTGAAGTATAAACCCATACCATACCGTAGTTCATGATAATACAAACTTGTATGTAAAAAACATAGCCAAGGTCAGGTGTGACGCCCACAGCGACGCAGACGCCCTGGTGAGTAGTATAGCTCACCTTATTCTTCTAATAGTCAAGCTTAAAAACTACCTTAACCCTTAGAATCCTGGGTAAATTTCTAAAAATAGATTTTTGCGTTGTCTGCTTTCTAAAACCTTAAATATCTGCTTAGTTTTGAATAAGGAAAGATACTCAGAGTAGCAAACAGGTTACATTACAGGCCAGCCACCAATATACTTGGTGGCCGACCTGGATGCAACCTGTTTGCATAAGCGTGAAGTCAGTTCCAGCACTATATTGGTTAACAGCTTTGAAATAAAAATGTTTAGTAACAACATTATATAGTGCAATATTTTAATTATCTATCGCAATATGGCCGATGAGAAGGACACATTTTTCAAACTGTATCGCAAAATTAAACTTGCTTGTATTCAGAACATTTCTTCTTTCTTTAAAAGCACAAATCAATAGCATTAGCTTCGTGGGATGTGAATGCAAATACCAATGGTACATGTAAATTTGGGTTTTCAATCTCTTATGAATGAAAGTCTCCTTTTTTACAGAAAGAACTAGAATGATGTACTAACCGTAAGCCTGATCTGACCTGTATTGCCTGTAACAGAAAAAGAAAATTCTTGATTACTGTGAGATATTTCAATCTCAATATCATTAAACAAATCTGTACAATAACTTTTACAAGACCTGTTCTAAATGGGGAGATCATGCGATAAATGCTTATGATATAAAACAGATTGCAAATAGTGGTGCCCATGAATGAGTAGGTATTGTCACCATGTTTTGATAATCTGCAACCTCCAGTGAATGTTTATTCAATTTTGGCTGTGCCATTTGCTCCAAGACTCTGCAGAAAATTTCAAGTTGAAGGATGCCAAATTGTGAATGACCTACAAAAAAATCACTTATTGACTGTGATTGCTCTCCTGAGTGTTAAACATATATATAATATACCACTGTTATAAACCATTGGTTATCATACACCACCAGAACCGGAAAGTTGATGATCTGAACATAGTGTATACATATAAAATTGTAGAAAACGAAAGTAATCTACGGAAAAAAGCAAATATATCTGTGGCGCAGCCATCTCGGTCAAACATATTTCCTAAACATTGGTCATGTGATCACCCAACCTGTGTACCCTAGGAGAGAAATAACCTTATGATGTATTTCATTTGCTAACGCAGTATTCAAATCTCTAGATATACAGCTATGATAATGATGAAATCAAGCTGACATTGCACACCTTGGCATTTCTAGATCTATTAACAACAAACAACAAAGCTCAGGTCAATAAACACGTTATGGTATAATAACTGAAACAATGGGGATTTAACCTTTTACCAAAAATCAAATTTTCTACTGAGAGTTTGCAGATGACATTTCAAAATGTAATGAAATTGAACACCGTCTTCTGATAGGGCAGAAAACATTGTGGGAAAAGGAGAAATTGCTTGCTAAGAGCAATTCCTCCTTTTCACACAATGTTTACTAGAGTCGTCTGTGTTGTGTAAATAACATGGGTAAGATAATAGAATCTGATAATACAGGTATACATATACATAGAGAGATGGAACGAGGACAGAGCCTAATGAATATGCATGCATACATTACAGTCTGCAACAAAATAGTCACACAAAGTTTTCTAGACTAGAGTCTTAAGGGAGTGGTATAAGATGTGCATTCATCATCGACAAAAGACTTAAAAACCACTTCTGGTATCCATATTTAAGAATAGGTATTTTCATTGTATTTAAAAAGACATCTTCTTCCTCTGTTTTTCCTAAGAAAACATTCCATGCTTTGTTACTAATATGTACAAGATTGTTCTTAGAGCAAATCTTTAAATATTACTATAAAAGAATATTTACCTCCTTCAGTGGAACTTTGAATGTTATGAAACGTGTTTCTTCAATAACCTGTCCCACATTTGAATAGTCTTCCCATCTATAAAACAAAAATAGTATTGCTTACAAGGGTGGCGAAATCTGCATTTGATTTATTTGTCCGTAAACGCCATATCTTCTTCTACACATGTCCATGTAATTAAATAGTAAATTGGTAAGTTTCGGTCAAAATTCACTTGTACCTACAAGCATTTGGACAAGCTGGGCAATAAGGACATTTGATTTTGCCACCCCTGACTAAGTCATGAGGCTGGAGAAAAAAAAGTGATGTCTATCTTTGTAATCCGACTATACTACCCGTCTTTGTTTTTTCATAGGATGTCAAAGAGTTACTACAAAAGTGAGTGAAAAGGGTCTATCAAGACCCTTTCAATACAGGAGACAACTTGGGCAAAGTTCAGAAAGAGGATGAGTTTAACAATATTATTTAGGGAAAAAGAGTAAAAGGCTATACCTAAAATAATGCTCTTGGGGCTAATACTTAAACTCAATCTTGTCCATTTGAAATCCACCGAGACTTTCACTTTTTGCAACTGATGCTGGTTGATGAATATTCATTGGGTGTGTACTTTCACTTTCAACATTACGACATAAATTGTAGTGTTTTTCAATCTTTGTCAGTAAACAGCATCAGTGTCTTTGAATGAAATTTCTTAGTAGATAATTTGAGTCTTTTGCTATCATACTAACTATTTGACCAATTACACAAGAAACCTCAGTTGCAGATACTGTAAGTTTGATCATTAAGTCTGCTGTGATCTTGGGTAGTATAGTGTTAGAAATTGATACTGGACAACCCCAGATTGTTTCAAATTTGTGAAATGTCCATTGGCTAAACAGTGACATACATTGTTTCCTTGCTTTGTCATTATAATGTACAACATGTAGCACAATGGTCCAGAGTTCGTCCTGCATTTAAACAGTAGAAAGAAAGGTTGCATCTATGAAAGTGTGTTGCTATCTGGTTTGAACAGAATTCTTTCTGAAGCAACACTTTCTGATCTATATGAACAAAAAAAGCATCTGGTTATATTTGAAAGATGCAAGAGTTTCAGAAGGAAAAATGCAATCAGTTTATAAGTTTTCACATGATTCGATGTTCCCATAATGGAACATTAGTTTCATTCCCTTTTCGTGGATTGCTACTTTCACTTTCAACAACACAATGTATTAATTTGTATTTCTCTTAAGCAGGAAAATTGCTATTTCAAATTCACATATTTCTTGTGTCTTTAGAAGTCATTCATCCTTGGAGTAAACACCGCAATCATTATCTTCACTGGCTTCGGTTGCAAAAAGTAAAATTTATGGTCGACTGTTTATGGTGGCGATTGCACCTACCACGATACAAATGTACTCAATTAAGCTGTATTTGCTTCACAATAAGTAAAATGTAATTAGTTTGAACATTTTCAAAAATAAAACGATTTATTGTAGCCTTTTTAGGTAAATACCTATCTGGAATCCGAGACTTTGACTTTGGCATCTTTTCTTTTATTTGATTTCGTAGATATCTGAACTTTACATCTAAAGACTTATTGCGTCTTTTTACCTAAAGAGGTTTTGCTTTTTGAAATGATTATGTCTAAAACGCCGACTGTATAGAGGCACACACTTAAACGCAGACGACTTTGGCAGACAATATAGACAAAGAGGAAAACGCAGACAAAGTAGACAAAGGCGGAAAACGCAGACCATATAAGGAAAACATGGGTTTTAAAACATATATCCACTCAAACTAAGTTTTTAAGAAGACGTTTCTGAAGTCTGGCAAAAATTATTAGACAATTAAGACCTTTGCAATCACAGATTGAAATGAGAAGTTTATTTTGGGGAAGAAAAGGATAGATTGTTGGTGTGTTTTGTATATACTCAATGCTTTATTCCACAAATAAAAGTCATATCCGCAGACCCAATTCCATATCCGCGGATATGGGCCATATCCGCTGTTTAGCTGTACCGTTTTGTATATGTACATGAAATAGATTGTCATAATCATTTATTTTGATAACCATGTTCTATGATTGTTTTTATAGATCAATGGTTTTTGGTTTCATTTTAGATTTTGTACTTTGTTGAGTGCAAAATAATGATACATTGAATAGGTGAAAACGCAGACAATATAGACAAAGGGGGAAAACACAGACACTTTAGACAAAGAGGGAAAACGCAGACCACATCGAAGGAACATTGGTTTCGAACATGTTCATTTGAAATCATGTTTTAAGAACATTGATTTGAAATATAACAAAGGTTATTTGGTTTACATTAGAAATATATTTCGCCAAAAGGGTAAGATTTACTAATTTGTAATGCTATATTTTAATAGTTAAACATTTGCAGGGACATAGATAACATCAAACATGCTTAAATATTGAAATACGAAAATCAAAACGACAATCATATTATTGCTTTAGAACAAAAACAGAAGTTTGTATTCGAAATGAATCATTATTAGTGTTAAAACGTACCTTCATTTGCATATAGAACAACAAAACACAACAAATTCTCCCGTTATTTTCTCTTGAAAAAGAGTTAAAACTGTAAAAATAAAATCAAAAATCATATAATAGCTTATGAACAAAAAAAGAAGTTTGTTTTCCAATTAAAGCACTGATGGATACATGTGCCTTCATATATATATAAAACTACAAAACACAACATTTCTCCATTTTTTTCAAAATAAACTTCTTATTCTTATAGCGATAATTGGCTTATAATTTTCCTAAGATTCATCAAACATCTTACTTAAAACTTCATTTTCCAACTTTATATAGTTTGTCTGCGTTTTCACTCTTTATCTAGTTTGTCTGCGCAAGCCGTCTGCGTTTTAGGGAGACCAATACATACATGTTTACGAAAACAGGTTGGATCAAGGGCAGCCACCAAGAAAACTACCCAGCATTCTAAGGGCTAATGTATGTAATGAGTCATTATCTCGAAAGCGTGAATAACTTTGTTCGTCTTGAGTTTGGAAATCGAGTTTATTCAACAGTTTGGTAGCACAACTGTGTGTTTTGATAACCATATCCCACACACTGTATTAGTCGATTGTCGATTTGCAGGCAATAGATGACAACTGTACAAATGAAAACATTTAGTGAGTGTCTGCAGATAAAAATAAAAGTAAAGCGGATAGATACTTTCATGTATTTGAGTAAAATCCCTTGTGACAAAAGATCACACCATAGACATGCCGTTATTTGAAATAATGAAAAAACGTATCTGGCAATTGACAAGCAAAACAACCATGACTTTAGGAACACCTTTTACTCAAACATACATATAACAGTACCAGGTGCGAGCTAAGCTTACCGTGAGCGTATGGTCATTTTACAAATCATTTTAACATGACACCCTTGGTATATATATATATGTTTGCCTATATAATTGGTCTTATAATTTGTGTCCCATTTTGTTTTTTATGAGATCGGGTCTAAACTGGAGATGAAAATAGTGTGGTCCTTGAAATATATAGTCATATACTACGTAAAACATAATTCTAGACAGCATGTCCCAGACTTAGTAATTCAAGTTCGTAATCTTACAGGGTTGGAAATTCATTTAAGTCCTTCGGTCCCCGACCACCTTTTTTGCCTGTAGGACCAGTAACTTCATAGCCAGGGTGGTCCTTGTGACCACGAGAAGTTGTACGAGGAAAGTTCATATGAAATCAAACCTTTCCACAGAAATGTGTCGACATATTTTAAAAGGAATGATTTTGTTACTTACATGCCTTATCACTCATGAGGAAATTCATAATCCAAATCTTATAAGATTAAAGAATTGACAAAATGATATCTTAAGGTCCAGTTGAAGCTGTGTAGGACCTTTAGATTGTACAAGTTACTGGTCCTGTAGACTGCCTTAGTATAGAACTTAGCGTCGACGCCTGAATCTTCAAATATTCTCAGCTCCATGCATGTCAACATAAAGACAACTAGAACATTTTTATGAAAGTAACATCATTGACTGTTTGGAGATAGCCCTTAGAATGCTGGGTAGTTCTCTACAAATAAATCTGTGTGACATCTGCTTTCCAAAACCTTAAATGTCTGCTTAATTTTGATAAGGAAAGATACTAAGAGTCGCAAACAGGTTAGACCACAGACCAGCCGCCAAATTACTTGTAACCTTGCATAAGCATGGAGTCGGTTCCATCGCCGTAAGGATTAGTTTGGTGATGCGGCCGAACCAGTACTAAATCACCAACGGGTAGATCTACATGAGAAGACACCTATCAATCATAGAGCTTGGTAACAAAACCCGTGGTGGCGGCGAAAAACTCTCATTAACTCATCAGCCTAACAAGGCATTGCTAAGCGACATGGGGGCATAGGACCTGTCGGTCTCGTTCAAAGTGTGATTCGTGTTAAATTACCAATACTTTAACAACAGAAACTGTGTGTTAAAGAGGAATTTTAAGTCTTGTGTTTCCAAGACCACTCATTAACCTGTGATATGTCGTTCTTTATTACTTAAGTATATACTGTAACACAATGCACTGCATTAAACGTACGCAGACACACCTGTTATGTGTATGGGTTCAACATCTTGTCAACATGATTTCAATTATAGTTTAATGCCTTGCTCTTAATGATGGAAGCATACCTCAGATTTAAGTGCTCATTTTGACTGGCAAAGTCATGTAAATCCATTGGCATTATGTCAGTCGGTAGATTGTCGCTCATGAAAATCAAAATTCCATCACAAGGAATGTAAAAAATACCATATAAACTTCTTCGACGAAAGGAAAAAGCGCTTGTAACTAACAGTTTTACCGTTTCAAATCTAAACAACTGTATAAACGGCAAACCTAATACAGTGATGTCTCGTTAATCCGAACACGCTCGTTTCCAACAAAATTTTCCGGATGACCGAATTATCCGAACTAATGAAGCAGACCATGTTCTTACACACATTAAGACATAAACAGTCTGTAAGCACGTGTATACTTATAAGCCTTTAGCACACGCCAAATTGTTGACCGCCCCAAATTGAAAGAGTTTGTAGACGACATTTCAAAACGTGATAAAATTCAAAAATAATCTTCTGATATGGCAGAAAATATTGTTGGAAAAGGAGAAATTGCTCGTCACGAGCAATTTTTCCTTTACCCACAATGATTTCAAAGGTCGTCTGCAACAATCTGGTCAAATAATTCCGTTCCCTTACCATTTCGTTCGGATTGCGAGACATCCGGATAATCGGGGTTCCAATAAACGAGGCTTCACTGTACTCAATTAGTATCGTCTGAATAAGTGTTTAATTGAGACCAACCACCTCGAATCCAAGACCTCGGTACTAGGAAAAGCATTACAACTGAAAAACAAGTTTCAGATACAAGATTCAGCATTAGTTAGGGCCCAGGATACAATTTACTAAAAGACTTCAGTTGAAATATGCGAATATAGCATTAATGAGATATTGCAATATTGCAAAGTATCACATCATTGGAATCGCCTTTCTGGCAATGGCTCCCCGGAAATGTTTTCATTTAAGATACTATCTATGTTTATATAAACATTTTGACTTACGCAAAAAATTGCTTTAACCCTTATAGTGCTGGAACCGACTTCAATAAATTGGCGGCTGACCTGTGATCTAACCTGTTTGCTACTCTATGTATCTTTCCTCATCAAAATCAAGATGAAATTGTAGGGATTTGAAAGCAGAAGATACACAAAAATATTTTTAGAAAATTACATAGACATAGACATAGACATAGACATGTTTATTCAAGTACAGAGGCCATATGCCCATAGTACAACCTACAGTAACATAATATACATGCACAAGAGTGACAATCCACAAACAAATACATTACAATAGTTCTTCAATTAGATTTTGTCTAAGTTCAAAGGCTTTTACAAGATATGTTGATACTTTGAATATACTTGATTTATTATTACATTCCAAAATAGAATAAAAGGTTTGCTGATTTACGTGTCTAAGCCATGACTTTTCAAAATACATATTGCGCAGCAGTTGGTAACTTTTGCATTCTAAAAAAAGAAATGATATTCGTCCTCAATAATGTTAAAGTTTAGTTGTTTACAAAGTTGGCAAAATCTCTGCTCTCTTTCTATCTTTAAATATCTACCCTTTTCAACCATTAAATCATTGGATGAACACCTGAAATTAGATAATGTCTTTTTTTGTATATAGGATATGTCAGTATTAAGATATAATTCTGGAGTTAACATAGATTTAAAATATCTATAGTGCAATGCTTTTGGTGACTCATTTAGATCAGCAAACCATTTTTGTGTATAACAATCCTTAATTCTCTGAGAAAAAGCCTTTAAAAATTCATCAATATTTCCCACATCATGTACTATCCAAACGTGTCCAAAGCCATAAGAAAATAAAAGATTCTTTACATATGTAGCCCATGTAGTTTTACCAGTTTCATCCATGCGAAATAACATGAATTAGCACTGCTTAGGATATCTGTTATTATTCATTCTTACTACATGCAGCCAGTATTTGACACAGTTCGACATATATGTTATACATAGTGGTAACCTTCCACATTCACCTAGAGCTAGGAAATCACATGTTTTACAAGATAATAAGCATAGTTTTTTACAGAACTTTATATGAACCTTTTCTATCCTATCAACATATTGATATCCCCAAATATGTGATCCATAGCACAAAATTGGCTTCACTGAGGCATCATATATCTTAAACATATCCCGTGAAGAAATGTTACCCATATATCTACGAAGCATAAGAATGCAATTCATTGCTTTTCTACCTTGTTGGGCAAGCATTTGATGTGTTTTTGACCAAGATAATTTACTGGTTAAATAAACACCTAAATATTTGTAACATGATACTTTATCGATGCTAGAACCATTATAGAACCATTTTTCATTTTTTTTAATTATACCTCCATTTCTGAATACCATTATTTTTGTCTTATCTATATTAACGTCCAAACCAACTCCTTTACTAAATTGTTCAATAATGTTGATTTGCCGTTGAAGTTGTATTACACTATCTGCAAAACTGGAAATATCATCTGCAAACATTAAAATGTTAAGATTTTTATGTCATTTGTAACAAAAACCCCTCTGCCATTACTTTTACTATCAAGAAATGAAACTAAGTCGTTTATAAAAAGAGAGAATATTTTCGGACTTCCTACACAGCCTTGCCGGGTTCCGATTGTGCAATCAAAATACTGTGTCAACTCACCATTGAGTTTAACACAAGATTTTATTTGCTATACATCGACTTTAATGTATCTAAGAATTTACCATTAATACCCTTACGACTGAGTGCTTCCCAAAGTTTATCATGTCGTATAGTATCGAAAGCCTTTGAGTAATCGATAAAAACCAGCATTCTAAGGGTCAAGTAGTTAAGTTAACCCAATGCCAAACAATAACGACATTTTGACCAGTTTGTTGCAGACGACTCTAGAAAACATCATGGGAAAAGGATAAATTGCTCTTTTCGAGCAATTTCTCCTTTTTCCACAATGTTTTCTGCACTATCAGATTTGTCTACAAACTTTTTAAATTTGGGAAAGTTAAACATTTGGCGGGTGGTAAAGGGTTAAAGGGTATCAAGTATATATGTGTGCGAATTGTCGCCGTGATATGATCGAAAGATGGTGGAATCGGTGATTAACCCAAAGTTTACAGATATATAAGCAATTGAACCAAAACTTTGCTGTTTCCATATAAAGTGTGGGTTTTCCATATACCTTGCTAGGCTGGATTACCTGTCCTTTTAACAAAACGTATCTGAACATCAACCCGTTACCAAAGACGGTGTCAAGATTCCTTTCGAGGCCGTCATATTTATTTCAGAACAGAAAGCAATTGAGTGACAACACAGATCAGAGTGTTACTCATAAACTAGCAGGCGATTCATTTACCACACCGTTTCTCTTTGTTATTTATTACAAATGTAACGGACAGAGCTTTAATAGCAAACAGGTATACTTTTATAAAATATATATAGCTTTATTGCCTCCATTTCCTGAAGATTTGCTTATGTTAGCATGCATAATAAACACATAGATTTTCAAAGGTGTACATACATTAGAATCAAACACATGTTTATAACGTGAAAGAAAAAAGCTAAAGAGCATCAATGCTAACAAACGAAAGAAAGACGAACAGCTACTGTTAATACATGTATGGGTATGAGCGCACCATTTATTCAAGCACATATATCTTGAAGAAATTGTGCACATAACATCATAAATACAGAGTACAGTTCTAGGTCAAAGATGCACATAAGTCTATTGTCCATTTTTGTATCCGTATTGAATTATTGCTGTCTGTTTTGTTTTAAGTCGATTTTCTCATAATAGTAGTTATGACTTTCCGTACTTGGAAAAACATTTCGACTGATTAACCAGTTCTAGGTACAAGGAATAGCATTTGTTTCGATCCAGGAGCGTCTTTTACGAATATACATGTGTGCTGGGAAATAAAGTAGCAATGCTGTTAAGCACAAAGTTAACAGATAATTAAACAATCGAACTAAAGACTTTACAACTCACATATTTCCATGTGCAGTGCGTGTCTCGAAATGTATATTTTGGCACGGGGCTCGAGAATCTTCATACTTATATACATGTTACCCTTTACCAAACGTTAATTTCTTTCGACTGTCCTAAATTGAAAGACTTTGCAGACGACATTTCAAGTTGTGATGAAATTGAAAATAATCATCTGAAAAGGTAAAAAACATTGTGGGAAAAGGAGATATTGCTTGTTAAAAGCAATTTCCGATTTTCCCACGTTTTCCAGAGGCGCCTGCAACACACTGGTTAAAAGTCATTATTGTTTGGTCAAGGGTTAATCAGTCTCCAAAGCACGTGTTGCACACAATGCTCGTGTAGACGATTTCGTCTATGATGTTCATATCAAAAGTAAATTAGTGCTCCTGGTGTGTGGATATATTCAAACAAACGGAATTAAGTATGTGTTTTGTGCTTAATAATTAATCAAATAAATCAGTTTAGTGTATTAAGTGTTCTAAAGAATGGAAATAAGTATGTGTGAAGTGATTCGTAAATGATACATGTGTGCATCAAGTGTTCAAATGAATGGAATTAATTATGTGTTCAGTGATTCTTGGTTACAGAAGATGGTTCCCATTCGAAAGTAGTTTGTATCTCTGAAAATATATAACAGAAAAGAAAAAAACCCATAAGTGTTCCTGTGCTCTTCTTGTAAGTGATAGGAAATATTGTATAAGTGCCGCATGTTTTGTGCAAACACGTGGTCATTTGTAAACCCACACAGAGCCATGTTTTGGATATAAGTCAAACAACACCATGTGCAACTATGGGTAAGCACTTAACCGTTTTTCTGCTTTATATATATTTATTTTATGTAAAATTGTATGTAATGTTTAATGCCAATAAAATTTATGTTATTTTATGTTATATATTAGTTGAAAAACTTTCTCGATTGCACATTAAGTAGAATGTCCAATTCGCAGAGCATGATGGTTCAATACCTTGGCTAGGTATCATGTACATGCTCTAGCTTAGATTGTATCAAACCTTTCCAAAAGATCCATGACGTTTCTTCGCGATGTTTAATAACCGTCTTTTCAATATTATATTATACTAAGTACTACTTCATTTATGATAGCCGCAACATCTGATTGTTCATGTATTCACAAACGTTCGATTCACGTATCATGCATTATTGTTTTACCTTCCTTTCGGCTTTGACAATCAGTGGACTTTTGATTATATATAACAATGCTTACTACTTGCTCCCAGTGTTTTATGCTAATGTTACAACAATAAAGGACATAATTGTGTGATTAACCCTTAGAATTCTGGCCTTTCTGGGTAATTTTATTAGAATAGATCTTTGTATCGTCGGCTTTCGAAAACATTAAATATCTGCTTAATTTTACTGAGGAAAGATACTCAGAGTAGCAAACAGGTTAGATCACAGGCCAGCCGTCACGTTACTTGGTGGCTGGCCTTGATCTTATCCGTTTGCTGCATACGCATGAAGTCAAATCCAGCGCTATATGGGTTAAGGACAATTTCTACAGTTTTATAAGAAAATAATCCTTTCATAGAATTTTTCTAAAATTTTGATATATTATTCATAATTTTATTCCAACCCTAAATTTGTTAATGTCTTTGTTGACAACAAACTTTAATTCTAGGAGTCAAAAGCTAATCTTATCATTATTTACAACATGTTGGTGCAGTGGTAAAATATAGTATTGAAACAAGTAGACTTTTTAAACTCCACGAAGGACAGCAGCAATATTGGACCCTGTCTACCAGGCCTTTGAGAGATTCTTTCAGGGACTGGGCCTCAAGAATAGAGTTGGGGGAGGGGCAATAGTGCAATTTCGTGTAATGCTAAATAAGATGTATTCAGTTCATAAGCAGACTGTTCTAATTCCATAAATCACAGCATAATTATAAAATCTGTCTATTTTGGAGAAATTACTATTCTTATAGGATTAACTGCTCATGAGGAACAGTGTGTTATGAAAATCTTTACTCATTGCTTGGTTGAGGGGTTTATTATGGTATATCCGTCATGGCCATGTTCAACCGAAACGGCGAGTTTCCCGTGCGTCTATAAATAGAATTTGAAAAACCGGTCTTTCTTTGATTTTCACATACGCACGCACTGACCTGGGAATTTCAAACGAAAAATAATAAATATCTTATTAGCACAGATGATACTGTTAAAATATGTTCCTAGATGTGCTAGTTTGATCATGAGTTAGTGTTTTATGGTTCATTTGTGCATTTTGATTGCTGAGACGGTCCGATCTTCGACGGACTACATATCATTGCGTAGTTATGTGTTTTTCACCAGGTGTAAACTGGTATTTTGTTGATAAAACTGAGCCGTCCCCTCATGGTTCCTTTGATTTTTTCAAAGTGAACCCTTTATAACTGTTTGATTCCAAAACATTGTGAAAAGAGGGGATATGTTATGTACATGAGGAAAAGTTAACCAGATGCACTAAAACAAAGCCCCGTTTATACTCCCTCTTGGTGATATATGATGATAATAAAAAATATGATCAAATATGAAACATTTACGAAGAGTTATGTTTATTTGTAATTGATGTATCCATCCTTTTACCACAATGCTTTCCGAAGAAGACAGCTCCAGAAATACAAGAACGGGGAGTTGTTAAATGGATTGATACCTATATAACACCCAATCCTTCCTACAGGAATGTGTGCTTAATCCAAACTCAGACCAACAGCAGACAGCAAAAGGCATTAAACAAAATTCAGTTTCGTTATGATATTCAATTGAAACCACTTTACTTAAAGAATCTTTTGCTCATCAGCATCAATTCTTCTTTTGTCAAAATGGTTTTCAATAAATTCTACACCATATTTACTTAACAGGGTAAATATAGTGGAAGGGGATAATGACAAAGTAGACAAATTCTGTATCAAAAGCAGAATTGCTGGAACCATCCTTCTGTCACAATGATTTCAAAAGAATAAAGTTAAAGAAATACCTGATTTGGTTTGTGAGGTTAAATATATCTGTTCTGGTACAACAACCATTCCTCAACTTTGGTGGATTCTTTGTTTATTAACAAGGAAAACACCTCCAGACAGCAAATAAGCATGAACAAACTTCAGTGTTGTTATAATGTTCAGTGGGAAGTAGAAACCACTGAACTGGAAGTACATTAATTTAAACAGAAGGAGCAAGTGTCACTTGGTCACAGTGATTTGGAATGTCATGTACTCCTTGTTTAATATAGATTCTGTGTCAAAATCAGAATTGATGTAATCATCCTTCTGTCACAAAAGTTTCAAAAGGATAAAGTTAAAGAAAAACCAGATTTGTTGAGGGAGATCAAATAGTTCCATTCTCCTACAACAACCATTCCTCTACTTTGGATCTGTTGTTCATTCAAAAATGAAAACAACACCTCCAAACAGCAAAGAATGGTTATTAAATTCCAGTGTTGTTTTGATGTTCAGTGAGAAGTAGAGATTAATATACTGAAAGTATAATAATTCAAACAGAAGGATCAATTATTACTTTTTCAGTGATTTGCTATATCATTAACTCTATATGTAGTTGAGATACTGTGTCAAAATTAGAATTGATGGAATCATCCTTCTGTTACAATAGTTTCAAAATAATAAAGTTAAAGAAAAAACAGATTTGATCAGGAAAGTTAGATATTTCTATTCTCATATAACAACCATTCCTCTACTTGGGATTTATTGGTCATTCAAATATGAAAACAAAACATCCACATAGCAAAGAATCATTAACAAATTCTAGTGTTGTTATGATGTTCATTGGGAAGTAGAAACTCATGTACTGACAGTATAATAATTCAAACAGAAGGATCAAATATCACTTTGTCACAGTGATTTGCTATGTCATTAACTCCATGTGTAGTTTAGGTTCTGAGTCAATATTAGAATTGATGGAATCAACCTTTTGTCACAATAGTTTGGAAGGAATAAAGTTAAAGAAAAACCAGATTTGGGCAGGAAGGTTAAATACTTCTATTCTCCTACAACAACCATTCCTCTACTTGGGATTTATTGGTCATTCAAATATGAAAACAAAACCTCCATCCAGCAAAGAATCATTAACAAATTCCTGTTTTGTTTTGATATTCAGTCGGAAGTAGAAACTACTGCACTGAAAGTATGAATTGATCAAAAGGATCAAATGTTACTTTGTCACAGTGCTTTGCAATGTCATTTTCTCCATGTTTAGTTGATTGGGCTAGAATGGAGTAATAGCTTTGGACAACAAAGACAAGTATAGTGGCAAAAGCAGAATTATGGGAAGTCTCTTCCTTCATGATGATTTCCATATTAGAAAGCTAAACCATTATTAGAATGAGGAGGTGTGTTAAAGAAGTATAAAATGACATAAACAGACAAAAGAAACATATTCTTTCATAAGATAGTGTGTTTATTGATCAAATAAAACAACAGTTGACAGCACAAACGAAAGCAGAGTATGGTCTTTGTTATACTTAGGAGGACATCTTTACTAAGAGAATAAACTTCTTATTAGAAGCAATTCCTTTGTGCTACAGTGGTTTGTCAAGTGCTCTACCTCACATTTGATAAAGAGGAATAATATGGATAAAGCATTGTCGGCAATGGCGAAAGGTTCTGTTATCAAAAGTTGAATAGGCGGAACCATCCTTTTTTTATCAGAATTTCAAAATAGAAAGTTACAATTCTCATAATTGGGAAAAGTTATAAAGAGTTAGATTCTTTGATTACAACCCATTCCCCCATTTGTATATTTGTGTTTAGGATCATAAACAAAACAGCGGACACTGCATATAAACATAAAAAAATGCACTCTATTTTGGAGAAATTACTATTCTTATAGGACTAACTGCTCATTAGGAACAGTGTGTTATAAATACTTTTACTCATTGCTTGGTTGAGGCAGAGACATAGATAACAGAGATTGGCAACTCCGGAATTATCGCCAAACTCTCGCGTGCCGCGAGGTTCTGCGAGATAAGGAAAGTGCGTACCTGTTTATCCGTTGCCACGGGAGATGTCAAGCAAAATTGATACTTCTTTATTACAGTAAAATAGCTATGTTTGGTTATCTGATTGGTTATCTGAAACAACTTCTGGACATTTTGTTTTATTTCCATTTTATTAAATTCATTTTATGTTAAAAACAAAACAAAAAGTTCCAGTAGGCCTTCTTTTTCAATGACAGGCTTGATTACCATGCAATTCAGAATTGTACTCATAACGACAATGTCTTTCAAGCAAAGGTTTGAATATTTTGTAATAAATCAAGTGACTCTATTTAGTTGCAGTTAATAACCAAAGCATGAACTTTCCACTAAGACATGATAGTTTTTGTCAATATTAAAATATTGCTTTCTCACTTCATTTCATTTATTCTGTGTCGCAAAACTGTTTACAGTGCTAATTTTGTCCAAAAAAACCACATACATTATGACAATATTTCAAGCCAAATGTTTCAATGTAAGAAAATTAAAAGTATTTAATGATGTTATAATGCATGTGATGAGAATTTTTGTAAAGGTGGTTTTAGTAAACGAAAGGACACGTAAGAAAAACTGACGTGCTAAGTTTTTCAATACTGTTTTTGATGCTGACCGAAATGATTTTAGAAAAAAGAAATGTGAGCGTTTTGAATATTAAACTAATGCAAATAGTGTGTCTTGCACCGTTTTTATTCCTATTTCTCAACGAGAAATAAAGTTAAAGCACACTACTTTTAAAACCAGACAGACGCTTTAAACAGAACAAATCCTCCCTATTTTGTTTTCGGGACCTTAAGGTCATTAAATTTGAATGAGGTGTCAGAGAGTGGACACAGGGTTAGCGCCACACGCTCCTTATGTATTCGCCCTAGCATCAAAAGGTTTTATGACATCAAACTACATATTTTATGGGGTGGCAATTTACAATCATAGCCTGTATTGTCCACTACCGTGATTGACTCTATCACCCTTCGTACTTCAAATGACACATTTCACTTGACATATTTGCAAGCGATCGGAATTAAGAAGAAGTATGATGAGTAAGGAAATATCGTAGTGTTTCTGATTAAGAAGATCTATCCATTCCTTTTGTCCATTAATTGAATGAATTTTCTTCTTCTTATATAGGAATACCACTTTGAAAATACGGGAAACTATAGAACTTAGTCAGCATTTAATACGGGATCAATTCAAACTCATTCAGACGTTTTCAGTAATAACACGTTTGATAAAATCCAAGTCACACAATTTAAGTTTTAATTGATGCAAAAATGAAAGATTTTGATTGAAAATAAAATGGCTGAAATCATGATTATGCTTGTGTGGTAAAGTAAACCTGGTATAACTTCGTTATAAACTCGACAATCACCATAAAGAGGCGGGTAACCATAAAACAAAAATAACACTTCAGGAAAATGTAAAGTATGATATGATCCAGTGCATACTTTTTTAGTTTTACTTGCTACAACTTTGGTATATTTTGGTTGGAAATCAAGATGGCTGAACTCATTAAGGTAGTAAATGGGACATATTTAGTACGCAATAACTTCTAAATGACAAAGAATATCAGACTGAAAATTTGGAAATACACAAAATCATATTATCCCATTAAAATGGACATAAATTGGAAATGTTTGAATAAATCCTCTGTTAAAACATTTTACTTTGTACAAGTATGAAATATTTTGGTTGAAAATAAAATGGCCGAAATCACGATCATGCTTGTGTGGTTAAATAAACCTGGTATAACTTCGTTATGGAAGCGAAGATTACTTTAAAAATGCGGGCAACCATAAAACAAAAATAACACTTCAGGAATTTGTCAAGTATGATATGATCCAGTGCATAGTTTTTTAGTTTTACTGTGCACAACTTTGTTAATTTTTTGTTGGAAATCAAGATGGCTGATCTCATTAAGGTAGTAAATGGAATATATTTAGTACACAATAACTTCTAAATGAAAAAGAATATCAGACTGAAAATTTGGAAATCGACAAAATCATATTAACCCATTAAAATGGACATAAATTAGAAATGTTTGAATAAGCCTCCATTAAAACATTTTACTTTGTACAAGTATGAAATATTTTGGTTGAAAATAAAATGGCCGAAATCATGATCATGCTTGTGTGGTTAAGTAAACCTTATATAACATTGTTATGGAAGCGAAGATTACTTTAAAATGCGAGCAACCATAAAACAAAAATAACACTTCAGGAAAATGTCAAGTATGATATGATCCAGTGCATAGTTTTTTAGTTTTACTGTGCACAACTTTGATAATTTTTGGTTGGAAATCAAGATGGCTGAACTCATTAAGGTAGTAAATGGGATATATTTAGTACGCAATAACTTCTAAATGACCAAGAATATCAGACTGAAAATTTGGAAATCGACAAAATCATATTATCCCATTAAAATGGACATAAATTAGAAATGTTTGAATAAACCTCCATTAAAACATTTTACTTTGTACAAGTATGAAATATTTTGGTTGAAAATAAAATGGCCGAAATCATGATCATGCTTGTGTGGTTAAGTAAACCTGGTATAACTTCGTTATGGAAGCGAAGATTACTTTTAAAATGCGGGCAACCATAAAACAAAAAATAACACTTAAGGAAAATGTCAAGTATGATATGATCCAGCGCATAGTTTTTTAGTTTTACTGTGCACAACTTTGTTAATTTTTGGTTGGAAATCAAGATGGCTGATCTCATTAAGGTAGTAAATGGGATATATTTAGTACGCAATAACTTCTGAATGACAAAGAATATCAGACTGAAATTTTGGAAATCGACAAAATCATATTAACCCATTAAAATGGACATAAATTAGAAATGTTTGAATAAACCTCCATTTAAACATTTTACTTTGTACAAGTATGAAATATTTTGGTTGAAAATAAAATGGCCGAAATCATGATCATGCTTGTGTGGTTAAGTAAACCTGGTATAACTTCGTTATGGATGCGAAGATTACTATAAAAATGCGGGCAACCATAAAACAAAAATAACACTTCAGGAAAATGTCAAGTATGATATGATCCAGTGCATAGTTTTTTAGTTTTATGTGCACAACTTTGTTAATTTTTGCTTGTAAATCAAGATGGTTAAACTCATTAGGTCGTAAAAGGGACATATTCAGTACGGAATAACTTCTAAATGACAAGGAATATCAAACTGAAAATTTGGAAATGTAGAAAAACAAACCCTTTCTTTAAAATGGACTTGAATTTGAAATGTTTGAAAACCCCTCCTTTAGAACAGTTTGAATCTAAAACTACTCAATTATCACGTTCATCGCACCCAACCACGAAAATGCGAACAATTCAATCAAGTTTGTCGCAGTTTGCCATGTTTATTTCTTTGATAATCGCTTGCTGATCGGTCTTGTTGGATAAGGAAACTTTCTAACAATAACAATATAGTAAATTCGGTAAGAAAATAATTTAATTATGACTTAAAACACGCTTAAATGTGTGTTGCCTATTTCGCGTTTAGTTGAAAATTGCGTCGATAGACAGATCTCGAAAGGTCTCGCTAAATAACGCGTCATGCGAGATATCGCAGAAACCGGCTATAGGTAAAGAAGGAGTTGCCAATCTCTGTTATCTATGTCTCTGGTTGAGGGGTTTATTGGTCAGAGTACACTGAAGAATTACTTCCGGAGGTCGTTGTACAGTAAAAAGTAGTTCTTGAAAATTTAGAATGATACTTTGAGTGTTGATTTTATGCTTTATGGACATAAGAAGGGGTGTTTTTGACTGTTTTTGATATTTTGTGTGTGTTGGCCATGTTTTAAACCCTTGGTTTGTTGTATTTTCCAGAACTACTTCTCGCGGAAGGCGAAGCGCTGAGGGAGACGTCCTTCGCTGACCCACCCATTTTTGCATGCGATTTAAGAGGTAGGTAAAAAGTAATGGCCGGAAGTGAAAAAAGTAGCTGATCTTCGGCATATCAGATTATTGAATTCTGATTGGGAACGGAGTGTAGAATAATGAAACAACAAGGATTAACTCTGAATCTTTTCATGGAAGGTACTGTGAACATGCCAAAATGACTGTTTTTGTATAGAACAAAGAAGGGCCAAATCATGGCAGAGTCTGACCTAGATAAACCAGTTTATTTTGAATATCTCCAGAAGTATTAGGATAAGGACCCTGAAATTTCTCCCACAAGTTGATCTACTCATTAGAAGCTTATGGCTGTAAAGATTTTATTCATTTTTATTTTTTTTTTAATTTTGATGATTTTTGTAAAATATTATGTGACGAGTCGGGCCGAGTGACGTCCCCTGAATAGGAATAGGCGGTGTTGATGCAGAATTTGGTCGTCTGCTACAATTTTTTGGACATTGCGATTGATTGGGATTATATTCACACAGAGGACAGTAGAATTTGATTATAATTAGTAAAGATTTGGATAATTTTTATTGAAATACATACATATAAATATATATATTTATTTATAACTTCATAATTTTGGTAATAGTACCCTATACTGTGTTTGTCATGGAATCATTTTATGTTGAATGTGAACAGAAATTGAATGAAAACAGTATAATTCATGAGAATGGGGAATGTATTATATGGAAAGGCTGTGTTAATGCCCAGGGTTATGGTCAATTCAGATATAAGGATCCGGTGGCTAGTTCCACGTCTGAGCACAAGACTCGAACAGCACACCGAGTTGCCTTGATGGCTAAACTAAAGAATTTTTCTATTTCAGCTTGGTACCACGCATCACATCTTTGCAACAATAAGCTCTGCGTCAACACGGATCACCTTGTATTTGAAACCAGCCATAATAATTGCCTGCGGAGGACATGTTTTCGGGTTGGAAAGTGCAACGGCTATTTCGACCAAGAAGGGAAACGGACTGCAGGATGCCTCGTGGATCTTTGAAATTACCTCGTAAGTATGTGGTATTTGATTTTAATATGATTGATTTCAGGCTTGGGGCTTGTTGGGCAGTCGGTCGGTTTGTTATATGTATTCAGATAGGGCAGGGGAGGGGGGGGGGGGGGTATGAGGTGATGATGATAATGATTTTGATGACTTTTTTCTTCATGATTTTTTTTTTGTAAATACCGTTTCGGCCGGCAGCAGGCCATCATCAGGGGTTTTGCCTTTAACCCGACGGTTGTTGTTGTTGTTGTTGTTGATGTTGTTTAGGGGTCATTTTTTTAATCAATTGAATATAAATAAAGTATGTATTATTAGTTTTTGTTTAAGTCCAGCTGACCTTTCACATACTCATGCTCTTCATATTGACTTCCTATACCTAACCCGGCCCTAGCTCTTGTGTACTGGTACTCAAGATTTGCTCTTCTTTCTTTTCGTTTAGTTTTGAATAGTGTAGACTTCTCTCTGATTTTCTTTTTTGTGTCGTCTTTCGAAATCTTTACTAGATAAATTGGTTGCCTTCGGTGACAATGGTCTGCCAGTTATCGATGAAACTTTTGTTTGAATCGCTTTTTCTAAACTATTGTTTACTTGTATACTATACACTATATACTTGTAGCTGCTGTGGTTTTCTATTGCAACCCGGTATGCCTGGGATGCTTCCTGGCCTGGCTTAAAAGAAGATACCATTCTGTTAGCGTTGTATCTGCAGTCGAAGGAAACGTCGAGTTGGCGTGGATCATTTGCCCCGGTAGGTCCGTTTCGTTCTACAACCCATTTTCTTTTATTGGCCGTGTCTTCTTCATTTAACGAAATAGTCTTTGTTGCTGCCACACTGGTCAGTTTGTGGAGATGGCTTTTAGCAGGTGGTGGTATATCTAGTGAACTCAGCATGATGTTTGCCTTGTGTGGACCGATAGATGTGTCTTGTATAGCCGAGGCCAGCAACATATTAATAGCCGCCCCACGCCCTTTTCCGTCACAGGATCTGTAGGTTTTGCAGGTTGGTGATACAAAGCAACATGATGGGCAAGCAAACTGATGGTCTGAGCCTAAGCCAACTTTTCTCTCGCTCTGCAGCACTAGGTTGATGTTCTCACAGTGGTCAGGGAAGTTCTGGTGACAGGGGAGGACTTCATTCATTATTGTTGAAAGCAGGCTTAAATCAATAATGCGGTTTCCAAGGAATTCATGGTTTTTGGTCTGTAATTTTCTTGTCTCGGATCGAAGTACTGGCTTCTGCTTAACTACAGATATTTGTTCGGTCTGATCGTTAATAGCTGAGCTTGTTCCGGGCTGGTTATCATCTTCAACACGTCTCTTTCGGGTAGGAACAGATGCCTTTCCCTGCTCATAAAGGCTTCCTGCGGCTCGTCTTTTTAATTTTCCTTTGGCCATAGTAGCAGATAGAAATCTTAAATTTGAATGGCTTTGTTTTGGCCATGATCTTGTTATATAGTCCTACAGTGTATTTGACAAGAATTCAGGAGAAGCCAGTAAGACTGGGCATGACATTAACTAGTGTATCAGCTCAGGGTGGCAGGTAGAGGATGTGGGATATGGGGGTGAAAGGTGTGAAAAGTCAACACCATTCCCTCTCAATTCTTTCACCCTTGGACCAAGTGGTTTTTTTCAGTCTCAAATATGATTTATGTATTATATGTAATGCAAATTAATGACAAAACATTATAAATATTATGTTTTTATTTGAAAATAACATATGAAATGTTGAAAAAATATGGAAAAAAGGCGCCTTTTTTGATAAATTCACTACCCCATTACTCCCATGTCAGTCTGTAAGAGACAAAAAGATCATTTTTAGATAGAACAATATGTTTCCAAACTGAAAATTCTGGTTTGGTGAGAATTCATAGATTTTTTAATGAATGAGAGTGGATCTTATGAGACCTTCTTTTCGTGTTGATTTTGAAAGGTCCGAGCCCCATTTTAACAAATCTAGGTACTTTGTTGCGACACGCATAGATCTGTGAAATATTGATAGAAATGCTTGCGATTGGTTCCGTTTTACTTGAAATTGGCTTAGAAACTTAAGAAAAATTTATCGGAGCAATATATTGAGATTTTTATTTTTATTTTGGTCAGAGTACACTGAAGAATTACTTCCGGAGGTCGTTGTACAGTAAAAAGTAGTTCTTGAAAATTTAGAATGATACTTTGAGTGTTGATTTTATGCTTTATGGACATAAGAAGGGGTGTTTTTGACTGTTTTTGATATTTTGTGTGTGTTGGCCATGTTTTAAACCCTTGGTTTGTTGTATTTTCCAGAACTACTTCTCGCGGAAGGCGAAGCGCTGAGGGAGACGTCCTTCGCTGACCCACCCATTTTTGCATGCGATTTAAGAGGTAGGTAAAAAGTAATGGCCGGAAGTGAAAAAAGTAGCTGATCTTCGGCATATCAGATTATTGAATTCTGATTGGGAACGGAGTGTAGAATAATGAAACAACAAGGATTAACTCTGAATCTTTTCATGGAAGGTACTGTGAACATGCCAAAATGACTGTTTTTGTATAGAACAAAGAAGGGCCAAATCATGGCAGAGTCTGACCTATTATGGTATATCCGTCACGGCCATGTTCAACCGAAACGGCGAGTTTCCCGTGCGTCTATAAATAGAATTTGAAAAACCGGTCTTTCTTTGATTTTCACATACGCACGCACTGACCTGGGAATTTCAAACGAAAAATAATGAAATAATAAATATCTTATTAGCACAGATGATACTGTTAAAATATGTTCCTAGATGTGCTAGTTTGATCATGAGTTAGTGTTTTATGGTTCATTTGTGCATTTTGATTGCTGAGACGGTCCGATCTTCGACGGACTACATATCATTGCGTAATTATGTGTTTTTCACCAGGTGTAAACTGGTATTTTGTTGATAAAACTGAGCCGTCCCCTCATGGTTCCTTTGATTTTTTCAAAGTGAACCCTTTATAACTGTTTGATTCCAAAACATTGTGAAAAGAGGGGATATGTTATGTACATGAGGAAAAGTTAACCAGATGTACTAAAACAAAGCCCCGTTTATACTCCCTCTTGGTGATATATGATGATAATAAAAAATATGATCAAATATGAAACATTTACGAAGAGTTATGTTTATTTGTAATTGATGTATCCATCCTTTTACCACAATGCTTTCCGAAGAAGACAGCTCCAGAAATACAAGAACGGGGAGTTGTTAAATGGATTGATACCTGTATAACACCCAATCCTTCCTACAGGAATGTGTGCTTAATCCAAACTCAGACCAACAGCAGACAGCAAAAGGCATTAAACAAAATTCAGTTTCGTTATGATATTCAATTGAAACCACTTTACTTAAAGAATCTTTTGCTCATCAGCATCAATTCTTCTTTTGTCAAAATGGTTTTCAATAAATTCGACACCATATTTACTTAACAGGGTAAATATAGTGGAAGGGGATAATGACAAAGTAGACAAATTCTGTATCAAAAGCAGAATTGCTGGAACCATCCTTCTGTCACAATGATTTCAAAAGAATAAAGTTAAAGAAATACCTGATTTGGTTTGTGAGGTTAAATATATCTGTTCTGGTACAACAACCATTCCTCAACTTTGGTGGATTCTTTGTTTATTAACAAGGAAAACACCTCCAGACAGCAAATAAGCATGAACAAACTTCAGTGTTGTTATAATGTTCAGTGGGAAGTAGAAACCACTGAACTGGAAGTACATTAATTTAAACAGAAGGAGCAAGTGTCACTTGGTCACAGTGATTTGGAATGTCATGTACTCCTTGTTTAATATAGATTCTGTGTCAAAATCAGAATTGATGTAATCATCCTTCTGTCACAAAAGTTTCAAAAGGATAAAGTTAAAGAAAAACCAGATTTGGTGAGGAAGATCAAATAGTTCCATTCTCCTACAACAACCATTCCTCTATTTTGGATCCGTTGTTCATTCAAAAATTAAAACAACACCTCCAAACAGCAAAGAATGGTTATTAAATTCCAGTGTTGTTTTGATGTTCAGTGGGAAGTAGAGATTTATATACTGAAAGTATAATAATTCAAACAGAAGGATCAATTATTACTTTTTCAGTGATTTGCTATATCATTAACTCTATATGTAGTTGAGATACTGTGTCAAAATTAGAATTGATGGAATCATCCTTCTGTTACAATAGTTTCAAAATAATAAAGTTAAAGAAAAAACAGATTTGATCAGGAAAGTTATATATTTCTATTCTCATACAACAACCATGCCTCTACTTGGGATTTATTGGTTATTCAAATATGAAAACAAAACATCCACATAGCAAAGAATCATTAACAAATTCCAGTGTTGTTATGATGTTCATTGGGAAGTAGAAACTCCTGTACTGAAAGTATAATAATTCAAACAGAAGGATCAAATATCACTTTGTAACAGTGATTTGCTATGTCATTAACTCCATGTGTAGTTTAGGTTCTGAGTCAATATCAGAATTGATGGAATCAACCTTTTGTCACAATAGTTTGGAAGGAATAAAGTTAAAGAAAAACCAGATTTGGGCAGGAAGGTTAAATATTTCTATTCTCCTACAACAACCATTCCTCTACTTGGGATTTATTGGTCATTCAAATATGAAAACAAAACCTCCACCCAGCAAAGAATCATTAACAAATTCCAGTTTTGTTTTGATATTCAGTCGGAAGTAGAAACTACTGCACTGAAAGTATGAATTGATCAAAAGGATCAAATGTTACTTTGTCACAGTGCTTTGCAATGTCATTTTCTCCATGTTTAGTTGATTGGGCTAGAATGGAGTAATAGCTTTGGACAACAAAGACAAGTATAGTGGCACAATCGGAATTATGGGAAGTCTCTTCCTTCATGATGATTTTCATATTAGAAAGCTAAACCATTATTAGAATGAGGAGTTGTGTTAAAGAAGTATAAAATGACATAAACAGACAAAAGAAACATATTCTTTCATAAGATAGTGTGTTTATTGATCAAATCAAACAACAGTTGACAGCACAAACGAAAGCAGAGTATGGTCTTTGTTATACTTAGGAGGACATCTTTACTAAGAGAATAAACTTCTTATTAGAAGCAATTCCTTTTTGCTACAGTGGTTTGTCAAGTGCTCTACCTCACATTTGATAAAGAGGAATAATATGGATAAAGCATTGTCGGCAATGGCGAAAGGTTCTGTTATCAAAAGTTGAATAGGCGGAACCATCCTTTTTTTTATCAGAATTTCAAAATAGAAAGTTACGATTCTCAAAATTGGGAAAAGTTATAAAGAGTTAGATTCTTTGATAAAAACCCATCTCCCCATTTGTATATTTGTGTTTAGGATCATAAACAAAACAACGGACACTGCATATAAACATAAAAAATTGCACTCTATTTTGGAGAAATTACTATTCTTATAGGACTAACTGCTCATTAGGAACAGTGTGTTATAAACATTTTTACTCATTGCTTGGTTGAGTGGTTTATTATGGTATATCCGTCATGGCCATGTTCAACCGAAACGGCGAGTTTCCCGTGCGTCTATACACGTAAATAGAATTTGAAAAACCGGTCTTTCTTTGATTTTCACATACGCACGCACTGACCTGGGAATTTCAAACGAAAATTAATAAATATCTTATTAGCACAGATGATACTGTTAAAATATGTTCCTAGATGTGCTAGTTTGATCACGAGTTAGTGTTTTATGGTTCATTTGTGCATTTTGATTGCTGAGACGGTCCGATCGTCGACGGACTACATATCATTGCGTAGTTATGTGTTTTTCACCAGGTGTAAATTGGTCTTTTGTTTTTAAAACTGAGCCGTCCCCTCATGGTTCCTTAGAATATTTCAAAGTGAACTGTTTATAACTGTTTGATTCCAAAACATTGTGAAAAGAGGGGATATGTTACTGTACATGAGGAAAAGTTAACCAGATGTACTAAAACAAAGCCCCGTTTATACTCCCTCTTGGTGATATATGATGATAATAAAACATATGATCAAATATGAAACATTTACGAAGAGTTATGTTTATTTGTAATTGATGTATCCCTCCTTTTACCACAATGCTTTCCGAAGAAGACAGCTCCAGAAATACAAGAACGGGGAGTTGTTAAATGGATTGATATCTATATAACACCCAATCCTTCCTACAGGAATGTGTGCTTTATCCAAACTCAGACCAACAGCAGACAGCAAAAGGCATTAAACAAAATTCAGTTTCGTTATGATATTCAATTGAAACTATTTTGCTAAAATAACTTTGCTCATCGGGATCAATTCTTCTCTCGTCAACCTGGTTTGTTATAAACTCTACACCATATTTACTTAACAGGACAAATATAGGGAATTGGGATGATGACAAAGTAGACAAATTCTATATCAAAAACAGAATTGCTGGAACCATCCTTCTGTGACGATGGTTTCAAAAGAATAAAGTTAAAGAAACACCAGATTTGCTTCGTAAGGTTAGATATCTATACGTTCTTGTACAACAATCATTTCTAAACTTTGGATACATTTTGAAATTTTGTCTGCGAATTCTTTCAATTTGGGACAGTCCAACATTTAAGCGTTTGGTAAAGGGTTAAATGGTTTGTAATATCAGCAATATGCCGTAATATAACGCTCTCTATTGAGTCAACTACTTAACTAGAAGAGGAAGAAGAAGAAGTATACAGTTGCTTTAAATGTTCTTTATAAACTTTTCTAAACAGTTAAGAATGGAAAGCTGTCAATAATATAGTTTTTGTAACTTCAGATTTTTTTTTCATTTTAGTGAAAGTAGACTTCTTATTTTAAATTGTTAAAATCACAATATGTGAGATAGTCCTTTTAAATACGTCTATTAAGGCTTAACAGTAGGACCTATGTCACTTAATAGTACTGTCAATGTCTGAAGGTAGATTTAAACTCGAAATCAAGAGGAATGGTGTCATTTGTAGTTGAGAAGGTCGTTTATCTTCTTTGTTCGTTGAATTTTCTTGAGAACTTTTCATTCCGACTGACGGACACATTTGTTAGATTACGCGAAGGTTTCATCTGTCTTTGGGAATGAATATATTTTCTATCTCGAATTCACTTTGTTTTGATGGAGGGGCCGGGTTTTGAGTCGTATGAAGCGTCGCCTCAAGTTCTACACAATAAGCTGTTACGTTTCAAATGTTATCTGCTTTCTGTGCAGATAAATGTCTTTATCCTATTTTAACGGTCCTATCTTATATATCTTTAAATTGTGATACGACTAAAGAAACTTTCGTATAACTTCTTAATTGATCTGAGCGTTAGTTTTGGAGTTAGCCTTTCGCAAGCCGTTAGTCGTAACGAGCAATTTTCCCTTTTCCCACAATGTTTTCTGGGGTAGGTATAATCTGTTGACTTTTCTCTGTTGACCAGCTGACTGCTGACCGCTGACCAGCTGACCAGAGGGTATAAAATGCTGACCAGTATTTTGCTGACCAGGGTAATTTTGATGACCCCCACTGACTGACTGATAAGAACTGATAATTGATAAACAGCTCCCTATAACCAAATCAATGTAGAAAAAGAAGCTTTTGAGTACTAGTGCTTCAGGAGCAGTTTTTGAACTTTGCTATTGTCATTATTTCTTTGTTGCTTTCGTTCATAGCATGTTGGAACTTCTATGAATATCTATATATTAATATGTGGAAAAAGGAGAAACTATCTCTAAATCATGTTTTTTGCACATTTTCAAAATCTTGATGAAAGGCTATGCTTATTTTTTCCTTTTCCTTTTAAAGAATTAATTGTTTGCTGTTTTTGGCCAATGTTTCACTGTTATTGTATTAGATGTAGGAGAATTATATTAGTTTATGTGAGTAAATCTGGCAGTTTCAAATATCAGATATCTTGTAATATTTTCTTTATAATTCATCAAGATAGCATAATTAAAAAACAAATCATAGAATCATAAATTTTGTTTCCATTGTTTTATATTCATAATTAAAAAAAAAAGCATTTAGGACTGATCAGCAACTTTTCGACATTTACGCAGTCAGAAGATAATTGGTCAATAATGATGTAGAGGGCTCTGTAAGCATTCAAACAGAAATGAATTAAACTTAAAACATAAAGTTCATTGCAAATTAAGCACTTTGGCTTCTATTTTAATCATAGTAGCACAAGATTTCTTTCAAAGTTTAATTTCTCGTTTTTAAGAGTCTGTTAGCAATTGGTTTGTGTAAGAAGCTGACCAGTGCTTCGCTGACCAAGGTATTTTGATGACCCCCACTGACTGACTAATAAGAACTGATAAGCCATAAACAGCTCCTTATAACCAAAACAATGTAGAAAAAGAGGTAATTCAGAAAAAGAAGCTGGCTCTACCAAATTCAAGCAGACTTTTATTTTTCATTCTTTAAATCTTAAAAGTTTGATTTGAAAAAATTGAAATTTTTCGTAACATGGTTTCGTGAAAAAAAATCTTGACTAAATGTCAAGCTCATGCATTTTTTTTATTTCTTTGAAAAAAATGTATTTAATGGTTTTGATTAAAGTATCACTGTTTTTGTTTTTAATAAAGGAGTATATCAGTTGATTTGAGTAATTTTATTTGTCATTTTAAGGAATCTCATATTTTTTTCCCATTTTAATACATACAACTAATTTAGTTTGCATCTATTTTAAGAAATTAAAGTGGTATAAAATTTGTCAACATTGTAATACATATCCATCATTAGAAAAAAAAGAAAAATTGTTGGATTTGACAATGTGTTGACATGAATGCAGTCAGTCAGCAGAACTGGCAAACAAAGATGGAGAAGGGCTCTGTCAGCATTCAAACACAATCAAATTAAAAGTTAACAGAAGTTTAATGCAAAGCAAGCACTTTAAAAACCCTTTTCCTTATTTGAGTAAAACACATATATTTTACCAATTCCTTTTCAGTATTAGGACAAGATTATGTGTTGGTAAGCATTATTCAATGTTCTTAAAAGCAGACCAATGTTTTGCTGACCACATTACTTTTGCTGACCCCTTTCAAAGACCATTTTGTCATTTGTCTGACTGACTCTTTCCATGTCAAGAAATTGCTGACCAATCCTGTGGATCAATCAACACATTTAATATTTAACCCTTTCCCAAATTACAAATTTTCAACTGTCCCAAATTGAAAGAGTTTACAGGCGACATTTCAAAATTTGATGAAATTGCCCAATATTCTTCAGAAAGAGCAGAAAACCTTGTGAGAAAAAGAAAAATTGTCCCTTACGAGCAATTTCTCCTTTTCCCACAAAGTTTTCTAAAGTCGTCTGCAACAAAGTCGTCAAATGTCGTTATTGTTTGGATAAGGGTTAAGCATGGATTCATAACAATGTGACAAAATTAATACACCTTTGATTTCAGTTGTATGCATATTGAAATCTAGATAAAATTTAGAAAAAAATGAGAAAAGCTGATATTTTTAATTACCACAACTCACATTAAGTGCAATAGTACTCTTTAAAGTTAATACAATTAAAACATTGACACAATGGCCAAGAACATGAAACGGTAGAAACAATTTACTTTTGAAAAGATGAAAATATTAACATAACATTTATTCAAGATTTTCAAATTGTACAAAGCAATGTTAAATTAAAAAAAAGATTAAATTGAAATTTGACAAATGGATTTTTCTGTTTCAAAGGCCTTTGACTATCATGGAGCCAGCTACTTTTCCTGCATTATTTGAATAAAGGGAGCTGTTTATGGCTTATCCATTCTTATCAGTTAGTCAGTGGGGGGGGTCATCAAAATTACATTGGTCAGCAAACACTAGTCGGCTTTTTGGACCAACCAATCTACTGTTGTCCAACCAACATATAAAACAAAAACCATTTATCAAAACTAATTGTGCTTCTTTATTTAGAATAAAAGGTTAAATGCTTGATTTGCATTAAAATTACGTTTAATATTAATTCAATTCTGATTGAATACTGATAGAACAATTTGTCTGACTGACTGCTTCCATGTCAAGAAATTGCTGACCAATCCTGTGGATCAATCAACACATTTCTTATTTATTCATGGATTTAGAACAATGTGACAAAATTCATACTCATTTGATTTCATTTGAATATATATAGATCTATGTATATATCAAATCTAGATGAATTCGAGAAAAAACGTGAGAAAAGCTGATATTTGAAAATTACCACAACTCACATAGATTGACATAGTACTCTAAAAGTTGATACAATTAATACATTTAACAATGGAAAAAAACATGTAACAATTTACTTTTAGGAAAAAGACAGAAAAAAAAATAACAGCATTTAATTGTGCAAAGCAAGGTTAATTAAGAACAATTTCTCCTTTTTCTAACATGTCAAATATTCTTAAATAAGAAATGATAATTAAAGGAAAGGGTTGAAATAAAACTTGACAAATTGATTTTTCATTTCATAAGGCATTTGACTTTTTTGGAGCCAGCTTCTTTTTTTGCATTGTTTTGGTAATAGGGAGCTGTTTATCACTTGTCAGTTCTTATCAGTCAGTCAGTGGCGGGCATCAAAATTACCCTGGTCAGCAAAATACTGGTCAGCATTTTATACCATCTGGTCAGCGGTCAGCAGTCAGTTGGTCAACAGAGAAAAGTCAACAGAATATACCTTCCCTCCAGTTAGGAACTGTCTAATCTTTTTTTCAACTATTTTTAGTAAAGGGTTAAACAAACAAAAGTTTGATCTGGCGAGGTCTCAAACTTCAGACTCCAGTTACAGACTCTAATTACCATATTTTACTATCATAAAGTACCGATACGTTTCAAAGTATTTTATTCTGTCGCTCGGTTTGTTTGGGACTTAACGCTGATGTCAACAGTATTCTAGTCATTTTGATGACTTTTTCATCTGTTTTATTTTCCACGTAGAGCAATTTGGTGGGTTTGTCCAATGAGACATGTCGCATTGACTTCTTATACCATTACCAAACAATAACGACATTTGACCAGTTTGTTGGAGGCGACTTTGGAAAACGTTGTGGGAAAATGAGAAATTGCTCTTCACCAGCAATTTCTCCTTTTCCCACAATGTTTTCTCCTCTATCCGAAGATCAGTTTTCAAATTCATCGCATTCAGAAATGGCGTCTGAAACTCCTCCAGTTAGGGACTGTCTAAACTTTTTTTCAACTATTTTTGGTAAAGGGTTAAACAAACAAAAGTTTGATCTGGCCAGGTCTCAAACTTCAGACTCCAGTCTTCCAAGTCATGAATGGGACAATCCAATGAACAAGTTAGCATACATTGAAAACAGTGTGTGGAAAAGGACTTGTGTAATGAGTAATGTGAACTCTTCATGCATGTATTCAAACAATAACAAAGAAAAAAGGGAGACAACTTTGCCCATCTTTCCCCCATGAGTAAACTTGCTGTTGATCCCCCTACTCTGACTTTCACGGCATACTATTTTAAGCAGCAGCGTGGATAAAGAAATTGCCCGTTCACAAGGAGCATTTCTACGCTTTGGACGGGGGTCGGGTGTGGGGGTCTGGTTTTTGGGGGAAGTCACTCTGTGCGGATATGAACATATACAATAACAGTCTTGCCAGATTATGGGTAAAGGGTTAGCAATCAGAAACATAATCAGTAGAATTACTCAATGAAACACTGTAGGAAAAGGGACAATGACTTATTTGATTATCTCCATATAGAAATATTGATCGGACGGGGTCTCGAACAAACGACTTTCTGGTTAACGTGGTAAAATCAGAAACATCGTCTGCATACTTCTTTAGAATAGATTGCCTTGAAAGACTGAATCCCTAATTACCCTATTTTACTATCATAAAGTACCGATACGTTTCAAAGTATTTTATTCTGTCGCTCGGTTTGTTTTGGACTTAACGCTGATGTCAACAGTATTCTAGTCATTTTGATGACTTTCTCATCTGTTTCATTTTCCACGTAGAGCAATTTGGTGGGTTTGTCCAATGAGACATGTCGCATTGACTTCTTATACCATTACCAAACAATAACGACATTTGACCAGTTTGTTGGAGGCGACTTTGGAAAACGTTGTGGGAAAATGAGAAATTGCTCTTCACCAGCAATTTCTCCTTTTCCCACAATGTTTTCTCCTCTATCCAAAGATCAGTTTTCAAATTCATCGCATTCAGAAATGGCGTCTGAAACTCCTCCAGTTAGGGACTGTCTAACCTTTTTTTATCAACTATTTTTGGTAAAGGGTTAAACAAACAAAAGTTTGATCTGGCCAGGTCTCAAACTTCACACTCCAGTCTTCCAAGTCATGAATGGGACAATCCAATGAACAAGTTAGCATACATTGAAAACAGTGTGTGGAAAAGGACTTGTGTAATGAGTAATGTGAACTCTTTATGCATGTATTCAAACAATAACAAAGAAAAAAGGGAGACAACTTTGCCCATCTTTCCCCCATGAGTAAACTTGCTGTTGATCCCCCTACTCTGACTTTCACGGCATACTTTTTTAAGCAGCAGCGTGGATAAAGAAATTACCCGTTCACAAGGAGCATTTCTACGCTTTGGGTGGAGTCGGGTGTGGGGGTCTGGTTTTTGGGGGGAAGTCTCTCTGTGCGTATATGAACATATACATAAATAGTCTTGCCAGATTATGGGTAAAGGGTTAGCAATCAGAAACATAATCAGTAGAATTACTCAATGAAACACTGTAGGAAAAGGGACAATGACTTATTTGATTATCTCCATATAGAAATATTGATCGGACGGGGTCTCGAACAAACGACATTCTGGTTAACGTGGTAAAATCAGAAACGTCGTCTGCATACTTCTTTAGAATAGATTGCCTTGAAAGACTGAATCCCTAATTACCCTATTTTACTATCATAAAGTACCGATACGTTTCAGAGTATTTTATTCTGTCGCTCGGTTTGTTTGGGACTTAACGCTGATGTCAACAGTATTATAGTCATTTTGATGACTTTCTCATCTGTTTCATTTTCCACGTAGAGCAATTTGGTGGGTTTGTCCAATGAGACATGTCGCATTGACTTCTTATACCATTACCAAACAATAACGACATTTGACCAGTTTGTTGGAGGCGACTTTGGGAAAACGTTGTGGGAAAATGAGAAATTGCTCTTCACCAGCAATTTCTCCTTTTCCCGCAATGTTTTCTCCTCTATCCGAAGATCAGTTTGCAAATTCATCGCATTCAGAAAAGGCGTCTGAAACTCCTACAGTTAGGGACTGTCTAAACTTTTTTTATCAACTGTTTTTGGTAAAGGGTTAAACAAACAAAAGTTTGATCTTGCCAGGTCTCAAACTTCAGACTCCAGTCTTCCAAGTCATGAATGCAACAATCCAATGAACAAGTTAGCATACATTGAAAACAGTGTGTGGAAAAGGACTTGTGTAATGAGTAATGTGAACTCTTCATGCATGTATTCAAACAATAACAAAGAAAAAAGGGAGACAAATTTTGCCCATCTTTCCCCCATGAGTAAACTTACTGTTGATCCCCCTACTCTGACTTTCACGGCAAACTGTTTTAAACAGCAGCGTGGATAAAGAAACTGCCCGTTCACAAGGAGCATTTCTACGCTTTGGACGGGGGTCGGGTGTGGGGGTCTGGTTTTTGGGGGGAAGTCACTCTGTGCGGATATGAACATATACAATAACAGTCTTGCCAGATTATGGGTAAAGGGTTAGCAATCAGAAACATAATCAGTAGAATTACTCAATGAAACACTGTAGGAAAAGGGACAATGACTTATTTGATTATCTCCATATAGAAATATTGATCGGACGGGGTCTCGAACAAACGACATTCTGGTTAACGTGGTAAAATCAGAAGCATCGTCTGCATACTTCTTTAGAATAGATTGCCTTGAAAGACTGAATCCCTAATTACCCTATTTTACTATCATAAAGTACCGATACGTTTCAAAGTATTTTATTCTGTCGCTCGGTTTGTTTTGGACTTAACGCTGATGTCAACAGTATTCTAGTCATTTTGATGACTTTTCCATCTGTTTTATTTTCCATGTAGAGCAATTTGGTGGGTTTGTCCTATGAGACATGTCGCATTGACTTCTCATACCATTACCAAACAATAACGACATTTGACCAGTTTGTTGGAGGCGACTTTGGAAAAACATTGTGGGAAAGGGAGAAATTGCTCTTCACCAGCAATTTCTCCCTTTCCCACAATGTTTTCTGCTCTATCCCAAGATTATTTTTCAAATTCATCGCATTTAGAAATGGCGTCTGAAACTCTTCCAGTTAGGGACTCTCTAAACTATTTCTCAACTATTTTGGTAAAGGGTTAAACAAACAAAAGTTTGATCTGGCCAGGTCTCAAACTTCAGACTCCAGTCTTCAAGTCATGAATGGGACAATCCAATGAACAAGTTAGCATACATTGAAAACAGTGTGTGGAAAAGGACTTGTGTAATGAGTAATGTGAACTCTTTATACATGTATGTCAAACAATAACAAAGAAAAAAGGGAGACAACACTTTGCCCATCTTTCCCCCATGAGTAAACTTGCTGTTGATCCCCTTACTCTGACTTTCACAGCATACTATTCTAAGCAGCAGCGTGGATAAAGAAATTGCCCATTCATAAGGAGGATTTCAACGCTTTGGGTGGAGTCGGGTGTGGGGGTCGGGTTTCTGGGGGGAAGTTACTCTGTGCGGATATGAACATATACACTAACAGTCTTGCCAGATTATGGGTAAAGGGTTAGCAATCAGAAACATAATAATCAGTAGAATTACTCAATGAAACACTGTAGGAAAAGGGACAATGACTTATTTGATTATCTCCATATAGAAATATTGATCGGACGGGGTCTCGAACAAACGACATTCTGGTTAACGTGGTAAAATCAGAAACATCGTCTGCATACTTCTTTAGAATAGATTGCCTTGAAAGACTGAATCCCTAATTACCCTATTTTACTATCATAAAGTACCGATACGTTTCAAAGTATTTTATTCTGTCGCTCGGTTTGTTTTGGACTTAACGCTGATGTCAACAGTATTCTAGTCATTTTGATGACTTTTCATCTGTTTTATTTTCCACGTAGAGCAATTTGGTGGGTTTGTCCTATGAGACATGTCGCATTGACTTCTCATACCATTACCAAACAATAACGACATTTGACCAGTTTGTTGGAGGCGACTTTGGAAAAACGTTGTGGGAAAATGAGAAATTGCTCTTCACCAGCAATTTCTCCTTTTCCCACAATGTTTTCTGCTCTATCCCAAGATTATTTTTCAAATTCATCGCATTTAGAAATGGCGTCTGAAACTCTTCCAGTTAGGGACTCTCTAAACTATTTCTCAACTATTTTTGGTAAAGGGTTAAACAAACAAAAGTTTGATCTGGCCAGGTCTCAAACTTCAGACTCCAGTCTTCCAAGTCATAAATGGGACAATCCAATGAACAAGTTAGCATACATTGAAAACAGTGTGTGGAAAAGGACTTATGTAATGAGTAATGTGAACTCTTTATACATGTATGTCAAACAATAACAAAGAAAAAAGGGAGACAACTTTGCCCATCTTTCCCCATGAGTAAACTTGCTGTTGATCCCCTTACTCTGACTTTCACGGCATACTATTCTAAGCAGCAGCGTGGATAAAGAAATTGCCCATTCATAAGGAGGATTTCACGCTTTGGTTGGAGTCGGGTGTGGGGGTCGGGTTTCTGGGGGGAAGTTACTCTGTGCGGATATGAACATATGCACTAACAGTCTTGCCAGATTATGGGTAAAGGGTTAGCAATCAGAAACATAATAGTCAGTAGAATTACTCAATTTAACACTGTAGGAAAAGGGACAATGACTTATTTGATTATCTCCATATAGAAATATTGATCGGACGGGGTCTCGAACAAACGACATTCTGGTTAACGTGGTAAAATCAGAAACATCGTCTGCATACTTCTTTAGAATAGATTGCCTTGAAAGACTGAATCCCTAATTACCCTATTTTACTATCATAAAGTACCGATACGTTTCAAAGTATTTTATTCTGTCGCTCGGTTTGTTTTGGACTTAGCGCTGATGTCAACAGTATTCTAGTCATTTTGATGACTTTTCCATCTGTTTTATTTTCCACGTAGAGCAATTTGGTGGGTTTGTCCAATGAGACATGTCGCATTGACTTCTCATACCATTACCAAACAATAACGACATTTGACCAGTTTGTTGGAGGCGACTTTGGAAAAACGTTGTGGGAAAATGAGAAATTGCTCTTCACCAGCAATTTCTCCCTTTCCCACAATGTTTTCTGCTCTATCCCAAGATTATTTTTCAAATTCATCGCATTTAGAAATGGCGTCTGAAACTCTTCAGTTAGGGACTCTCTAAACTATTTCTCAACTATTTTTGGTAAAGGGTTAAACAAACAAAAGTTTGATCTGGCCAGGTCTCAAACTTCAGACCCCAGTCTTCCAAGTCATGAATGGGACAATCCAATGAACAAGTTAGCATACATTGAAAACAGTGTGTGGAAAAGGACTTGTGTAATGAGTAATGTGAACTCTTTATACATGTATGTCAAACAATAACAAAGAAAAAAGGGAGACAACTTTGCCCATCTTTCCCCCATGAGTAAACTTGCTGTTGATCCCTTACTCTGACTTTCACGGCATACTATTCTAAGCAGCAGCGTGGATAAAGAAATTGCCCATTCATAAGGAGGATTTCAACGCTTTGGGTGGAGTCGGGTGTGGGGGTCGGGTTTCTGGGGAAGTTACTCTGTGCGGATATGAACATATACACTAACAGTCTTGCCAGATTATGGGTAAAGGGTTAGCACACAGAAACATAATAATCAGTAGAATTACTCAATGAAACACTGTAGGAAAAGGGACAATGACTTGTTTGGTTATCTCCATATAGAAATATTGATCGGACGGGGTCTCGAACAAACGACATTCTGGTTAACGTGGTAAAATCAGAAACATCGTATGCATACTTCTTTAGAATAGATTGCCTTGAAAGACTGAATCCCTAATTACCATATTTTACTATCATAAAGTACCGATACGTTTCAAAGTATTTTATTCTGTCCCTCGGTTTGTTTTGGACTTAACGCTGATGTCAACAGTATTCTAGTCATTTTGATGACTTTTCCATCTGTTTTATTTTCCACGTAGAGCAATTTGGTGGGTTTGTCCTATGAGACATGTCGCATTGACTTCTCATACCATTACCAAACAATAACGACATTTGACCAGTTTGTTGGAGGCGACTTTGGAAAAACATTGTGGGAAAGGGAGAAATTGCTCTTCACCAGCAATTTCTCCCTTTCCCACAATGTTTTCTGCTCTATCCCAAGATTATTTTTCAAATTCATCGCATTTAGAAATGGCGTCTGAAACTCTTCCAGTTAGGGACTCTCTAAACTATTTCTCAACTATTTTTGGTAAAGGGTTAAACAAACAAAAGTTTGATCTGGCCAGGTCTCAAACTTCAGACTCCAGTCTTCCAAGTCATGAATGGGACAATCCAATGAACAAGTTAGCATACATTGAAAACAGTGTGTGGAAAAGGACTTGTGTAATGAGTAATGTGAACTCTTTATACATGTATGTCAAACAATAACAAAGAAAAAAGGGAGACAACCATGCCCATCTTTCCCCCATGAGTAAACTTGCTGTTGATCCCCTTACTCTGACTTTCACGGCATACTATTCTAAGCAGCTGCGTGGATAAAGAAATTGCCCATTCATAAGGAGGATTTCAATGCTTTGGGTGGAGTGGGGTGTGGGGGTCGGGTTTCTGGGGGGGAAGTTACTCTGTGCGGATATGAACATATACACTAACAGTGTTGCCAGATTATGGGTAAAGGGTTAGCAATCAGAAACATAATAATCAGTGGAATTACTCAATGAAACACTGGAGGAAAAGGGACAATGACTTATTTGATTATCTCCATATAGAAATATTGATCGGACGGGGTCTCGAACAAACGACATTCTGGTTAACGTGTTAAAATCAGAAACATCGTCTGCATACTTCTTTAGAATAGATTGCCTTGAAAGACTGAATCCCTAATTACCATATTTTACTATCATAAAGTACCGATACGTTTCAAAGTATTTTTATTCTGTCGCTCGGTTTGTTTGGGACTTAACGCTGATGTCAACAGTATTCTAGTCATTTTGATGACTTTTTTATCTGTTTTATTTTCCACGTAGAGCAATTTGGTGGGTTTGTCCAATGAGACATGTCACATTGACTTCTCATACCATTACCAAACAATAACGACATTTGACCAGTTTGTTGGAGGCGACTTTGGAAAAACGTTGTGGGAAAATGAGAAATTGCTCTTCACCAGCAATTTCCCCCTTTCCCACAATGTTTTCTGCTCTATCCCAAGATTATTTTTCAAATTCATCGCATTTAGAAATGGCGTCTAAAACTCTTCCAGTTAGGGACTCTCTAAACTATTTCTCAACTATTTTTGGTAAGGGGTTAAACAAACAAAAGTTTGATCTGGCCAGGTCTCAAACTTCAGACTCCAGCCTTCCAAGTCATGAATGGGACAATCCAATGAACAAGTTAGCATACATTGAAAACAGTGTGTGGAAAAGGACTTGTATAATGAGTAATGTGAACTCTATATACATGTATGTCAAACAATAACAAAGAAAAAAGGGAGACAACCATGCCCATCTTTCCCCATGAGTAAACTTGCTGTTGATCCCCTTACTCTGACTTTCACGGCATACTATTCTAAGCAACAGCGTGGATAAAGAAATTTCCCATTCATAAGGAGGATTTCAACGCTTTGGGTGGAGTCGGGTGTGGGGGGTGGGTTTCTGGGGGGAAGTTACTCTGTGCGGATATGAACATATACACTAACAGTCTTGCCAGATTATGGGTAAAGGGTTAGCAATCAGAAACATAATAATCAGTAGGAGTACTCAATGAAACACTGTAGGAAAAGGGACAATGACTTATTTGATTATCTCCATATGGAAATATTGATGGGACGGGGTCTCGAACAAACGACATTCTGGTTAACGTGGTAAAATCAGAAACATCGTGTGCATACTTCTTTAGAATAGATTGCCTTGAAAGACTGAATCCCTAATTACCATATTTTACTATCATAAAGTACGATACGTTTCAAAGTATTTTATTCTGTCGCTCGGTTTGTTTGGGACTTAACGCTGATGTCAACAGTATTCTAGTCATTTTGATGAATTTTTCATCTGTTTTATTTTCCACGTAGAGCAATTTGGTGGGTTTGTCCTATGAGACATGTCGCATTGACTTCTCATACCATTACCAAACAATAACGACATTTGACCAGTTTGTTGGAGGCGACTTTGGAAAAACATTGTGGGAAAGGGAGAAATTGCTCTTCACCAGCAATTTCTCCCTTTCCCACAATGTTTTCTGCTCTATCCCAAGATTATTTTTCAAATTCATCGCATTTAGAAATGGCGTCTGAAACTCTTCCAGTTAGGAACTCTCTAAACTATTTCTCAACTATTTTTGGTAAAGGGTTAAACAAACAAAAGTTTGATCTGGCCAGGTCTCAAACTTCAGACTCCAGTCTTCCAAGTCATAAATGGGACAATCCAATGAACAAGTTAGCATACATTGAAAACAGTGTGTGGAAAAGGACTTGTGTAATGAGTAATGTGAACTCTTCATGCATGCATTCAAACAATAACAAAAGAAAAAGGGAGACAACTTTGCCCATCTTTCCCCCATGAGTAAACTTGCTGTTGATCCCCTTACTCTGACTTTCACGGCATACTATTCTAAGCAGCAGCGTGGATAAAGAAATTGCCCATTCATAAGGAGGATTTCAACGCTTTGGGTGGAGTCGGTGGGGGGGTCGGGTTTCTGGGGGGAAGTTACTCTGTGCGGATATGAACATATACACTAACAGTCTTGCCAGATTATGGGTAAAGAGTTAGCAATCAGAAACATAATAGTCAGTAGAATTACTCAATGAAACACTGTAGGAAAAGGGACAATGACTTATTTGATTATCTCCATATAGAAATATTGATCGGACGGGGTCTCGAACAAACGACATTCTGGTTAACGTGGTAAAATCAGAAACATCGTCTGCATACTTCTTTAGAATAGATTGCCTTGAAAGACTGAATCCCTAATTACCATATTTTACTATCATAAAGTACCGATACGTTTCAAAGTATTTTATTCTGTCGCTCGGTTTGTTTTGGACTTAGCGCTGATGTCAACAGTATTCTAGTCATTTTGATGACTTTTCCATCTGTTTTATTTTCCACGTAGAGCAATTTGGTGGGTTTGTCCCATGAGACATGTAGCATTGACTTCTTATACCATTACCAAACAATAACGACATTTGACCAGTTTGTTGGAGGCGACTTTGGAAAAACATTGTGGGATAGGGAGAAATTGCTCTTCACCAGCAATTTCTCCCTTTCCCACAATGTTTTCTGCTCTATCCCAAGATTATTTTTCAAATTCATCGCATTTTGAAATGGCGTCTGAAACTCTTCCAGTTAGGGACTCTCTAAACTATTTCTCAACTATTTTTGGTAAAGGGTTAAACAAACAAAAGTTTGATCTGCCCAGGTCTCAAACTTCAGACTCCAGTCTTCCAAGTCATGAATAGGACAATCCAATGAACAAGTTAGCATACATTGAAAACAGTGTGTGGAAAAGGACTTGTGTAATGAGTAATGTGAACTCTTTATACATGTATGTCAAACAATAACAAAGAAAAAAGGAGGCAACTTTGCCCATCTTTCCCCCATGAGTAAACTTGCTGTTGATCCCCTTACTCTGACTTTCGCGGCATACTATTCTAAGCAGCAGCGTGGATAAAGAAATTGCCCATTCATAAGGAGGATTTCAACGCTTTGGGTGGAGTCAGGTGTGGGGGTCGGGTTTCTGGGGGGAAGTTACTCTATGCGGATATGAACATATACACTAACAGTCTTGCCAGATTATGGGTAAAGGGTTAGCAATCAGAAACATAATAATCAGTAGAATTACTCAATGAAACACTGTAGGAAAGGGACAATGACTTATTTGATTATCTCCATATAGAAATATTGATCGGACGGGGTCTCGAACAAACGACATTCTGGTTAGCGGGGTAAAATCAGAAACATCGTCTGCATACTTCTTTAGAATAGATTGCCTTGAAAGACTGAATCCCTAATTACCCTATTTTACTATCATAAAGTACCGACACGTTTCAAAGTAGTTCATTCTGTCGCTCGGTTTGTTTTGGACTTAACGCTGATGTCAACAGTATTCTAGTCATTTTGATGACTTTTCCATCTGTTTATTTTCCACGTAGAGCAATTTGGCGGGTTTGTCCAATGAGACATGTCGCATTGACTTCTTATACCATTACCAAACAATAACGACATTTGACCAGTTTGTTGGAGGCGACTTTGGAAAAAACATTGTGGGAAAATGAGAAATTGCTCTTCACCAGCAATTTCTCCTTTTCCCACAATGTTTTCTGCTCTATCCCAAGTTTATTTTTCAGATTCATCGCATTTAGAAATGGCGTCTGAAACTCTTCCAGTTAGGGACTCTCTAAACTATACCTCAACTATTTTTGGTAAAGGGTTAAACAAACAAAAGTTTGATCTGGCCAGGTCTCAAACTTCAGACTCCAGTCTTCCAAGTCATGAACGGGACAATCCAATGAACAATTTAGCATACATTGAAAACAGTGTGTGGAAAAGGACTTGTGTAATGAGTAATGTGAACTCTATATACATGTATGTCAAACAATAACAAAGAAAAAAGGGAGACAAATATGCCCATCTTTCCCCCATGAGTAAACTTGTTGTTGATCCCCTTACTCTGACTTTCACGGCATACTATTCTAAGCAGCAGCGTGGATAAAGAAATTGCCCATTCATAAGGAGGTTTTCAAAGCTTTGGGTGGAGTCGGGTGTGGGGGTCGGGTTTCTGGGGGGAAGTTACTCTGTGCGGATATGAACATATACACTAACAGTCTTGCCAGATTATGGGTAAAAGGGTTAGCAATCAGAAACATAATAATCAGTAGAATTACTCAATGAAACACTGTAGGAAAAGGGACAATGACCCATTTGATTATCTCCATATAGAAATATTGATCGGACGGGGTCTCGAACAAACGACATTCTGGTTAACGTGGTAAAATCAGAAACGTCGTCTACATACTTCTTTAGAATAGATTGCCTTGAAAGACTGAATCCCTAATTACCCTATTTTACTATCATAAAGTACCGATACGTTTCAAAGTATTTTATTCTGTGGCTCGGTTTGTTTTGGACTTAACGCTGATGTCAACAGTATTCTAGTCATTTTGATGACTTTTTCCATCTGTTTTATTTTCCACGTAGAGCAATTTCGTGGGTTTGTCCAATGAGACATGTCGCATTGACTTCTTATGCCATTACCAAACAATAACGACATTTGACCAGTTTGTTGGAGGCGACTTTGGAAAAACGTTGTGGGAAAATGATAAATTGCTCTTCACCAGCAATTTCTCCTTTTCCCACAATGTTTTCTGCTCTATCCCAAGATTATTTTTCAAATTCATCGCATTTAGAAATGGCGTCTGAAACTCTTCCAGTTGGGGACTCTCTAAACTATTTCTCAACTATTTTTGGTAAAGGGTTAAACAAACAAAAGTTTGATCTGGCCAGGTCTCAAACTTCAGACTCCAGTCTTCCAAGTCATGAATGGGACAATCCAATGAACAAGTTAGCATACATTGAAAACAGTGTGTGGAAAAGGACTTGTGTAATGGGTAATGTGAACTCTTCATGCATGAATTCAAACAATAACAAAGAAAAAAGGGAGACAACTTTGCCCATCTTTCCCCCATGAGTAAACTTGCTGTTGATCCCCTTACTCTGACTTTCACGGCATACTATTCTAAGCAGCAGCGTGGATAAAGAAATTGCCCATTCATAAGGAGGATTTCAACGCTTTGGGTGGAGTCGGGTGTGGGGGGAAGTTACTCTGTGCGGATATGAACATATACACCAACAGTCTTGCCAGATTATGGGTAAAGGGTTAGCAATCAGAAACATAATCAGTAGAATTACTCAATGAAACACTGTAGGAAGAGGGACAGTGACTTATTTGATTATCTCCATATAGAAATATTGATCGGACGGGGTCTCGAACAAACGACATTCTGGTTAGCGTGGTAAAATCAGAAACATCGTCTGCATACTTCTTTAGAATAGATTGCCTTGAAAGACTGAATCCCTAATTACCCTATTTTACTATCATAAAGTACCGATACGTTTCAAAGTATTTTATTCTGTCGCTCGGTTTGTTTTGGACTTAACGCTGATGTCAACAGTATTCTAGTCATTTTGATGACTTTTCCATCTGTTTTATTTTCCACGTAGAGCAATTTGGTGGGTTTGTCCAATGAGACATGTCGCATTGACTTCTTATACCATTACCAAACAATAACGACATTTGACCAGTTTGTTGGAAGCGACTTTGGAAAAACGTTGTGGGAAAATGAGAAATTGCTCTTCATCAGCAATTTCTCCTTTTCCCACAATGCTTTCTGCTCTATCCCAAGATTATTTTTCAAATTCATCGCATTTAGAAATGGCGTCTGAAACTCTTCCAGTTAGGGACTCTCTAAACTATTTCTCAACTATTTTTGGTAAAGGGTTAAACAAACAAAAGTTTGATCTGGCCAGGTCTCAAACTTCAGACTCCAGTCTTCCAAGTCATAAGATGGGACAATCCAATGAACAAGTTAGCATACATTGAAAACAGTGTGTGGAAAAGGACTTGTGTAATGAGTAATGTGAACTCTTTATACATGTATGTAAAACAATAACAAAGAAAAAAGGGAGACAACCATGCCCATCTTTCCCCCATGAGTAAACTTGCTGTTGATCCCCTTACTCTGACTTGCACGGCATACTATTCTAAGCAGCAGCATGGATAAAGAAATTGCCCATTCATAAGGAGGATTTCAATGCTTTGGGTGGAGTCGGGTGTGGGGGTCGGGTTTCTGTGGGGGAAGTTACTCTGTGCGGATATGAACATATACACTAACAGTCTTGCCAGATTATGGGTAAAGGGTTAGCAATCAGAAACATAACAGTCAGTTGAATTACTCAATGAAACACTGTAGGAAAAGGGACAATGACTTATTTGATTATCTCCATATAGAAATATTGATCGGACGGGGTCTCGAACAAACGACATTCGGGTTAACGTGGTAAAATCAGAAACGTCGTCTGCATACTTCTTTAGAATAGATTGCCTTGAAAGACTGAATCCCTAATTACCCTATTTTACTATCATAAAGTACCGATACGTTTCAAAGTATTTTATTCTGTCGCTCGGTTTGTTTTGGACTTAACGCTGATGTCAACAGTATTCTAGTCATTTTGGTGACTTTTCCATCTGTTTTATTTTCCACGTAGAGCAATTTGGCGGGTTTGTCCAATGAGACATGTCGCATTGACTTCTTATACCATTACCAAACAATAACGACATTTGACCAGTTTGTTGGGGCGACTTTGGAAAAACGTTGTGGGAAAATGAGAAATTGCTCTTCACCAGCAATTTCTCCTTTTCCCACAATGTTTTCTGCTCTATTCCAAGATTATTTTTCAAATTCATCGCATTTAGAAATGGCGTCTGAAACTCTTCCAGTTAGGGACTCTCTAGACTGTTTCTCAACTATTTTTGGTAAAGGGTTAAACAAACAAAAGTTTGATCTGGCCAGGTCTCCAACTACAGACTCCAGTCTTCCAAGTCATGAATGGGACAATCCAATGAACAAGTTGGCATACATTGAAAACAGTGTGTGGAAAAGGACTTGTGTAATGAGTAATGTGAACTCTATATACATGTATGTCAAACAATAACAAAGAAAAAGGGGAGACAACCATGCCCATCTTTCCCCCATGAGTAAACTTGCTGTTGATCCCCTTACTCTGACTTTCACGGCATACTATTCTAAGCAGCAGCGTGGATAAAGAAATTGCCCATTCATAAGGAGGATTTCAGCGCTGTGGGTGGAGTCGGGTGTGGGGGTCGGGTTTCTGGGGGGAAGTTACTCTGTGCGGATATGAACATATACACTAACAGTCTTGCCAGATTATGGGTAAAGGGTTAGCAATCAGAAACATAATAGTCAGTAGAATTACTCAAGGAAACACTGTAGGAAAAGGGACAATGACTTATTTGATTATCTCCATATGAAAATATTGATCGGACGGGGTCTCGAACAAACGACATTCTGGTTAACGTGGTAAAATCAGAAACATCGTCTGCATACTAATTTAGAATAGATTGCCTTGAAAGACTGAATCCCTAATTACCCTATTTTACTATCATAAAGTACCGATACGTTTCAAAGTTTTTTATTCTGTCGCTCGGTTTGTTTGGGACTTAACGCTGATGTCAACACTATTCTAGTCATTTTGATGACTTTTTCATCTGTTTTATTTTCCACGTAGAGCAATTTGATGGGTTTGTCCAATGAGACAATGTCGCATTGACTTCTTATACCATTACCAAACAATAACGACATTTGACCAGTTTGTTGGAGGCGACTTTGGAAAAACATTGTGGGAAAGGGATAATTGCTCTTCACCAGCAATTTCTCCCTTTCCCACAATGTTTTCTGCTCTATCCCAAGATTATTTTTCAAATTCATCGCATTTAGAAATGGCGTCTGAAACTCTTCCAGTTAGGGACCCTCTAAACTATTTCTCAACTATTTTTGGTAAAGGGTTAAACAAACAAAAGTTTGATCTGGCCAGGTCTCAAACTTCAGACTCCAGCCTTCTCAGTCATGAATGGGACAATCCAATGAACAAGTTAGCATACATTGAAAACAGTGTGTGGAAAAGGACTTGTGTAATGAGTAATGTGAACTCTCTATACATGTATGTCAAACAATAACAAAGAGAAAAGGGAGACAACCATGCCCATCTTTCCCCCATGAGTAAACTTGCTGTTGATCCCCTTACTCTGACTTTCACGGCATACTATTCTAAGCAGCAGCGTGGATAAAGAAATTGCCCATTCATAAGGAGGATTTCAACGCTTTGGGTGGAGTCGGGTGTGGGGGGAAGTTACTCTGTGCGGATATGAATATATACACCAACAGTTTTGCCAGATTATGGGTAAAGGGTTAGCAATCAGAAACATAATAGTCAGTTGAATTACTCAATGAAACACTGTAGGAAAAGGGACAATGACTTATTTGATTATCTCCATATAGAAATATTGATCGGACGGGGTCTCGAACAAACGACATTCTGGTTAACGTGGTAAAATCAGAAACATAGTCTGCATACTTCTTTAGAATAGATTGCCTTGAAAGACTGAATCCCTAATTACCCTGTTTTACTATCATAAAGTACCGACACGTTTCAAAGTATTTCATTCTGTCGCTCGGTTTGTTTTGGACTTAGCGCTGATGTCAGCAGTATTCTAGTCATTTTGATGACTTTTTCATCTGTTTTATTTTCCACGTAGAGCAATTTGGTGGGTTTGTCCAATGAGACATGTGGCATTGACTTCTCATACCATTACCAAACAATAACGACATTTGACCAGTTTGTTGGAGGCGACTTTGGAAAAACATTGTGGGAAAGGGAGAAATTGCTCTTCACCAGCAATTTCTCCCTTTCCCACAATGTTTTCTGCTCTATCCCAAGATTATTTTTCAAATTCATCGCATTTAGAAATGGCGTCTGAAACTCTTCCAGTTAGGGACTCTCTAAACTATTTCTCAACTATTTTTGGTAAAGGGTTAAACAAACAAAAGTTTGATCTGGCCAGATCTCAAACTTCAGACTCCAGTCTTCCAAGTCATGAATGGGACAATCCAATGAACAAGTTAGCATACATTGAAAACAGTGTGTGGAAAAGGACTTGTGTAATGAGTAATGTGAACTCTCTATACATGTATGTCAAACAATAACAAAGAAAAAAGGGAGACAACCATGCCCATCTTTCCCCCATGAGTAAACTTGCTGTTGATCCCCTTACTCTGACTTTCACGGCATACTGTTCTAAGCAGCAGCGTGGATAAAGAAATTGCCCATTCATAAGGAGGATTTCAACGCTTTGGGTGGAGTCGGGTGTGGGGGTCGGGTTTCTGGGGGGAAGTTACTCTGTGCGGATATGAACATATATACACCAACAGTCTTGCCAGATTATGGGTAAAGGGTTAGCAATCAGAAACATAATAATCAGTAGAATTACTCAATGAAATACTGTAGGAAAAGGGACAATGACTTATTTGATTATCTCCATATAGAAATATTGATCGGACGGGGTCTCGAACAAACTACATTCTGGTTAGCGTGGTAAAATCAGAAACATCGTCTGCATACTTCTTTAGAATAGATTGCCTTGAAAGACTGAATCCCTAAATACACTATTTTACTATCATAAAGTACCGATACGTTTCAAAGTATTTTATTCTGTCGCTCGGGTTGTTTTGGACTTAACGCTGATGTCAACAGTATTCTAGTCATTTTGATGACTTTTCCATCTGTTTTATTTTCCACGTAGAGCAATTTGGTGGGTTTGTCCTCTGAGACATGTCGCATTGACTTCTCATACCATTACCAAACAATAACGACAATTGACCAGTTTGTTGGAGGCGACTTTGGAAAAACGTTGAGGGAAAATGAGAAATTGCTCTTCACCAACAATTTCTCCTTTTCCCACAATGTTTTCTGCTCTATCCCAAGATTATTTTTCAAATTCATCGCATTTAGAAATGGCGTCTGAAACTCTTCCAGTTGAGGACTCTCTAAACTATTTCTCAACTATTTTTGGTAAAGGGTTAAACAAACAAAAGTTTGATCTGGCCAGGTCTCAAACTTCAGACTCCAGTCTTCCAAGTCAAACCTATGAATGGGACAATCCAATGAACAAGTTAGCATACATTGAAAACAGTGTGTGGAAAAGGACTTGTGTAATGAGTAATGTGAACTCTATATACATGTATGTCAAACAATAACAAAGAGAAAAGGGAGACAACCATGCCCATCTTTCCCCCATGAGTAAACTTGCTGTTGATCCCCTTACTCTGACTTTCACGGCATACTATTCTAAGCAGCAGCGTGGATAAAGAAATTGCCCATTCATAGGAGGATTTCAATGCTTTGGGTGGAGTCGGGTGTGGGGGTCGGGTTTCTGGGGGGAAGTTACTCTGCGCGGATATGAACATATACACCAACAGTCTTGCCAGATTATGGGTAAAGGGTTAGCAATCAGAAACATAATAATCAGTAGAATTACTCAATGAAACACTGTAGGAAAAGGGACAATGACTTATTTGATTATCTCCATATGGAAATATTGATCGGATGGGGTCTCGAACAAACGACATTCTGGTTAACGTGGTAAAATCAGAAACATCGTCTACATACTTCTTTAGAATAGATTGCCTTGAAAGACTGAATCCCTAATTACCTTATTTTACTATCATAAAGTACCGATACGTTTCAAAGTATTTTATTCTGTCGCTCGGTTTGTTTTGGACTTAACGCTGATGTCAACGGTATTCTAGTCATTTTGATGACTTTTTCATCTGTTTTATTTTCCACGTAGAGCAATTTGGTGGGTTTGTCCTATGAGACATGTGGCATTGACTTCTTATACCATTACCAAACAATAACGACATTTGACCAGTTTTGTTGGAGGCGACTTTGGAAAATGTTGTGGGAAAATGAGAAATTGCTCTTCACCAGCAATTTCTCCTTTTCCCACAATGTTTTCTCCTCTATCCGAAGATCAGTTTTCAAATTCATCGCATTCAGAAATGGCGTCTGAAGCTCCTCCAGT
>OX401415.1:12151461-12383685 GCA_947846245.1 Cerastoderma edule
TCTCATACTGTCTGATCTCAGACTGGACTTTTAAAGGCTTTTAAATAATACTTTTCCTTAACCGAAACAGCATTTTACAGTCTTAAATCACTCAATCCTATAAAAAATTATGTCAAACTTTTTTAATTCAATTTGATGGACAAAGTGCTCATTCTCAAAATCTTCATAAGTTTATATCATGTTCCTCATATCATAACCATCATCATTTCAACATCATTTATGGTTATTATTATCATTTAAATTACTTATCATTGTTATCTTACCATATATCCATTGCATGTTAGTTGGTGAGTTTTATTCATATGTTATGCTAGTTTTAAGAAAACTGTTGAAAACTAGTAAATGAAAACATTGGTGGAAAAGAGGAAACCATAGTTAAAAATCAATGATTTCTTTCCCAATGACACATTTTCCAATGAAAATTTTTGGACATGTCTGTAGATGAAGCCTGAATATCAAACATTCTTCTCAATAGCTGTGTTTTAGAAAGTATTTTAGATATGGATTTTCTGCCATTGAAAAAATATACACTTTTATACCAATCATTTAAACATGGATTGCATGTTTGGGTCTGCTTTTCCAAAGATATCCTTTAATAAAGGATTCACCTGTTTCAAAAGCCCTTATACATGTATGCATGAAAATCAGTCATTTGCTTTGTAACATGAAAATGTTCAGTGTTAAGATGAGGACCAATTTGACTAATTTTCCCATAATGTTCTAAAAAAAATAATTTCCTTTACATACTAAAGAGGATTTTTAGTCAATCATTTAATTGTCCAGTTATTTCTAGCTAAAGAAATCACATTTCTCACACCATAAATAACACATCATGAGTACAAAGCTATGTTGCACACATTTTCCCATACTAATATAAAAAGCCCATATATATATCAACCTTAGATTACCCCCAAAACCCTTAAATTTCTGTCTCAAACAACATAATTAAACCATTTCCTGCTAGATGTCATTAAACAATGAAGAAGAAAGCCTTCGTTTTAATGAAAATAGCCTTTATTTTACAAAATAGACTACTTTCTTGGAATGTCCTAAGTTCAAACCTCACACAACCTTTATCAAAGTATGGAACCGTCTTTAAGGAACAGAAAAGCATATGGTCTTGTATGCAAAATAAGTCATTTAGGGTAAGTGTATGGATTCACCAGGCAAAAGGGCTTAAATACAGCTCACAGCAGCTGCTGTGTTCCCAAGAGGTGCACATATAATATTCAACTGTCTGAGGAGACCTCTAGTTGGTGGGTGAGTTCCATCCATGTACCACATGTTCGATGCACACAGGTGTCTCAGGGCTTGGCCAGTTCAAAACATGAGGATACAGTTCTCAGATTCCCTCGCGCTATCATGTAGAAGGAAAGGATGTCTGTAGTGCTTGTCAGTGTGTTTCCATTCTTCAGAAACGTCTAGTTCTTGAAGTGATGCAGGGTCTTTGGGTGGTATTTGTTCACTTGTAGAGGTTGAAGAATGTCAACTAGAAGCTGCTGTGGCGTCCGCGACTGATGTTAGTTAGCCTCGTCCTTCATCACATTGATAGCTTTAGTTGTCTTAATCTTGTTGAAGTCAGCCTCATGGTTATGCTCCTTCTATGATAGAACTGCTCGAACCTTAAAGTAGAAGAAAAATGATATTGGCATACATGTACATGTCAATCATTTTCATCATTAAACATACATGAAATTGTACAACATGACATTGTAGTAGGGGTGAGTGGTGTGACAGGGTCATAAAGTATAGTGCATGTGACATGACAGATAATTTGTTATACCAATGTAGAATGAAGTATGTGCGATAACAGGGAAGTGAGGAGTATGTGACATGTCATAAAAGTATCCAGTATGTGCTATGACAGGGCTGTGAGAAGTATGTGACATGTCATAGAAGTATCAAGTATTTAACTTACCAATGTTAAATAAAGTATGTGCCATGACAGGGTAGTGAGGAGTATGTGACATGTCAAAGAAATATCCAATATGTGTCATACCAATGTAGAATAATGCAAGTGCTATGACAGGGTTGTGAGAAGTATGTGACATTTCATTGAGGTACCAAGTATTTGATTAACCAATGTTGAATGAAGTATGTGCCGTGACAGGGAAGTGAGGAGTATGTGAAATGGCAGAAGAATCTAGTATTTGACATACCAATGTAGAATGTGACATGGTAAGGTAGTGAGGAGTATATGACATGTCATAGAAGTATCCAATATGTGTCATACCAATGTAAAATGAAGTATGTGACATGACAGGATGATGAGTACATGACATGTCATAGGAGTATCAAGTATTTGACAGACCAATGTAGAATGAAGTATGCGACATGGCAGGGTAGAAGGGAGTATGTGACATGCCATAGAAGTATCCAGTATGTGACATACAAATGTAGAATGAAGTATGTGTCATGGCAGGGTAGTGAGGAGTATATGACATGTCATAGAAGTATCCAATATGTGTCATACCAATGTAGAATGAAGTATGTGACATGACAGGATGATGATGAGTACATGACATGTCATAGGAGTATCAAGTATTTGACAGACCAATGTAGAATTAAGTATGTGACATGACAGGATAGAAGAGAGTATATGACATGTCATAGAAGAATCCAGTATGTGACATACCAATGTAGAATGAAGCATGTGACATGACAGGATAATGAGGAGTACATGACATGCCATAGAAGTAATATGTATTTGACATACCAATGTAGAATGAAGTATGTGACATGACAGGGAAGTGAGGAGCATGTGGCATGTCATAGAAAAATCCAGTTTGTGACATGCAAATATAGTTCAAAGTATCTGACATGTCATAGAAGTATCCAGTATTTGACAAACCAATGTAGAATGAAGTATGTGACATGGCAGGGTAGAAGGGAGTATGTGACATGCCATAGAAGTATCCAGTATGTGACATACAAATGTAGAATGAAGTATGTGTCATGGCAGGGTAGCGAGGAGTATATGACATGTCATAGAAGTATCCAATATGTGTCACCAATGTAGAATGAAGTATGTGACATGACAGGATGATGATGAGTTCATGACATGTCATAGGAATATCAAGTATTTGACAGACCAATGTAGAATTAAGTATGTGACATGACAGGATAGAAGAGAGTATGTGACATGTCATAGAAGAATCCAGTATGTGACATACAAATGTAGAATGAAGTATGTACCATGTCAGGGTAGTGAGGAGTGTATGACATGTCATTGAAGTATCTAGTATTTGACATACCAATGAAGAATGAAGTATGTGTCATGGCAGGGAAGTAAGGAGTATATGACATGTCAAAGAAGTATCCAGTATGTGACATACAAATGTAGAATGAAGTATGTGCCATGGCAGGGTAGTGATGAGTATATGACATGTCATAGAAGTATCTAGTATTTAACATACCAATGTAGAATGAAGTATGTGACATTGCAGCGTAGTAAAGAGTATATGACATGTTAAAGAAGTATCCAGTATGTGACATACAAATGTAAAATGAAGTGTTTGACATGACCATAACAGTATGGTGTTTATGATATGACAGGGCAGAATCTAGTATGTGACATGAATGTGCTGTATGGTGTATGTGACATGACAGGGTAGTATGGAGTATGTGACATGAAAGGGTAGTATGGAGTATATGACATGACAATGAAGTATGGTGTATGTGACATGATTATGAAGCAATTAAGTATGGAGTAGTTGACATGTAAGGGTAGAATTGATTATGTGAACTGACAATATAGAAATGAGTATGTGACATGACAGAGAAGTGAGGAATGAAATAATAGTGTTCTAAGGAGCATTGACAGCTAAGGTCGTTTAGCTTGCATTATGATGATATTGATAGTGTATATTGAATCATTTACACGCTAAAATGTATTTGGTTTAAGAAAAATAAATAAGAATTTGCAATGAATGAATGAATGATAGTAGATTGAAATTTTGTATAAAAAAAAACAACGATAGTAGATATATAATTTGTAATGAATGTGTGGTATGAAATAATCAATTTGTAATGACTTAATGGTTATCATATATGTATATATAAAATGAGTAAGGAATCACAATTAATTGTAAAATTCCAATCTCTTTAATATTGACTTGACTTTGTAGTAGGTTGTGTGTGACATGACATTGTAGTAGGGTGTATGCGACTTGTCATTGTAGTAGGGTGTGAGCACCATGACATTGTATTGGGGTGTGAGTGCCATGACATTGTAGTAGGGTGTGAGTGACATGACATTGTACTAGGGCCATGTGACATGACATTGTAGAAGGGTGTGCGTGACATGACATTGTACTAGGGGCCATGTGACATGACATTGTAGTAGGGTGTGTGTGACATGACATTGTACTAGGGGCCATGTGACATGACATTGTAGTAGGCTGTGTGCGCCATGACATTATGGTGGGGTATGAGTGCCATGACATTGAAGTAGGGTATGCGTGACATGACATTGTAGAAGGGTTTGTGTGACATGACATTGTACAAGGGGTCATGTGACATGACATTGTAGTAGGGTGTGCTTGACATGACATTGTACTAGGGGCCATGTGACATGACATTGTAGTAGGGTGTGTGTGACATGACATTGTAGTAGGGGTCATGTGACATGACATTGAAGTGGGGTGTGCATGACATGACATTGTAGTGGGGTGTGAGTGCCATGACATTGTAGTGGGGTGTGAATGCCATGACATTGTAGTATGGTGTGCGTGACATGACATTGTACTTGGGGCCATGTGACATGACATTGTAGTATGGTGTACATGACATGACATTGTAGTAGGGTGTACGTGACATGACATTGTAGTAGGGTGTATGTGACATGACATTGTAGTAGGGTGTACATGACAACATTGTAGTAGGGTGTGTGTGACATGACATTGTAGTAGGGTCATGTGACATGACATTGTAGTAGGGAGTGTGTGACGTGACATTGTAGTAGGGGTCATGAGACATGACATTGTAGTAGGGTGTGCATGACATGACATTGTAGTAGGGTGTGCGTGACATGATATTGTACTAGGGGCCATGTGACATGACATTGTAGAAGAGATCATACAACATGGCAATCTAGCATAAAGTTAGTGACTGGACAGTGTTGTACTAAATAAGGCATGATAAAGTTATGACAATTTGGAATTGAGTATGTTACAAGACATTGTAGAAGAGTTTATCTGACTTGACAGTGTAATGGGGAGTATGTGACATGACAGTATAGTATATAGTCTGTGAAATGCTTTAGCTTATTCATTAGGGAATGTGTGATATGACAATCAATGTGAAAAATGTTACTCTTATGAAATTATTACCAAATGATACATTTTTTTTAATTCAATAATATTCTTAAGATGTTTTTCACATACAAATTTGGAAAAAGTTTAATTTAGTCATGGAATATCTGTACATACTGGTTGGTGTATTTGATCCAACAAAATAACATTATTCATATCAAATTCGAGTGGAAGAATTACAGATTGTCATAGTTTTTTCAATTGAGAGAGAAATGATTTAAACAACAACCCTAAGACTTCTGGATCTAAGATAGCCATTTCAAAACACTCAGGTTCATAAGAATACCAAATACCTCCCAACTTATATCACTGTGCCCAGTCCCAAGCCTATATTAGTCGATATGGGTTATGATGTAATGGGTTATCGATGGCAACACATTTACTTTCTGGACATCATTACTTCAAAATTACAAGTTAACAACAATTAAGTGAATCTTGATTTGTTATGCCTGCTTTCAGAAATTAGAAGCAATTTAGCAATAAATTCAACCGCCTTTTCATCTTGGACTTCTTTTTCCATACATCAAATGACAGAGATAGCTATTGTCACTATTCTATGTGTTATAAATCAACACAGTTAAAATTTGTGTCATTTAATGGATCATGGAAGGACACAAATCCTATATCATAATAAAATATTTTTATTATATTATTTGGTAAACTTTAAGTTCGATTAAATAGTTATCACCCAAAAAAACTCATCATCATAAGGTAAACGTGAAAGCCAACAAGAAATAACCTGAATAAGCCAGTTTAATAATTTAGATTGCCTGATTCTTCACCTCTGACCTCATCACGTGATATAATTTTTTTTCAACCAACCAATCAGAATTCGTTATTTTGAATATCTAAACAAGCAAATTGCTGAATTGGAGACAGCTATATTTAAGCACAATAATACATATGTATAACAAGTTTATTTTTTCAGTAATTTATTTGTACTTATATCCTGTCACGTGCCTTTAAAAGGTTTTTCAACATTATAACCCACAGGAAGGATTTGTCTACTTTAATATACAAAAAAGAGCACCTAATGGGGATTCGAACCCGGGGACCCACGATACAGGAAGTCGATGCTCTACCTCTGCACCACCGTCGCCCACTGATATCAACAAGTTACTTATCCTATGATACAATTAATTGTGCTGAAGACACAGCACTTGTTTATGTTTGGAAACTAGTTGAAACTAGTCCAGATTTCTGGTCATGAAGGTTATTGCTATATATAGTCCAGATTTCTGGTCTCAAAGGCTGTTGCTACATTGACTGGCGCCTTCGAGTCCAGAGTCCATTGTGATTTTTACGTTACATTTCTGCGCACAGATTGACCACCTATGACTCCATAAATATGCAATTGAATATGAAATCAAACATACCGATTTGGAGCTTAACCAATCTTTCGTTGTGTGAAGTCTTAAAGGTGTCACTATTGTATGAATATCCATGCAATGAACGAGCTAGGTCACATGGTTCGAAAAGTAGGACATCTCTCTAATTCCCACATACCACTGTGAGTACAGTGTACGCGAATGACCGGAGTTCAATATTTGTGAGCATTTGATACTATACTTCGACTAAAATCATTGATCCATATTTTCCTTATTTGATTCTTTAGTTTTGTTCTTACTTATTTGAAATGATGGATTTACATGTAGATTTAAACTGTTGTACAACTTTTGATTGTAATGATTGATGTCCAAATGTTGAAAAAAGCTTTGTTCATGGATCATTATTGAGACTATTGCTTTATATTGACCGACGCCTTCGAGTCCAGAGTCCATGGTGATTTTTAATTCAGATTTCTGCACACAGATTTTGACACATAGCGCAGCACAATATATGTCAGTGTCCAAATGTTGAAAAAAGGCTATGTTTACGATCATTATTGAGACTTGGGGGAAACCACCACCTCTTTAATGGCTCTACATAGGCAGTAAGAAAACTTATTGACTTTTTTTGGAGACATTTTTCATATTGTCGAAAGCACATTATGGTTATAAAATCAATAAAAAAAATTGCAAAGTAATGATTTTGAGCGCCAATTTCAAACTTGATTTAGACAACTGTTACATATAAATATAGCATGAGGGTATCTTTTTGTGTATTCGGTTGTATTGGGCATATTTGGGAGTATTACGGTGTATCGTGCTGACACCCGACATCAGATCGGTACGAATTATTGTTTGTAGAACGTCACAGTGTTAAAAGGAAGTGAATTCTATGATATTTAAATTATGTATTATTAACTAACAAACTTACCTTTATTATACTGTTAACGGAGCTGTCATTCCTTTATTCGTATGATTTATAACGATTTCTATGACAAATGTCACGAAAAGCATAGTTCCGGAATCCATTGTTTACAGATAAGTCCCGCAGAAAAGACCGATGAAACGACGATTTTGATTGGCCAACGATATCAAAAGTCCAGATGCTAAAAATAAATAACGGTTGACCGCTAATTTAACGGTCTACCGCTATTTAATAAGGGTATACCCTTATTTTTAACGGTTGACCGCTAAATTTGTGGGTATACCGTTAAAATTAGCGGTATACCGCCATTTTAAATGGAGGTATACCGCCATTTACAATTTCGGTCTATTTCGAGTTCGTACGAATAGCCACGAGTGTGTTCGATGCGAGGAACTCACGAGAGACGTACGGCACAACGTACGAGACAAATCCGAGGTTTCGTGTCAAACTCGCCGGAAATGGACACGATGCTGAGGGTTGGATCGAACGCCGCCACTCCTTTCATTCGGATATCACATCGTACCAAAACATGCATGTTGAAATAATGGAAGACTAAGCAGGTGCATGGTGGTGAACGGAAAGCGGTTAACTTGAATTATCTTTCGCGAGATTGTTCTTAAAGCACGTGGTCTCTGTCGCCAAATGAAAATATAAGCATGTGTATCTTTACCTAAATGCAATAGGTATGCTTCTTTAGTTCGAAATAGCTTATATATAATAGATGTATATATATAAAATTTATAAATGTCCCAACCGTTTGGAATAAAGATTTATATCTAAGTGCCCACAGGTATTACTTGCATGAGTTGTTTCTTGTAACGTGACACTACATACATGTACTTCGTTTAGGAAAATTTGGTATTTAACCTTTGATTGGAGACTCTCGTGCTTTATATGCGCATGCCCAAAACAGTCGGTCTTCGACTCTGAATTCTCTGTCGAGTGTTAGACGTAACGTTTATAAAGCATGTGTGCCAGAACCGGAAGGTTGCAACTCATACGGGGTACACATTGTGGCTATCGTTGGCAAAAGTAGGGGAAATAGCAAAAATACCTGTGGCGCGGCCATCTTGTTCGGACTTAAGATCATTAACATTGGTCACGTGATTGCCCCGCCTGATTTTAGAACAAAAGGACGGGGGTCTACTCTGAACTTTTCAGATTTTTGAGTCAGTTCGGCGACTTTCGCCCGGCTTTAATGGCTTTGTTAAAACCACTTTTAAAATAATTTTTAAAGTTTTGAAGTCATAAAGTATCAGGAGGTCCCCGATTTGAGTTCAATTTGGTTAGACTAACTTAGACAACTTGTTATAAGCATCTATTGATGCTAACTAATTGTTATATGAGTTCTGAACACAAAATGTACCTCTCATAAAGCCATGTCGGGCTTATCAGCAGAGTTCGAAATCACTTAAAAATGACTTTTAAGTTTGTACTCCGCTAGAAGACACATTTACAAATCAAAATGCGCTCTTAAATCACTAAATGGTTGTGTTGTATGCCAGAATCTGTCTTTTTAGCATTTCAAAATTACTAGAAAATGACTTTTAACTTGACTACAAATCACATTTACAAGCCAAAATTTAATGTCAGAAGCAGAGTTGTTTCAAGTTATGAAAGCCTAGATGTGTGCTTTAGTTTGGGTTCCACTAATTGTTTTAGTTATGGTAGGAATGATGCAATATCGTACACGAGAGCTTAGAGAGACTAACATTGTGTACATATCGGTTACCCTTTAATGATACTCCTAATTAATGTTTCTATTGAATGGATGTGAGTATTACACCATTTACATACACAACATTTCAGTTGTATTTCAAACGTATTATATCCCTAATATTTTCTCACCACTTCTGTACAAAAAAATTCTCTAAGCCGCTGATTGCTTTCACATATGAATGTAATTTGAACTTATTCATTTTGTTCTTCCCCTTAACCTTCTTCATGTATTATTTAAAAAATACACTCATTTTGATGCAATATGATTACTTACTACTAAATAGGTATTCATTTAACTTTTGTGATATTGCAGTCTGAAGAAACCTTTCCAGCAGAAGACGGGTTAACTCATAACCACCAATGTATCCCTTTACTACAATGGTTCTTACCAAACGGCAGAATGAACATGTTATTTGTCATTCTGGTTAGATCTAGAACTTCCTTTTATTTATTGGCACAGACGGTTGGTTCTCAAGTTGTTTCAAAATACCTCGTGAGTTATGTTGTTTTATCTATTATTATCACAGGTCCTTCCTTTCTGATATGAAACCTTTCAATTTGGACTGCATTCCATGTGTGGAAATTTGTCAATATTACGTCATGACTTGGCGGATCAGTAGACTGTTTGCTCTCAAAATTCGTCGTGAGTTATGGTGTTTTATCTTGTATCATCACTGGCTTTTCTTTTCAGAATAGGAACCTTTCAATTTGGACTGTATTTCATGTGAAATAATTGGTTCATATTACGTCATCTCTTGGCGGAACACTAGGCCGGAACAGAGTGAGATACGGATAGGATTAGGACTTTCGTGACAACCCTTTGTGACTAATGGCATTTATTCCGGTATGGTCATCAACGAAACCAAAGATGTCGAGAGTACAACCCATTGTGACTAATGGCATTTATTCCGGTATGGTCATCAACGAAACCAAAGATGTCGAGTGTACAACCCATTGTGACTAATGGCATTTATTCCGGTATGGTCATCAACGAAAACAAAGATGTCGAGTGTACAACCCATTGTGACTAATGGCATTTATTCCGGTATGGTCATCAACGAAACCAAAGATGTCGAGTGTACAACCCATTGTGACTAATGGCATTTATTCCGGTATGGTCATCAACGAAACCAAAGATGTCGAGTGACAACCCATTGTGACTAATGGCATTTATTCCGGTATGGTCATCAACGAAACCAAAGATGTCGAGTGTTATATACATATTCAAACACGCTCGTTTCTTATACTGTTGCATACTTCATTATGAAGGAGAATTATGTTAAGTTTAGCAGAAGGCAGGATTAAAAGAGAAAGAGATGTACATATACTAGCGGCCAGGGCTTTCCCCAGGTCAATATCGCTTGTCGCGTGCGACATGCCTTGACGCTCCCAACCCTCCGCGCGACACGCTTTGATCTTGCCGACAAGTCTTAATCTCACTGCGACTACCCATCGAGATCGTGTGTACTTGTCACTGTCAAACTCCCGCCGCGTCTATCCTTCAAGAACATGTGTACTTGTCATAGTAATAAACACCATGCAATCTGTAACTTACACATTGTCACCTTCCGCGAGGCTTGCTAATGGCAACCGATATGCGCGTGCCGTTGATTGACAGTCGATAAGATGGATGATCCAATCAGATGCAGAGTTATAATTGGCGAAGACAGAAAGTCGCTGAAGATGCGAAGGGGTGTGAAAATTTTGTCCTGGATGGGTAGTCGGGATTAAATGCTAAACAAACATGCCAATTAAATCAATTAGTAATACTTATCTGAATTAGTATAAATAAGTTTGATTGCGATGTATGATCGGCAATCAAACTTTTTCATTCAATCATGTCTAAGCGAAAAACGAGTATCAGCGACTTTTTCTCTAAGAGACTGCGGACCGTACAAGAGCCAGACAGAACATCTTGCGACGAAAGTCTGAGTTCAACTTCAACATCGGCAACACCGAAAGGCCAACGAAAATGGAAGACCGACTTTCCGTGGCTCAAGGAAAGCACCGATGGTAAACATAGATAATTTATATCATTCCCGTTTGAAAGCTACGCAATTACATTTTGAAAGCAAAAAGAGATGAAAGAAACTATTTGTCCACACAGATTTTCAAAACGATCATTTACCGTAATAATTCCCAAATAATTTTACCTTTAGGTGGTTTCTTTCGAAAAAAAAGGAATTAATGGCTTGTATAAGTTTCTCATAATGTTGTTTTTTGGCCCATGTAAAATTAGAAAAAATCGGATCATGATCGTATTGTCATGACATTATTCATGATGATCTGTGACAAAGATGGGACGACTCTGCTTGACTAGTACTGTAATTTGTAGTAGTTAAAATGTTATTCTGTTACCTGTGTCATTTTCCACCAAGTAACAGTCTGTTATATATACATGTATATATATATCTGTTTGCATCAGGCAATAACTTAGATTGCCCCATCAGAAAATAAAAAGCAATCTTCACGTTGAATTATTTTGACTACTCCCGTGACTTGCTCACATGGCGACATCGCAATTCGTTTTGGTCTGTGTTTGCTTTACTGGCTGAATATTTTTTAGGTGATAAGTAGCAAATTGAAATAGATTTATTTATTTTGTTGGCCAATTTTGACAACCTTATATTTCACACTTAAAACGTTGAAGAAGTCGTCACTATAATGCTCCATCTACTGGAAGTGATGTATGAGATGGAATTAAGCAATTAAGAGAACAGGGTTAATAACCTCCTTTATTTATACTTGTAGATAATGGGATGCTGTGTGACTTATGCATTAATTATATACAGACAAAAGAGCTTTTATTACAATTAATGAATTTCAGCCTTGGTGCATAACAAACGTTTATTCAATCTTATAGCATCTTTTGTGTCTTTTCTTAGACTGTGAGAGAGGCTTCTCCACACTGAAGCGGGTGAAGAGAAGCAGCAGGAATAGCCTAACGAACAACAACCTGCAAGCCCTGTTGATGATTTCAATGGAAGGGCCACCAACTAAAGAATTCCCGTATGAAAAGGCTGTTGAGAAGTGGGCCGACAAAAAACAGAGGCGACTTGAAGTTTGAATTGATTTTTTTTCTATTTAAAAATGTAAATAATGTAATATTTAAAAGAATAAAATACATGTTGTATTAGGGATAAACTGTTTGTACCTTATTATGACTATCCAAATAGGTATTTTTAAGCCATTTAACAGACTTTTTAAGACCTTATTTTCAAAAAGTTCGCCGCGGCGCAATGCAGTAGGGGCCACCCCTCCCGCACCCACCCCTTTCCAAAAAAAAGCAACATGCCTTCATCAAATCCTGGGGAAAGCCCTGCTAGCCAGTCCCGATTATTCCAACACATGTTATCCGAAGAGCATGCCTTATCCGAATTAGCGTCCAGGTCCCGTTGATGCCAGGATGGTATGGGGTAAGAAACGGTTGCCTTTAAGAAACTTTGTTATTCATTTCCATAATATGAATTATTCAAAACCATGCCTTATTCGAAAGGAAAATCCGTCCCGTCGAGTTCGAATATGAAGTCTCGATATGAAGAGTGACTAAGTACTACGATCGTTCGTGGCTAAACGTACATTGTTTGTAATGTCGTGTATTTCGGTTTATTAATCCCCGAAACCGCCATAAGCAAATTGTTCTTTATTTCCAAAAATGATTTTCTAGATCTTTTGCTGTAGTTGCGTTGAACAAAAATACATATTGGAACGTACTCTGAATGCGTTATTGGTGTAAGGTGACTTCAAGCCCTGAATCTATATATCATACATACATAGGCCTACATACATAGGCCTACATACATACATACATCCTCTTCTGGGGAAAAAGGCTTCGCCTGTAACTCCCGATAAAGCATTCTTGATAGAACACTGGGAAGCGCATACATGGGGCGGGTCATGTATTGCCTGTCCTTCCAGTGTAGATCTAGTTTGTTCTAAAAGTCATTCATGGACCTTGCATTGATCACATAGTCTGGTAGTGAGTTCCAGGAGTTCACAACTCTAAGTCCAAAAGAAAAAATTCCTGATATTGAGTCTGTCATACTGTTTATCGAGTTTTAAGTAATTGCCTCTTGTTCTTGACGACTGATGGAGTGGTAATAGCTTCTCCTGGTCAACATTGTCTTTTCCAGTGAGGATCTTAAATACTTGTATCATGTCGCCTCTGTCTCGTCGATAGTACAGTGAAGACAGCTTCATGGATCTATGTCTATCCTCATATGGAAAGTCTCTCAAATCTATACAGGGTCGTGTTGCTCTTCGTTGAACCCTTTCTAGTTTGCCCATGTCGCCCACAAACTGATGTATCCTTGGCGCATTCCCATACTCAAGAATTGGTCTTACAATGGTCACATAAAGTTTCTTGATTATCAGCTTGTCTCTTGTAGTGAAGGAACACTTAATAAGCGCTTGTTATCGCATCATTTATCACGCAATAATGAGGTCCCACCCTCACCGACCCCAAAGCACCTGGTTTGATTCCTTTTTCCATGCAACTCAACCCATTTCCAGTAAACAAACAATCGAAGTCAGGTATGAGCAAAGAGACAACCGATACTGAAATCATTATTACACTAAGTTTGGATTACTTCCCTTTGACAGTTTCATGACTCATTTTTACCAAAACGCTGCACACATTACGACGTACACAACAACGAGATGGCTTGCTATCATCATATGACTACTTAACGATTCCAGAAACCCACAGGACGATGGTATCATCTTAAGTACCACCTGTTATTCTAAGGTAAGATCGCTGTCTACAAAATAAAACCGTTTAAAAGGTCTGCGATCTCTACAAAAAGTATAATCAGGATTGGGACGATGTCTAGTTCAATAGTTGCGGTGAAAAGCCTCATTTAATCATTTTGGGGATTCCTTACCAACCTACCTCAAACAGAAAGAAAAAGTGAAAAAAGTAACGGAAACTTTTTGAGGAAAAAAGGCTTGATAAGTAGGATCGCATCGTTCCGGTCTAATTCACCTAGGCTAAGAATGATCGTAATTATCCGGCTCTTCGCAGAATCTAGCATGTTAGTAACAGATAAACGATCCTGATCAAGAAACACTGCGTTGAAATAAACGAAACGACACTTTTTGCATGATATACTACATAAAACAGGCGCATTAATGGTGCTTTAAATGCACTTATAAGGTAAGGAATGACGTTGATGACTTCGTATTGAATTCGTTTTATTGAAGGTGGTGGATTCGGAATCTGTTCGGTCTTATCGTACTCAGATTTGTTCGTACATTAGGGTGACTATACTGGGGACTCCTACTAAGACTGATACAACAAGGAGACTGTGCACGCCTTGAAGTATTTGCACAGAATTTCAAAATATTAGAAAGTTAAAAACTCTATTTAGTTTTTCTAGACTAAAGTGCGTGAAATCGTTACGGAATTGAGTTATAGATTGCTCTAGTCAAAATATTTTGACATGAAGCAGAGACATAGATAACAGAGACAACAGGCAACTCCCGAATTATCGCCAAACTCTCGCGTACCGCGAGGTTACTGCGAGATAAGGAATGTGTGTACCTGTTTATCTGTTGCCACAGGAGATGTCAAGCGTATTTGATACTTCTTTATTACAGTAAAATAGCTATGTCTTTGTTATCTGATTAGTTATCTGAACCAACTTCTGGACATTTTGTTTTTTCATTTTATTTATTTGATATAATGTTAAATATAAAAAAAATCCAGTAGGCCTCCTTTTTAAATGACAGGCTTGATTACCGTGCAATTGTACTTATAACGACAACGTCTTTTAAGCAAAGGTTTGAATAATATTTTGTAAAAAAATCATTCATCAAGTGACTCTATTTAGTTGCAGTTAATAACCAAAGCACAAATTTTCAACTAAGACATGACAGTTTTCGTCATTATAAAAAGATTGCTTTCTCACTTCATTTCATTTATTCTGTGTTATATGACAGTTTACAGCGCTAATTTTGTCAAAACAAAACACATTTTTCATCTTGACATTATTTCAATCCAAATTTTTCAATTTAAGAAAAGTATTTTATGATGTTAAAATGCATGTGATGAGAATTTTTGTAAAAGTGGTTTTAGTTAACGAAAGAAAACGTAAGCAAAAGCTGATGTGCACATTTTTTTCAAAACACCTTTTACCGCAGATTTCTCTCATATTGATTGAAAATCAATAACATCATAATTATTCTTAAAACATGTAAGTATTCGGTCTTGCCATGCTGCTGACCGAAAGTATTTTAGAAAAAAGAAGTGTGTGCTTATTGAATGTTAAGCTAAAGCAAATAGTGTGTCTTGCACCTTCATTTTTATGATCATGTCTCAACGAGAAATTAAGTCAAAGCACACAACTTTTAAACCCAGACAGACCCTTTAAACAGAACAAATCCTATCTATTTTTTTGGGGAATTTAAGCTCATTAGATTCGAATGAGGTGTCAGAGAATGGACACAGGGTTAGCGCCACACACTTCTTGTGTAATCGCACTAGCATCAAAAGGTTTTATGACACCAAGCTACAGATTTTATGGGGTGGCAATTTACAATCATATCCTGTATTGTCCACTACCGTGATTAAATCTATCACCCTTCGTTCTTCAAATGACACATTTTACTTGACATATTTGCCAGCGATCGGAATTAAGAAGAAATATGAGGAAAAGGAAATGTCGTTGTGTTTCTGATTAAGAAAATCTATCCATCCTCTTTTGTCCATTAATTGAACGGATTTTCTTCTATTTATATAGGAATATCACTTTGAAAATACGGGTAACTTTAGAACTTAGTCAGCATTTTAATACGGGATCAATTCAAACTCATTCAGACGTTTTCAGTAATAACACATTTGGTAAAATCCAAGTCACACAATTAAAGTTTTAATTGATACAAAAATGAAACATTTGGGTTGAAAATAAAATGGCTGATACCATGATTATGCTTGTGTGGTAAAGTAAACCTGGTATAACTTCGTTATAAACACGACAATCACCATAAAAAAGCGGGCAACCATAAAACAAAATTAACACTTCAGGTAAATGCCAAGTATAATATGATCCAGTGCATAGTTTTTTAGTTTTACTGGCTACAACTTTTGAATATTTTGGTTTGAAATCAAGAATGCTGATCTCATTAAGGTGGTAAATAAGACATATTTAGTATGTAACAACTCTTTAATGACAAAGAACATCAAACTGAAAATTTGGAAATCAACAAAAGCATATTATCCCATTAAAATGGACTTGAATTAGAAATGTTAGAATAAACCTCGCTTAAAACATTTTACTTTGTACAAATATGGAAGATTTTGGTTGAAAATAAAATGGCCAAAGTCCTGATGATGATTGTGTGGTAAATTAAACATAGTATAACTTCGTTATGGAAACAAAGATCACTATAAAAATGCGGGCAACCATAAAACAAAAATAACACTTCAGGAAAAATTCAAGTATGATATGATCCAGTGCATAATTTTTTAGTTTTACTTGCTACAACTTTGTTAATTTTCGGTTGGAAATGAAGATAGCTGAACTCATTAAGGTGGTAAATGGGACATATTTATTACTCAATAACTTCTAAATGACAAAGAATATCAAACTGAAAATTTGGAAATCAACAAAATCATATTATCCCATTAAAATGGACATAAATTGGAAATGTTTGAATAAACCTCCATTAAAACATTTTACTTTGTACAAGTATGAAATATTTTGGTTGAAAATAAAATGGCCGAAATCATGATCATGTTTGTGTGGTTAAGTAAACCTGATATAACTTCGTTATGGTAGCGAAGATTACTATAAAAATGTGGGCAACCATAAAACAAAAATAACACTTCAGGAAAAACTCAAGTATATGATCCAGTGCAAAGTTTTTTAGTTTTACTTGCTACAACTTTGTTAATTTTGGTTGGAAATTAAGATGGTTTAACTCATTAGGGTCTTAAATAAGACATATTTAGTACGCAATTACTTCAAAATGACAAAGAATATCAAACTGAAAATTTGGAAATGTTGAAAAACAAACCCCATCTTTAAAATGGACATAAATTGGAAATGTTTGAAAAACCCTCCTTTAGAACATTTTGAATCTAAAACAACTCAATTATCACGTTTATCGCACCCAACCACAAAATTGCTAACATTGCAATCAAGTTTGTTGCAATTTGTCATGTTTATTTCTTTGATAATCGCTTGCTGGATGGTCTTGTTGGATGGGAAAAACTTTACAACAATAAAAATAAAGTTAATTCGGTAAAAAAATAATTTAATTATAAAATAAAACACGCTTATATGTGTGTTGCCTTTTTTGCGTTTTGTTGAAAATGGCGTCGATAGACAGATCTCGAAAGGTCTCGCTAAATAACGCATCATGCGAGAGTTTGCAAAACCTGGCTATAGGTAAAGATTGAGTTACCAATCTCTGTTATCTATGTCTCTGCATGAAGATAGCCTTTTAATTTCCTGATGGGGGCAAATTAACGTCGAAATTTCGATGCTCAAAATAAGTGGTGGATAAGAATTTCAGAATTTCGGTTTTAAATCATAAACTGGCCATTCCAACTTGGTTGATAGGATGAGATATGTAAAATAAACTTGCATACCACCATATAATGGTGTCAATTGCTGAACATCAAACAATTAAATTGTCAAATATATTCTGTTTCTGCATGTCAACCGTTGTAGACATTTATTGTTCTCACTGTAGTGAGAGGTGTTTGTGTGCCAATGTTGAGTAAGGGGTCAAGTTATGTTTAAATATATTTCTTTGAACTACTTGCTAACTTTGATTTAAGGGTGGTTAAAGACAAAATGAAGTTGTTTAAATCATCGAAAATTTAGTAATAGATATGAAGCGCCAGACTCTTAATTTACAAAGTACCCCCGTACACATAGTTCAAGACAGTGTCCTGTGTACTGTTTCGATTTTTATAGAATAGGGAAGCGAGGCAAGCAGAAAATGGCCTCCAAGCGTTAATGAAACCATTAGAACTTACAAAGTAAATATGCTGAATACAGATGTATTATTCATATGGCTTGATTAAAAAAGGATTGATCTACAACCATCATAATGTTTATAAATATAAGATAAGGTCAAAATGAGAACAACAATTTATTTAATACGACAGGTGTAAAAACATTTTAAATGCATATTAATTATCACACACTTTTATTTATGTACATACAAAACAGTTTTAACAATTTTAGATATTTAATTTAAATCACACTGTTTCAAACTACAGATCAGTACAGTCTTAAAGTAAGACCTGTTCAATTCATTTTATAATTTGTTTGTGTTATAAACCAATACATTATCAGGCAATTTCACACCCAAAGTACTATATTATAGACTAATTTACCAAAACTTCCTGTAATTGGAAATTTCACATTTCACTATAAAACATACTACCGGTACTATTCTTTATTGATATATTTCGTGATTTTCAGGTATGATGTAGACTAGTCAAGATGTGTGACCAGACAGATATGGATAGATACATACTGACCCTTCTTGTTACAATTGAAGAAGAAAAAGCCATCCAAGATCTATATAGCAGAAAAAATTGGTCATATTTTAAACAGGATTTAAAAGGTAGTATGAAGCTCCAAACCTTTATTTGTTCTTTCACTTAACAATGTTTAAATCCACATATTTTCATGAGTCAACATACATCACCTGACATGAAAACAGTCTAAAGGCTGTTTGACTTTGTATTTTACAATAAGAAAATGACACTTTTTCTGGTTTGAAAATCTGTCATGGTTGTTCAAAATCTAGGTCACTATGTCATATAATTAAAAATTCATGTGGACAATCATACATGTATTTTTTTTTTACTTTTAAGGATGATTTCTAGAGGGTCCTGCATGTCCAGTGTGTTAGTGGTTTTGTAATTTGCAGGTTCCTTGTTCATATCCTGGTGCCACCGGATTCTCTAGAGTATCTTTTATCAAGGCACTTAGGAGTCCTAGCCAAGTAATTGTGAATCCCTGGAAGGCTCTTTTATAACAGAAAGATTGTTGTATAACACTACATTAAAACAATGCCCACTTCATTTTAAATGAGTAATTAGTCATAATCATCACCATTGTCCCTTTTGGCTTTGGTTTTAACTTTAATTAGTTTAACTGAAACTTGTGATCATTATTTTTTTTATGAATTATTTGTTTTGGACTGAAAATTGTATCATGTTTTTTGCATTGAATTGCAGTAAGCAACCATACAAAAAGATCAAGAGGAGACATTAGTCCAGAAGAATGCAGCCAGACGTCTGCAGAACCTGTGAGTAAAGTGGTCTTCTCTGATGATAAGGTAGCATTAAAGACATCTGTTAATAATGTGAACCATGTTATGAGGCAAGTATTCTCAAAAGATGAAAACTTTACTACTAAGATAGGCAGAGAAGAAACAGGACCAGAGCATTTCTCTGGTGATAAAGAAACATTGAACCATGAAACACTGATATGTGACAATATTGCATCCTCCAATACAAGTGAAATATATAGTGATACTCCAGACACAAAGAATGGAAAAGTGTGCTGTGATGGTAATTTAGAAGTTGAAGCTAGGGCTGACCACCATTCCAGTCAACAAACACATTGTGATACCCTTAAAATGGACCATCAAATGGAGACTAAACAATATTCCAAACATTCATGTATACAAGATGTTACAATCAAAAGGCAAACTAGGAGCAACAAGAACAAAATTGATGATTGTGATAGAAAATTGGAAATGTCCAAGAAAGTTGATGTAAAACTGGGTATGCCTGAAAATAGTATAAAGCAGAACTCAAAACTTGGAAGCTTTCATTGCAATGAATGTGGTGTTACTTTCAAACTTATGGGTTCTTTCAATAATCATAAAAGAGATGGGATGTGCTTATTTTCTTGTGAGTATTGTGGTAAAGTATTCACGGCAAGATATTACTACAACTACAAGATACACCTAAAGTATCATAAGAAGGAAAGAACTTATAGGTGTGATGTCTGTGGAAAGTCTTATATAGAAGCCAATGGTCTTAAAATCCACAAACGTAAGCATTCCAATGACCGCCCATACGTCTGTGATCTGTGTGGACGGTGCTTTTACTCCTCATCTCATCTGATCTACCATAAGAAGAGCCTTCATAGTGAGACGAATGAAATACACCAGTGTGATTTGTGTGGTGCTGTACTTAGTACATTGGGAAATCTACGAGTTCACAAACAAACCGTGCATGTTGAAGACAGACCATACACTTGCGAAATCTGTGGTAAGGCTTTCAAAACTAAAAAGGCACTAGAGCAAAAACATGCCAAAATTCATGAAGATGTCTTTCCGTTTAAATGTGATTTTGATGGATGTGTTAAGTCATTTAAAACTTCAGCAAGTCTAGCATGCCATGTTAGAAGACACAAAAACCAACGCAGTCATTTCTGTGAGAGATGCGGTAAAGGTTTCTACAACAAGAAAGACCTTCGGCTGCATACAAGAGTACATACAGGTGAAAAACCTTATTCTTGTAAGTTATGTGAGTATAGCTGCACCTTGGCTGGAAATTTAAGGAAACATTTGAAAACCCATGACATATGAAGTGGAGATTTCTTTTAAAAAACACTTTTGTATTTTATTTCATTTAACTTGGCAAACCTTGAAGTGAAACTACTTGTTCAAAACTTTCGTATAATTATGTTTTACACTATTGTTTGATTTAACTTTTTCTCTATAGGAACTAATTTGTGATTCTTTAAATTTGAAAATAAAGCAGGTGGCAATTAAAAGTATTTTAAAAAAAAACACCATTACATAAATGATATTGACATATGAATTTTGTTGGAAAAAATTCAACAACAACATGTTATTAGTCAAAACATTATAGTATTATTTCAACGATCAGTCCCCTTGTAAAAGTCTTCTGTAGACTTCTTTTGCAGATGTGTCTATGTCTACATCATGCAGTTTTATCCAGTTATGGGATAAGGATGGTGTCAAAGTTTTTTAATTGCCAATTGCCACACTTTCAACTCTTATACTGTATATCGTCTCTGATGGGATTCAAAAGGGATTTTTTTGTCAATTTGAGATGAATTTAGAATATATTGTGATGCATTCTACCATTTATTTTTTATTCCAAATCAGACATATGTAAAAACCTGTGTAGAAAATAATACAAACATAAGGAAGTTTCTTTATGGTATCTCTGGTAATACTGATATTGTCCAATCATGCATAGGGCAATTAACAAATTGTTGGGAAAATCATATTCTATTAAAAAAGATGAAATGATAGCAAAAAACTGGACAGGAATATTATCAATGTAATTGTCCTGATGGACTTGATTATTCCATGTCACTCTTACACAGAAACCTTGTACTGTTCCCATATCATCCCTTTGTAGAGGACCATGTATCAACAAGGTATTTTGTCTGTAGGCAGAATGCCTCATACAGTCTTTTCAGTGTCCATTTCTGCTGTATGTTTGATAAAACATCATATCTAAACACCCACTATTAGTGAAATAAAATTATATCAATCAGTTATGGCCAGTGCCATTTCTGTGACTTAAAGAGAGTAATTCTTAATGCATTGATTAATTTGATAAACAAGAGCTTTTATACCACAACCAACAAGTTAAATTGATTTGTTGCATTATTGTATATGTAAGTTTGAGGTTTTTACATCAAGTCAACAATTTTCCAGCCAGTTATAGTGTTCTGGGGTGAATTGATCCACCCATTTTCTGTGAGTCACCATTTAATAAAAATCTAGCATTATCACTCGGTTTAAATCCATGCGGTGAGGGGCCCTGTTTTTGACCTTCATGATAAAATCAGAAATGTTTCCTGTCTTGCTTAGCTATCGGAACATAATGATAAGCTTCTGATAGTTCTACTGATCGAAAATAACAATCTTTTGTTATCCACTGTATATTATCCCTTAAAGTTGCCATTTTGAAATGAATTTTTGCATATTGTCTTTGAATTCTTTGGGGTTAAGAATAATTCTAATCTCCCCATTCTTTTTTATATATGTCTGAAAATATTTGACATATGTGTCAGTATTTTGCCAGTGGCTTGTTCAATGACCTTACATTCATCAAATCTACTTATCTCTTGTCTAAATTGTTCTTTTGCATTATTTGTGAATCCTAATGGTTTAGGTTTTTTACCTGATGTGCACTTGCATTTATCTATCCCATTTCTTTTTGCCCACGCCAGATTTTTTCGAGTGTTTTCCACTCCTGTAGGAGATGTATGGGCCCTTAAATTGGCCCGACTGGTTCTGGCTATTCGGAGAGTATTGATGATGGGGTCTGCGGTATGGTTGGTTTCTCTGGAACTGATTTGTGGCTCCCCCAGTCCAAGACTACCCATGGGCTGTTGCACATTGCTTTGTGTTTTGGCGACAGCTCCTTCTTAATCACCTCTAGTCGCTCTGTGTTTGTCGTGATTATGTTATGGCACATAATATTGAATGTGTCTCGAATGTAAGTCTTCAATAGCCCCATGTCTACTGACTTAGTGTTGGCCAAGTGTTCATAAAGTGCATAATGCCCTCCATTTGTCTCAGCACTGCCTTTCGTTTGATGGTATCTAACATTTTGGTTTGATTTTTCAGTTGCTCCCATAACAACCGATCCACTCCTGGCACCTGTAGATTTGTAACATTGGCCATTGTACATTTGTACTTTTCTTTAAATATTTTCATACTGTCATCATTGGACTGGCCTCTAGCTTTGCCACCCTGTCTGATAGGTTTCCATGTCAGATATGACTTCACAAGTCTCTTCCTCTTCCGTGAAAATATCTGAGAGTTCTTGTAGTAATTCATCCTCCACTTCCGTTTCGTAACTTCTGGTCCATTCATAAAGTCCGCGAGTTCATTGCCGGATCCTGCGTCCTCGTCGCTTTCAGCGTCCTCGTCGCTTTCAGCGTCCTCGTCGCTTTCAGTACGGCTCGCGCCCTCATTCGGCTCTATTTTAATGAGTTTCCAGCCTGGGGTGCTTCTATTTTCCATTTGGTGTCAACGTGCCTAGTGCCTTCTCCAAGGAAGCAACGAAATTGGCCAGGCTTTTGCTTTTTGTCACCTGACCCTCAAAAGCCCAAGTGTGAAGAGTGTGAATGTATAGAAAAGTTTCTCTTCCCATTGCAGAAATTAGCCATTTTATTTTGATCCGGTTGTGCTTGCGCCAGTAACGTTGATGCCATGAATTACGCTGAAAACTCCTGGAGCGAAAGGCGCCTTCCAAGTGGAGCAGTGGTGGCTAAGGAGAGCTGTTTGTGTTTCTTGACAGCTCATGGATAATATGAACTTTCATTTTTGAAGTACAGTCTTTGTGGTATTGATCGAAAATATGTTAATTCTTTTTAAATGTACCATGATCACCAGTGCATTGATCCTCCTTTAAGAAATCACTGATTAGTTGGTAGACATAACCAAGAGTTTCGAGACTTTCTATATGTAAATAATACTTACTGGAAAAGACAATATTGTTTTGGAGACCCATTCCAAGAGCAGTGGTGGCCGAGGAGACCTATTTGTGTTTTCTTGACAGCTCATGGATAATATGAACTTTCATTTTTGAAGTAAAGTCTTTGTAGTATTGATCGAAAAATATGTGGTTTCTTTTTAAATGTAATCACCATTGTATTAATCCTCCTTTATGGAATCACTGATGAGTTGGTAGACATAACCAAGAGCTTCTTGACTTTCCATGTGCAAGAGGCATGCGCCATGGATAAGACTTTCTGCATCTGAAACGTTTGTCTTTCAGACCATGTTTTCCATGTGATCATTTAAGATGTTTGTGCTTTTGAAAACCATGTCACAATCGTTGCACCTGTACTTGTTTGTTGTGCCTCCATATGACCGTACATGTCTCTGCAAACTACTTCTGTAGTAGAAATACACATTTAGCTCAGTTGAATGGTCAGCTTCAGATGTTTTTGTTGATGTGTCCATGATACTGATTAGCTTCATTTAGATCCCTGTTGCAATACCCATATGTCAATGTTCCAAAAGTTTCATGCATATTTAGCATTTTTCTCGTTTTAAATTATTTAGAGCATTCTTCACAAAGAAATCTTGCGAATCGTCAACACCAATTATGGATGCTTCTTGAGTATCGACACCACCGACCATACTGTCTGGTGTATCTTACATTTCGCCAAATTTAAGTTGGCAATTTATGATTATTGCACAAATACTGTAATTGTTCAAACCAATGATGTTTAACAGGGGTTTTTGCTTTAAATTGCATAAATCTTTACATGGATGAACCATCGCATCATAACAGTGTTGGCCTATAAGATAATCATTCAAAACTGTTCCCTCAAATCTAAAACAACAAAAGATAATCTAAAAATTTAAATCTGCATAATCAGAGTTGTCAGAGTCTCAGTTAATGCATACAAACATTAATCCTGCAGTTAATGCATACGAACATTAATCATGCAGTTAATGCATACAAACATTAATCCTGCAGTTAATGCATACGAACATTAATCCTGCAGTTAATGCATACGAACATTAATCCTGCAGTTAATGCATACAGACATTAATCCTACAGTTAATGCATACAAACATTAATCCTGCAGTTAATGCATACACACATTAATCCTGCAGTTAATGCATACAAACATTAATCATGCAGTTAATGCATACAAACATTAATCCTGCAGTTAATGCATACAAACATTAATCATGCAGTTAATGCATACAAACATTAATCCTGCAGTTAATGCATACAAACATTAATCCTGCAGTTAATGCATACAAACATTAATCATGCAGTTAATGCATACAAACATTAATCATGCAGTTAATGCATACAAACATTAATCCTGCAGTTAATGCATACAAACATTAATCCTGCAGTTAATGCATACAAACATTAATCCTGCAGTTAATGCATACAAACATTAATCCTGCAGTGAATGCATACAAACATTAATCCTGCAGTGAATGCATACAAACATTAATCATGCAGTTAATGCATACAAACATTAATCCTGCAGTTAATGCCTACAAACATTAATCCTGCAGTTAATGCATACAAACATTAATCCTGCAGTCAATGCATACAAACATTAATCCTGCAGTTAATGCATACACACATTAATCCTGCAGTTAATGCATACAAACATTAATCCTGCAGTTAATGCATACAAACATTAATCCTGCAGTTAATGCATACAAACATTAATCCTGCAGTTAATGCATACAAACATTAATCATGCAGTTAATGCATACAAACATTAATCATGCAGTTAATGCATACAAACATTAATCATGCAGTTAATGCATACAAACATTAATCCTGCAGTTAATGCATGCAAACATTAATCCTGCAGTTAATGCATACAAACATTAATCCTGCAGTTAATGCATGCAAACATTAATCCTGCAGTTAATGCATGCAAACATTAATCCTGCAGTTAATGCATACAAACATTAATCCTGCAGTTAATGCATACAAACATTAATCATGCAGTTAATGCATACAAACATTATTCATGCAGTTAATGCATACAAACATTAATCCTGCAGTGAATGCATACAAACATTAATCCTGCAGTTAATGCATACAAACATTAATCCTGCAGTTAATGCATACAAACATTAATCCTGCAGTGAATGCATACAAACATTAATCCTGCAGTTAATGCATACAAACATTAATCATGCAGTTAATGCATACAAACATTAATCCTGCAGTTAATGCATGCAAACATTAATCCTGCAGTTAATGCATACAAACATTAATCCTGCAGTGAATGCATACAAACATTAATCCTGCAGTGAATGCATACAAACATTAATCCTGCAGTTAATGCATACAAACATTAATCATACAAACATTAATCATGCAGTTAATGCATACGAACATTAATCCTGCAGTTAATGCATACAAACATTAATCCTGCAGTTAATGCATACAAACATTAATCCTGCAGTTAATGCATACAAACATTAATCATGCAGTTAATGCATACAAACATTAATCATGCAGTTAATGCATACAAACATTAATCCTGCAGTTAATGCATGCAAACATTAATCCTGCAGTTAATGCATACGGACATTAATCCTGCAGTTAATGCATACAGACATTAATCCTGCAGTTAATGCATGCACACATTAATCCTGCAGTGAATGCATACAAACATTAATCCTGCAGTGAATGCATACAAACATTAATCATGCAGTTAATGCATACAAACATTAATCCTGCAGTTAATGCATACAAACATTAATCCTGCAGTTAATGCATACAAACATTAATCCTGCAGTGAATGCATACAAACATTAATCCTGCAGTGAATGCATACAAACATTAATCATGCAGTTAATGCATGCACACATTAATCCTGCAGTTAATGCATACAAACATTAATCCTGCAGTTAATGCATGCAAACATTAATCCTGCAGTTAATGCATACAAACATTAATCATGCAGTTAATGCATACAAACATTAATCATGCAGTTAATGCAAACAAACATTAATCCTGCAGTTAATGCATACAAACATTAATCCTGCAGTTAATACATGCACACATTAATCATGCAGTTAATGCATACAAACATTAATCCTGCAGTTAATGCATACAAACATTAATCCTGCAGTTAATGCATACAAACATTAATCATGCAGTTAATGCATACAAACATTAATCCTGCAGTTAATGCATACAAACATTAATCCTGCAGTTAATGCATACAAACATTAATCATGCAGTTAATGCATACAAACATTAATCATGCAGTTAATGCATACAAACATTAATCATGCAGTTAATGCATACAAACATTAATCCTGCAGTTAATGCATACAAACATTAATCATGCAGTTAATGCATACAAACATTAATCCTGCAGTTAATGCATACAAACATTAATCCTGCAGTTAATGCATACAAGCATTAATCCTGCAGTTAATGCCTACAAACATTAATCATGCAGTTAATGCATACAAACATTAATCATGCAGTTAATGCATACAAACATTAATCCTGCAGTTAATGCATGCAAACATTAATCCTGCAGTTAATGCATACAAACATTAATCCTGCAGTTAATGCATACAAACATTAATCCTGCAGTTAATGCATACAAACATTAATCCTGCAGTTAATGCATATAAACATTAATCCTGCAGTTAATGCATACAAACATTAATCATGCAGTTAATGCCTACAAACATTAATCATGCAGTTAATGCATACAAACATTAATCCTGCAGTTAATGCATACAAGCATTAATCCTGCAGTTAATGCCTACAAACATTAATCATGCAGTTAATGCATACAAACATTAATCATGCAGTTAATGCATACAAACATTAATCCTGCAGTTAATGCATACAAACATTAATCCTGCAGTTAATGCATATAAACATTAATCCTGCAGTTAATGCATACAAACATTAATCATGCAGTTAATGCCTACAAACATTAATCATGCAGTTAATGCATACAAACATTAATCCTGCAGTTAATGCATACAAACATTAATCCTGCAGTTAATGCATACAAACATTAATCCTGCAGTTAATGCATACAAGCATTAATCCTGCAGTTAATGCCTACAAACATTAATCTCGCAGTTAATGCATACAAACATTAATCATGCAGTTAATGCATACAAACATTAATCCTGCAGTTAATGCATACAAACATTAATCATGCAGTTAATGCATACAAACATTAATCATGCAGTTAATGCATACAAACATTAATCCTGCAGTTAATGCATACAAACATTAATCCTGCAGTTAATGCATACAAACATTAATCCTGCAATTAATGCATACAAACATTAATCCTGCAGTTAATGCATACAAACATTAATCCTGCAGTTAATGCATACAAACATTAATCCTGCAGTTAATGCATGCAAACATTAATCATGCAGTTAATGCATACAAACATTAATCATGCAGTTAATGCATACAAACATTAATCCTGCAGTTAATGCATACAAACATTAATCCTTCAGTTAATGCATACAAACATTAATCATGCAGTTAATGCATACAAACATTAATCCTGCAGTTAATGCATACAAACATTAATCCTGCAGTTAATGCATACAAACATTAATCCTGCAGTTAATGCATACACACATTAATCATGCAGTTAATGCATACAAACATTAATCATGCAGTTAATGCATACAAACATTAATCATGCAGTTAATGCATACAAACATTAATCCTGCAGTTAATGCATACAAACATTAATCATGCAGTTAATGCATACAAACATAAATCATGCAGTTAATGCATACAAACATTAATCCTGCAGTTAATGCATACAAACATTAATCCTGCAGTTAATGCATACAGACATTAATCCTACAGTTAATGCATACAAACATTAATCATGCAGTCAATGCATACAAACATTAATCCTGCAGTTAATGCATACAAACATTAATCATGCAGTTAATGCATACGAACATTAATCCTGCAGTGAATGCATACAAACATTAATCCTGCAGTTAATGCCTACAAACATTAATCATGCAGTTAATGCATACAAACATTAATCCTGCAGTTAATGCATACAAACATTAATCCTGCAGTTAATGCATACAAGCATTAATCCTGCAGTTAATGCCTACAAACATCAATCATGCAGTTAATGCATACAAACATTAATCCTGCAGTTAATGCATACAAACATTAATCCTGCAGTTAATGCATATAAACATTAATCCTGCAGTTAATGCATACAAACATTAATCATGCAGTTAATGCCTACAAACATTAATCATGCAGTTAATGCATACAAACATTAATCCTGCAGTTAATGCATACAAACATTAATCCTGCAGTTAATGCATACAACATTAATCCTGCTGCAATGCATTAATGCATACAAACATTAATCCTGCAGTTAATGCATACAAACATTAATCCTGCAGTTAATGCATACAAACATTAATCCTGCAGTTAATGCATACAAACATTAATCCTGCAGTTAATGCATACAAACATTAATCCTGCAGTTAATGCATACAAACATTAATCCTGCAGTTAATGCATACAAACATTAATCATGCAGTTAATGCATACAAACATTAATCATGCAGTTAATGCATACAAACATTAATCATGCAGTTAATGCATACAAACATTAATCATGCAGTTAATGCATACAAACATTAATCATGCAGTTAATGCATACAAACATTAATCCTGCAGTTAATGCATACAAACATTAATCCTGCAGTTAATGCATATAAACATTAATCCTGCAGTTAATGCATACAAACATTAATCATGCAGTTAATGCCTACAAACATTAATCATGCAGTTAATGCATACAAACATTAATCCTGCAGTTAATGCATACAAACATTAATCATGCAGTTAATGCATACAAACATTAATCCTGCAAAGCCAATGCATACAAACATTAATCCTTCAAAGTTAATGCATACAAAACATTAATCATGCAGTTAATGCATACAAACATTAATCCCAGTTAATGTATACAAACATTAATCCTGCAGTTAATGCATACAAACATTAATCCTGCAAAGTTAATGATACACATTAATCATGCAGCTAATGCATACAAAACATTAATCATGCAGTTAATGCATACAAAACATTAATCATGCAGTTAATGCATACAAACATTAATCATGCAGTTAATGCATACAAACATTAATCATGCAGTTAATGCATACAAACATTAATCCTGCAATTAATGCATACAAACATTAATCCTGCAGTTAATGCATACAAACATTAATCATGCAGTTAATGCCTACAAACATTAATCATGCAGTTAATGCATACAAACATTAATCCTGCAGTTAATGCATACAAACATTAATCCTGCAGTTAATGCATACAAACATTAACCCTGCAGTTAATGCATACAAACATTAATCCTGCAGTTAATGCATACAAACATTAATCCTGCAGTTAATGCATACAAACATTAATCATGCAGTTAATGCATACAAACATTAATCCTGCAGTTAATGCATACAAACATTAATCCTGCAGTTAATGCATACAAACATTAATCATGCAGTTAATGCCTACAAACATTAATCATGCAGTTAATGCATACAAACATTAATCCTGCAGTTAATGCATACAAACATTAATCATGCAGTTAATGCATACAAACATTAATCCTGCAGTTAATGCCTACAAACATTAATCATGCAGTTAATGCATACAAACATTAATCCTGCAGTTAATGCATACAAACATTAATCCTGCAGTTAATGCATACACACATTAATCCTGCAGTTAATGCGCTAAGCATTAATCCTGCAGTTAATGCCTACAAACATTAATCATGCAGTTAATGCATACAAACATTAATCCTGCAGTTAATGCATACAAGCATTAATCCTGCAGTTAATGCCTACAAACATTAATCATGCAGTTAATGCATACAAACATTAATCATGCAGTTAATGCATACAAACATTAATCCTGCAGTTAATGCATACAAACATTAATCCTGCAGTTAATGCATATAAACATTAATCCTGCAGTTAATGCATACAAACATTAATCATGCAGTTAATGCCTACAAACATTAATCATGCAGTTAATGCATACAAACATTAATCCTGCAGTTAATGCATACAAACATTAATCCTGCAGTTAATGCATACAAACATTAATCCTGCAGTTAATGCATACAAGCATTAATCCTGCAGTTAATGCCTACAAACATTAATCTCGCAGTTAATGCATACAAACATTAATCATGCAGTTAATGCATACAAACATTAATCCTGCAGTTAATGCATACAAACATTAATCATGCAGTTAATGCATACAAACATTAATCATGCAGTTAATGCATGCATTATCCTGCAGTTAATGCATACAAACATTAATCCTGCAGTTAATGCATACAAACATTAATCCTGCAGTTAATGCATACAAACATTAATCCTGCAGTTAATGCATACAAACATTAATCCTGCAGTTAATGCATGCAAACATTAATCATGCAGTTAATGCATACAAACATTAATCATGCAGTTAATGCATACAAACATTAATCCTGCAGTTAATGCATGCAAACATTAATCATGCAGTTAATGCATACAAACATTAATCCTGCAGTTAATGCATACAAACATTAATCCTGCAGTTAATGCATACAAACAGTTAATGCATCAATCATGCAGTTAATGCATACAAACATTAATCCTGCAGTTAATGCATACAAACATTAATCATGCAGTTAATGCATACAAACATTAATCCTGCAGTTAATGCATACAAACATTAATCCTGCAGTTAATGCATACAAACATTAATCCTGCAGTTAATGCATACAAACATTAATCATGCAGTTAATGCATACAAACATTAATCATGCAGTTAATGCATACAAACATTAATCATGCAGTTAATGCATACAAACATTAATCCTGCAGTTAATGCATACAAACATTAATCATGCAGTTAATGCATACAAACATTAATCATGCAGTTAATGCATACAAACATTAATCCTGCAGTTAATGCATACAAACATTAATCCTGCAGTTAATGCATACAAACATTAATCCTGCAGTTAATGCATACAAACATTAATCATGCAGTTAATGCATACAAACATTAATCCTGCAGTTAATGCATACAAACATTAATCATGCAGTTAATGCATACAAACATTAATCCTGCAGTAATGCATACAAACATTAATCCTGCAGTTAATGCCTACAAACATTAATCATGCAGTTAATGCATACAAACATTAATCCTGCAGTTAATGCATACAAACATTAATCCTGCAGTTAATGCATACAAGCATTAATCCTGCAGTTAATGCCTACAAACATTAATCATGCAGTTAATGCATACAAACATTAATCCTGCAGTTAATGCATACAAACATTAATCCTGCAGTTAATGCATACAAACATTAATCCTGCAGTTAATGCATACAAACATTAATCCTGCAGTTAATGCATACAAACATTAATCCTGCAGTTAATGCATACAAACATTAATCCTGCAGTTAATGCATACAAACATTAATCCTGCAGTTAATGCATACAAACATTAATCCTGCAGTTAATGCATACAAACATTAATCATGCAGTTAATGCATACAAACATTAATCATGCAGTTAATGCATACAAACATTAATCCTGCAGTTAATGCATACAAACATTAATCCTGCAGTTAATGCATACAAACATTAATCCTGCAGTTAATGCATACAAACATTAATCATGCAGTTAATGCATACAAACATTAATCATGCAGTTAATGCATACAAACATTAATCCTGCAGTTAATGCATACAAACATTAATCCTGCAGTTAATGCAAACATTAATCATGCAGTTAATGCATACAAACATTAATCCTGCAGTTAATGCATACAAACATTAATCCTGCAGTTAATGCATACAAACATTAATCCTGCAATTAATGCATACAAACATTAATCCTGCAGTTAATGCATACAAACATTAATCATGCATAAATCATGCAGTTAATGCATACAAACATTAATCATGCAGTTAATGCATACAAACATTAATCCTGCAGTTAATGCATGCAAACATTAATCCTGCAGTTAATGCATACAAACATTAATCCTGCAGTTAATGCATACAAACATTAATCCTGCAGTTAATGCATACAAACATTAATCCTGCAGTTAATGCATACAAACATTAATCCTGCAGTTAATGCATACAAACATTAATCCTGCAGTTAATGCATACAAACATTAATCCTGCAGTTAATGCATACAAACATTAATCATGCAGTTAATGCAAACAAACATTAATCATGCAGTTAATGCATACAAACATTAATCCTGCAGTTAATGCATACAAACATTAATCATGCAGTTAATGCATACAAACATTAATCATGCAGTTAATGCATACAAACATTAATCCTGCAGTTGATGCATACAAACATTAATCCTGCAGTTAATGCATACAAACATTAATCATGCAGTTAATGCATACAAACATTAATCATGCAGTTAATGCATACAAACATTTATCCTGCAGTTAATGCATACAAACATTAATCCTGCAGTTAATGCATACAAACATTAATCATGCAGTTAATGCATACAAACATTAATCCTTCCTCATGTGCCCACTTTTTGCAGACACTGTGTTGGATCCACGCTTTACATGCTCTTCTATTAGAAAAAGACTCCAAACACACCAAACAATAACATTCGTCTACCGCTGGCTCAGGATCACTATCATACATATACCTTTTTTTTATGATTGATGACTTTCCTTTTCTACTTTGAACCGAAAGCAACAGATGTTCCAACATTCTTCATTTTGCCAGCTTTTACATCTTTCTTCGTTTTCTTTGCTTGGATTTGTGACTGTTCAAATTCAAATATTGCCTTCTTATGGGTGTCGGTTAATATGGCAGATTTACCTACCGTCGTGTGTGCATTGTCTGTTTTCCTGCTTTTGGAAAAGGTCTAACTAAATCTGGATTAAAGACTCTTTTCATTTCAATGTTCGGCTGGTCATTTACTGTGTTTTTGTCACTTTCGATTGTTGTCGCTCTAAAGATATGTGTGTTCTTTCTTTGTTTGGGCTTGTATCAGTGTTTTGGAGTTCCTTGTTTGGTTTGCCTAATATTGCCTTATAGTTTTCACTGTGTTATACAATATCATGTGTTTGTCTGGAGTGATGTAATGTAAAGTGTTTGTGTTGTTTGGCGAAAATGCGGTTTTCTGGAATCATATTAGGCATCCTTTCAGAAATTAACTGATAAGTTGGCAGACATAACTAAGAGCTTCGAAGTTGTGAATAATGGTTACTAGAAACATATTGTTTTCTTTAAGACTCATTCCAAGAGCAATGTAGGCTAAGGAAGCTGTTTGTGTTTTCTTGACAGCTCATGGATAATATGAACTTTCACTTTTGATGGTAAATGCCTTTGTAGTGTTGAGCGTAAAATACAATTCTTTGGAATATTATCACCATCATTTTAATCCTCCTTCAGGCATTCACTGATAGGTTGATAGACATAACCAAGAGCTTCGAGACTTTATTTGAACAATCGTCTGTAAAAGTCAAGTGTTACAACTAACGGTTCGATGATGCTATATAGTTTTTCTTACTTTTTTATGTTTGGTGATCTGTCTTTTTTCTTAATACAAATATTTTGTATGTCTGGATTTACAGATATCTTTTCAAGTATAAATGATAGATCTGTCCTTATTCACAGGTCTTTTTTCTCAGTATGATTGTTAGGTGTGTCTGTATTCACAGAAAGAATAGACAGTTGTTGGTATTGCAAGGTGACGTCAGTTCCTTGATTCTTGTACTGATGCAGGTCACTGTAAAAGCGACATGGATGTTATATTTGTTCTTGATGCAATTATGTCACTCTTATGATATTACATTAAATATGTTGGAGTCTCAAACAGGTACTTTTGTTTTCATAAAACTTGATGAGGACATCCGTTCTTATCCCATCTCTTATGTTCCTATCCAATCTTTTGCTTTTGAGGTAACAGACAATCCTTAGCTTATTGGCCTAGTCTGTCATCACGTCCAAATTCATGCCCGTAAGCACCCAGTGTAGGTCGAAAGACTCTGGAAACCACTGGTGCATGAAGACCTTTTCCAAGAGCATTTTCGGATAAGAAAAAGCTGCTGATGCTTTCCTTGGCAGCTCTTGGATAATATGAGCTTACATTTTTGATGTAAAAGCCTAAACGTTCTTTGTGGTGTTGAGCGCCAATTACAATCCTTTGGAATGTGATCAGCATCATTTTAATCCTCCTTCAGGTATTCACTGATAAGTTGGTAGACATAACCAAGAGCTTCGAGGCTTTCTATGTGGACAATAGTTACTGTGAAAGAAAATACTTATTATTTATGTGTAACAACTAACGTATCAATGAAACTATCTAATTTTTCATACTTTTTTTATGTTTGTAGACCGCTCTTTTTTCTTAGTTTGAATGTTCGGTATGTCTGAATCACCAAATGAATAGACGATTGGTGGTATTGCAAGATGCCGTCAGTCCCTTGATTCTTGTACTGATGCAGGTGACTATGTTATGTCTTCCAAGTCTTTGAATGCAGGAAGATAATTGTCTCCCATGTAAATCAAAGGTTAATGCTTACAGCCTTTTATTTGTAAATTTTGGTAAGGAGTCCGGGGCTCCTTAAAAGAATAAAATTGCCCCAGAAGGAGAAATCTAGACATTTGTCTAAATAGGTTCATAAATTAATAAAAACAAAACACATAAATCAATAAAGAAAAACCTCATAAATTGAAGTCAAAAGGTGTTTTATTTGATAAAGTTTCATAGTGGACGTAGTTTGCAAGACAGCAGAAAGACCTCCCAAAGCAATTACGAATAATGCAATATGCTTCAAATAAGTTTGATATTAAGTCGATTGATCCTTTAGAAGCAACAAAAACATTTTTTCATAGACCTCCAATATGATGATTGCCGATTGCAAAGTTGAAACAGGTTCATCTTTTTCATTTGAGGCGCCAGTTTATGCAGCGAATCTGTGGAATGGGACTCAGATGTAACTGGGAAATCTGACGTCTGGCTCTAGTCATTTTCTTATCATCTCTTTGTCTCTTGGACGCCAAGTTGGGACTCATTTGAGTCTGCCTGAATAGCGAGTCAATACTTTTGCATCTATCGGAAGTTTTCGTTTTAAATAGCACTGGATATTCTGAGACTTTGGTGTTAACAACTTGCCTCAAATATAATCTCTGACGGTTGACTTGCTTCAAGCTTCAATTTCATCCAATGTAGTTGTTACCACAACAGTCTAACGTATACTCAACAAAACAATTAAAAGGTCATATACGTCAGGTTAAAACAAATACATAAACTCAATTTATTTCAAATATTTTTTATATAGGCATGTTGAATGATTTGTTTTCTTTATTGAACATTATACTAATGAAAAGAAAAAAATAACAGCAATATCACAGTAACCTTTAAACACACCAACCCTGAAAAACAAGTGTGTCAGCAAAGGTGGAATGGGTAACAACAACTTTAAAAACACCCAACCTTAGTCTTTCTCACAAAAAACCAAAGTTAATTAATTATGTGTGTGTCCACTACGTGCTTGAATGACGTCTGCATCTTCTACGAAAGCTTAGATTTAACTTCAGGATGTCTGCGATGGGAATATCCTAAGCCATGTGTATCGGTTGCGAGCCAGCATATAAGCGATACCTATGGTGCTACAAGGTCAACATAACATACGTAACTGATCACTCAAGAATCTTCTGCCACACGAACTTGTTTGCCCCCAACATTCAGCCTTAAACTGTTTCAATGCCTTCAACGAAACCCACGACGAGCATGTCATAACTTATATCGGACAATTGCTCTCCATCCCCGAAAGACAGACATGAAGTATATATTGTAATGTCCTCAATGAAAACAAATTGACCGCCCATGCTCGATACAGTTGTTAGGTGTTTCCTTTTTCTTTCAATTTTGCCATATGGACTGTCAATTTTACCCCATGCCAGTCGTGATAGAAGGCTTGAAAAAATAAGTGTTGTGTTTCACAAACTTGACATCACATTCAGCATGTCGTTCCACATTTCATGCTCCAGGACACATCCTTTTACCGAGGTCAGATTATTGGAACCCAAAGGTATCGGGAGGACTTTCGGTGGTTTGCTGTGCAGGGAATGTATTACTATTAGAAGAGGTTGTTGAGCTCTGCCCGATGCATCCCTCATTGACTTTACCATTTCACCTTGGACACCTTTGGACATCCCATGTTGGAATCTCTACCCCTGAAAATAGCCCTTCTTTCCAGCCAGTGAACGAAGGAATCACCTACAACCCACACATCTGAAATGGTCTTCGCCATAACATAAGAGTGTGTGTAAATATAAACAGTAAAAATCGAATTCCTTTTTCTTTCAATTTTGCCATATGGCATGTCAATTTCACCACATGACAGGCATGGTAGAAGGCTTGAAAAATTAAATGTTGTGTTGCACAAACTTGACATTCAGTTCTGCATATCGTTACGCATTTCATGCTCCAGCACACATCCTTTTACTGTGGTCAAATCATTGGTACCCAAATGGACCAGGAGTATTTTCGGTGGTCTGCTGTGCAAGGAATGGCATTAAAAGATGTGGCTGAGCTCTGCCCAATGCTCATTGGCTTTACCATTTTACCTTGGACACCTTTGGACATCCCGTGTTAACACCTCTGCCCCTGAAAATAGCCATTCTTTCCAGCCAGTGAACGAATGAATCGCCTTCAACATACAACGCACACACATCTGAAAAAGGCTTAGCCATAACATAAGAATGCGTGTAAATATAAACAGTTAAAATAAAATCCCTTTTCTTTCAATTTTGCCATATCGAATGTCAATTTTAATCCATGACAGGCGTTATAGAAGGCTTGAAAAAATAAATGATGTGTTGCACAAACTTGACATCCAATTTAGCATATATCGTTCCGCACTTCATGTTCGAGCACACATCCATGTTACCGTGGTCAAATTATTAGAACCCAAATGAATCAGGAGGATTCTCGGTGGTTTGCCGTGCCAGTGTGTGCAGGGAATGGTATTGGAGAATGTTGTTGAGCTCAGCCCCATGAATCCCTCATTGACCCAACTCATCAACTTGTGGCAATGTTGTGTTTCTATTCAGTCTGCACAATCAGTCACGACCGCTATTGTCGTATTGTTGTAACGACAGTTGTGAAAGTTCCCCCTGTAAACTCCCGACATCAGCTTGAGGCAATATTGTGTTTCTATTCAGTCTCTACAATCGGTTACGCTTGGCCGCTATTGTCGTATTGTTGTAACGACAGTTGTGAAAGTTCCCCCTGTAAACTCCCGACATCAACGTGTGGCAATGTTGTGTTCTATTCAGTCTTCACAATCGGTCACGACAGCTATTGTCGTATTGTTGTGTCTTTGTAACGACAGTTGTGAAAGTTCCCCCTGTAAACTTCCGACATCAGCTTGAGGCAATGTTGTGTTTCTATTCAGTCTGCACAATCAGTCATGACAGCTATTGTCATATTGTTGAAACGACAGTTGTGAAAGTTCCCCCTGTAAACTTCCGACATCAGCTTGAGGCAATGTTGTGTTTCTATTCAGTCTGCACAATCAGTCATGACAGCTATTGTCATATTGTTGAAACGACAGTTGTGAAAGTTCCCCCTGTAAACTTCCGACATCAGCTTGAGGCAATGTTGTGTTTCTATTCAGTCTGCACAATCAGTCATGACAGCTATTGTCATATTGTTGAAACGACAGTTGTGAAAGTTCCCCCTGTAAACTTCCGACATCAGCTTGAGGCAATGTTGTGTTTCTATTCAGTCTGCACAATCAGTCATGACAGCTATTGTCATATTGTTGAAACGACAGTTGTGAAAGTTCCCCCTGTAAACTTCCGACATCAGCTTGAGGCAATGTTGTGTTTCTATTCAGTCTGCACAATCAGTCATGACAGCTATTGTCATATGTTGAAACGACAGTTGTGAAAGTTCCCCCTGTCATCAGCACAATCAGTCACTTTTGACCGCTATTGTCATCTTAGTGTAACGACAGTTGTGAAATTTCCCCCTGTAAACTCCCGACATCAGCTTGAGGCAATGTTGTGTTTCTATTCAGTCTGCACAATCAGTCACGACCGCTAATGTCGTATTGTTGTAGCGACAGTTGTGAAAGTTCCCCCTGTAAACTCCCGACATCAGCTTGAGGCAAAATTGTGTTCTATTCAGTCTGCACAATCGGTTACGCTTGGCCGCTATTGTATTGTTGTAACTACAGTTGTGAAAGTTCCCCCTGTAAACTCCCGACATCAACTTGTGGCAATGTTGTGTTCTATTCAGTCTGCACAATCGGTCACGACAGCTATTGTCGAATTGTTGTGTCTTTGTAACGACAGTTGTGAAAGTTCCCCCTGTAAACTTTCGACATCAGCTTGAGGCAATGTTGTATTTCTATTCAGTCTGCACAATCAGTCATGGCAGCTATTGTCATATTGTTGTAACGTCAGATGTGAAAGTTCCCCCTGTAAACTCCCGACATCAGCTTGAGGAAATGTTGCGTTTCTATTGAGTCTGCACAATCAGTCACTTTTGACCGCCATTGTCATCTTGTTGTAACGACAGTTGTGAAAGTCCCCCCTGTAAACTCCCGACATCAGCTTGAGGCAATGTTGTGTTTCTTTTCAGCCTGCACAATCAGTCACTTTTAACCGCTATTGTCATCTTGTTGTAACGACAGTTGTGAAAGTTCCCCCTGTAAACACCCGACATCAGCTTGAGGAAATGTTGCGTTTCTATTCAGTCTGCACAATCGGTCACTTTTGAGCGCTATTGTCATCTTGTTGTAACGACAGTTGTGAAAGTTCCCCCTGTAAACTTCCGACATCAGCTTGAGGCAATGTTGCGTTTCTATTCAGTCTGCACAATCAGTTACTTTTGACCGCTATTGTCATCTTGTTGTAACGACAGTTGAGAAAGTTCCCCCTGTAAACTCCCGACATCAGCTTGAGGCAATGTTGCGTTTCTATTCAGTCTGCACAATCAGTCACTTTTGACCGCTATTGTCATTTTGTTGTAACGACAGTTGTGAAATTTCCCCCTGTAAACTTTCGACATCAGCTTGAGGAAATGTTGTGTTTCTATTCAGTCTGCACAATCGCTTACGACCGCCATTGTCATATTGTTGTAACGACAGTTGTGAAAGTTCCCCCTGTTAACTCCCGACATCAGCTTGAGGCAATATTGTGTTTCTATTCTGTCTGCTCAATCGGTCACTTTTGACCGCTATTGTCATATTGTTGTAACGACAGTTGTGAAAGTTCCCCCCTGTAAACTCCCGACATCAACTTGAGGCAATGTTGTGTTTCTGTCTGCACAATCAGTTACATTTGACCGCTATTGTCATATTGTTATGTCTTTGTAACGACAGTTGTGAAAGATCCCCCTGTAAACTTTCGACATCAGCTTGAGGCAATATTGTGTTCTATTCAGTCTGCACATTTGGTTACGATTTGGTTGACAAGTTCCAGCCAATGAACGAAGGAATCGCCTACAATCCACACACATAAAATGGACATGGCCGCCATAATGTAAGAATGTCTATCGTGTTCACGTTTTCTATTATATGAATGTCCGGACTAGACGATGTCTATACGCCTTAAAACACCATTCATTTGTAGTGCGTACAGGTGCGTTGCCCTCTTGGGAGCTAATGTTCCAAGAAGGAAAATTCTTAGCAGTAATGGGTCAGAGATTATAATCAAGACACTAACTATACTTCCTTGAATCAATATTACTATGAACAACTTCCAATGTCCCCACTCCGTTATATGTTAGACAACCCCAAAAAATCATTAAAAACATGGCTCCCTTTTTGACTAAGACACTCATGGCGCCAAATTTCAATTTGCTTTCTCCAAACACTTATCCTGTTTACTAAGTGTTTTTGACGATCGGTTTTTACCTGAGTCGCATCACTAAACATCACCCTTTTCCATCGTGTATCGACTGTCCAATGAAGTTTTCGTTTACACCAAGACACTCTCATTTTCAGTTGACGGTGTTGATGGTGATGATCTTCCTTAGTTTCTTTCGTGAATATCCATATATATAATCTTATCCGACGCCTCACAGTCCTTGAAGAGACTTGTCTATGCACTGTTTCATCGACTAATGATGTTAGTTCTGCTAAACAAGCTGTCCAGTTGTTCCTAGCTAGCATCACAATTTGCCCATCACCTCTTTTCCCTGTTGACAGTCGCCTTCCACTTCTATGTTAATTTTTAAGTGAACCACTCTTAGAAAAAATCTCTTCAATAATTTTGACATTCTTGGTTGACTTATCCGTAATGTTTCTGCAATTTTCCTTTGAGATATTCCATCTTTAGATAGAGATATTGCCGATTTTTTTGGCTGTTAACAATTCTTTCCTCTTGGCAGACAGTCTTTGCAGACGACTATTTGTTTACTAAATAAATGATTCTCATGTTTTTATTAAAACAAAATTAAAGAAATGACCTAAAAGGAAAAGAATAAGCAGACAATTGATTATCTAAAAATGGAAATAGATTATTTAAAAGGGGAAATAAATAATACTAAACACTTTTGTGAAGTTGTAGCAGTAGTTTACCCCACTTACTGGCCAGTCACTGTAGCTGAGTATCGGTCATTCTTCTCTGCGATAACCACCATACATTCTTTCCAAATGTTCTGTCGCAGCTTTGCAAATGGCTTCCGAATGTTTCAGATCTTCTATTGACTGTAGAGCATCTCGCTGATGATAGTGCCTTAACTTAAGATGCTTATTCACATATGTGGGTGGAGAAATTTTGAAGTTAGGAACCATTTTCTTTGAAACTGCACAAAGGTTGCAATGTTATATAATAACGAACTGAAGTCATTTGAAGTAAAATCAGATCGTTTTTAATTGTTAAATGTGTGTATACAGTGAGTTAACATGTATTTCAATTCAGACTCGTGACATCGTTTTTGAGTTCTACTGCATACAGACTGTACATACTTATTTCATGAATGAACTATGCTTTTAATATCTACTTTATTTTGTACAAACTGTATTTTTCAACAACATTCCATTTTGAAATGTTCTAAATATAGATTTTTTGATGAGGAAAGCTACACAGAGTAGCAAACAGGTTGGGTCTCAGGCAAGCCGCCAATTTACTTGGCGGCTGGTCTGGATCTAACCTGTTTGCATAAGCATGGTGTCGGCTCCAACATTTTAAGGGGGAAAGTGTTTTTTCATGACTGTCACATTTAGCACACTTGTCCCCTGACGTCACCGTACTATGTTAAATTTGCATATGACCAAATAAAATCCTGTACACATGCATGCTTAGTTTATATACAGTATTTGATTTGAAAATGATTTATTTCTTGTTTTATGGCACATTTAATGTGGGATCCTTTTGACAGATTTTTCTTATGTTGTGTCAGAAATATCAGTCTAAAGTTATTTTTGAAATCGAGGATTACATGTTTATTCTATGAATTGTTAGCAATTGAATCATGCTCTAAGCTTATAGAAATTGATTGTTGAAAGGTTTTTGCCGTTGTGTTTATTGCACATATGATATAAGCTTATTTAATACATTTGAGTTAATGTTTGGTTCTTTGACATTTATTGGGTTTATATGTTTTTGTTTTGTAATTAATCTTATGTTGTTATATTTTCTAAGAGGTGATCAACGATTAAAATGAATTCAAATGTCACCTTGATTCTTTTCTCCATTACCCACCCTGATTCTGCCCCTTCCGTTGTCTTATAAGTATCCCTATTTGCCTTGGAGGGACTTCTACGTTTTGACAGTGTTTGATAAATATCACGATAGCATGTACTTTAATCCATCCATACCCATATTCACAAGTTTGTTTGATTAAGGACCATGTTAATCCATGTCTTGGTTCTTATTCACGTGTACAATCCATTTGTAAGATTGGTTGAAGCCTTCAACAAACGCACAATTTTTCACTGCGCCAAATTGAAAGAGTTTGCAGACGACATTTTAATATGTGATGAAATGGGAAAATTGTCTTCTGATAGTTGAGAAGACATTGAGGAAAAGGAGAAATTGCTCTTGACAACCATTGAGGAAAAGGAAAAGTTGCTCGTCACGAGCAATTTCTCCTTTTTCCACAATGTTTTCCAGAGTCGTCTGCAACGAAGTTGTTAAATATCGTTTTTGTTTGGTAATGGGTTATACTGTTGTTTCCTGGTATCAGCAATATTTCCAGCTGAATCGCATTGGCTGTCTCACTGTTGTTAGAATATGAATACATACGACTTTCTAAACAGTTCAAGGAGTAAAGTTTGTAGTTATCCTGGTTGGCGTTCAGCATCATTTCCGATCGGTTTCGGTCAATGTTGTTGACAGGTAATGGCTGTCTAGATTATTCAATGCTGCTGGCCTGATACCTTGCTTATGTCACAGCAAAGACGAAAGCATAATGGTGGTGTATTTATCTTCCGTGAATTTTATGTAACTGACAATAGTCCTCCAACAAAAACCAAGGTTAACCCTTTACCAAATTCCAAATTTTCACTGTTCCAAATTGAAAGAGTTTGCAGACGACATTTCAAAATGTGAAAAATTCAAAAAGTAATCTTCTGAATGGGCAGAAAACATTGTGGGAAATGGAGAAATTGCTCATTACGAGCAATTTCTCATTTTCCCACAATGTTTACCAGAGTCCTCTGCAACAACCGTGTCAAATGTCGTTATTGTTTTGGAATGGGTAACGGTCAGCGTTGTGCACTGGTTCAGACTGGTTCCATAAAACACCGCAAAATAAATGAAGAGACGCTTCCGACCACTTTTAATCATATACTAGACTAGAATCAATATATTTAGTGAGAATTATGCGAGCAGAAGATATTTTAAAAGAACTTAGATTTACAATTCTAGTCAATATGTTAACATCTCAAATCGGGAAAACGGCAAATCCCAAAAGAATTCTAATACCAAGGGAGGTAAATGTGTATCGCATTATGACACAACTGGACACGTAGTTGTCTCCTTTTTTTCAGGAGCCTGTTTACAGATGTGAGTAAATTCTGAAGTTGAACATTAATTTCTGTTGAACTACACACAATGGCTGTATTGTTATATGACATGCACAGAAGAATACTCCTATAAAGCAACATGATACGGTTTTTGATTCTTCCTCCATCGATTCAGAGCAGGGCAACTCAATATTACTGACGTATTACTTAACGTTGTTAAGTCCATACAGACAAACATTCTATATTCATCACTGAATTGCACATATATCATTCATCTGTCTATTTCCCCATCTCTAACTAAAAGGGTCTGTCCCTATTCTCACTCTTTCCTCAAATTCTTTATGTGAAGACTTTTTGGGGCCTTTTAGAGGTGCTTTTCATGGAAGAGCAAACCTTATAATAAAAATGAAATGTCTTTGAATCAATACAGGTTTTGTGTTGATTTTTGACATACGATTAAAAGCATCTATTGAAAGCATACTTAATTCAGGAAGCTTCTGTTTATCTAAGTATGTACAGTTTATGTACAAAAGCAATGTCATGGTTTTGCGTAGAAATACAAATAATTTCACTGAGTACACACTTGAAAGAATCAAAAACGGTATAAATGTTGCTTCATATGACTATTCTTAGGTTGTGATTTTATCTTTCTTCTCTGCCATTCTAAGAAAGGCTACCCATTAGTTCAATTATACATACAATTGAAACAATATGTGTACCCCTTTACCAACCAATCCCGGTTGGTGTTGGTTTTATGAATGCGACATTGATGTTGGATAAAGATGAACTGCTCACGAAAGCAAGTTCTTTCTTTTGTTACTTTGATTTCAAATAACCAATCGGAGAATCGGTAAGATATACATCAATTGCCAACAGAGAATAGCCGTTGGTAGATAGGTATACACAGTCTTGAAGTTTAAGTCCCGGTGACGGCATTTAGATTTTCACGAGAGGTAGTCTTCCGAATGACCTACGGAATGCCAATCATTCTACCCTGCTTGACCAGCCCTTATGGCAGTTGAGCATGGGGTCTTCCTCTATCATTAGAAGTCGGTCATTGCAACATAACTTTAGTAATGGTGTTTCGCTGTAAACACCCATTTTTTGTGAGATGCCTCTTTGTTCGCAGCTATAAACCCGCGACACCGTACCCAAATTACACTAGGATATATATCTATACATGTTAAAAAGTTAGATTTATTTTATAACGTTTTCTTTGCATAACCAATATGGGAACTCCCTACTGGTCTTAATTGCAAATAATAGAAGATGACAAGTAATGAATATATATAATATCTTTTTTATTAGATTTTTATGGATTTTTTTTTGACAAGTTGATAAATTGTTTATAACCGCAACTGATGTATTCGTGTGGCATGGTAGTTAGCTTGGCAAAAAAACGCCCAGATCCAGTAAGGGAATAGCATGCACTGTGATACCCTGAGGTCTGTGATACATCTGAAAGATGCTGAAAACAACATGCCATTGAATTCCAACCCATCTGTCACTGTTTGTAAAGTCTTTGGAGTGTAATTGTTTAAGTACATTTATCGAAATTCTCGTGGGAAGACGTGCTTCCTGTTTCAAACCAAAGAATACTGGGTAATTTTCCAAAGATAGATTTTTAATAGAACTTGTATCGTCTGCTTTCCAAAACCTTAAATATCGGCTTAATTTTGATGAGGAAAAATAATCAGAGTAGCAGAGCGTTTAGAACACAGGCCAGCCACCAATTCATTTGACGGCTTGTCTAGATCTAACCTGTTTGCATAAGCATGAAGTCGGTTCCAGCACTAAAAGGGTTATAGAGTTGCTTTTCCACAGATGAAATTTTTAAGTTAAAATAAGATGTCATTAAGATAAAACAATTTTGTATTGTTGTATGCAAACCAATTAAAAGTAGTTTTTAAAAAAAAAACTGATTAAGGAAGTGTCAATATATCAATGAGAATATACTGTCTATATGCGGTATATCTCAAAACCGTTTAAACATTGAAGGGTCTAGAAACATCATTAACTGTTAATTTTGCATCAATGGCTATTTTCCAGAGCGTGACATATAGCTGTTCGACTTTCTTTTTTTACATTTTTTTTTCTTATTTCCGAGTTGCCTTGACATCGTTTAACAAACAGAATTATATCTTCATTTGAAACATAGGTTATAATACACATTTGAAGCTGAAGTTGTCTTAAACTATTGTATTAAAGATGAGCACATTTTCATCGTGAGAACACTCACATATTTTCATAGCGTTGTAATGATATTAATCAATCTGTTTTGAAACATTTTGATGTATTTGTTTCATTTGATAGACCATTTCAAATTCTATTATTGTAAAAATGTTCGTACAAAGAAATGCAGAAGTGGGAATCGCCTCTTCTAAGACGTAGACTTCGATGTTGGGTTTTATAGATCTTCATATACATGTAGGCCTAGTGCGGATGTCAACAGTTTTTGAATAATATTTGTTTTTAGGTAATGATACAGTACAAGATTATGATATATCATACTGTGTACTTAACAAGCAAACAAAGCGTTGTCCGCATAAGTAATCAAACGCAGGTCGCCCGGTTACATATCCCCAAGCACTCAAGAGTTAGACTTGATATACTCTGGATTTCGTTTTTCCTGTTTGAATAACATCGCATCAATAATATTCCAGTTACATTGCAATGTCGGCTGTTTTAACTAATAATAACAGTTAGGCAAGACGTTGAGAACTATCTGCATTCCGTTAGTCAGCCAGGAGACTTTACTGTAGGCCTACCTCTCCCGAAAATTAAAATCAAACGCTTCCGAGATTAGCCCATTACCAATCAATAACGACATTTGACCAGTCGGTTGCAGATTACTCTGGAAAACATTTTGGGAAAAGGAATAATTGCTCTTAATGAGCAATTTCTCCTTTTCCCACAATTTTTTCTGCCCATTTAGAAGATTATATTCAAATTTCATCACATTTTAAAATGTCGTCTGCTAACCCCTTCAATGTAGGGAAGTCGAAAAGTTGGCGTTCGGTAAAGGGTTAGAGAGCCCGCACAGAGAGTGGCTCTGATATGTCAAGTTATGTACCCAGGCGTCCCTATCCTCTGAAAGCACCATATAAAGCGCTTGAAGAGAAGAAGGGAGAGATAGATGGCGCTAAGCGATACGTATTGGACAAGGCAGAGCGATTCATACAAGCCGGTATCCAGCCTCATTTCACTTTAATACGGGCGTCTGTAAATATTGATGTTGCCGGGAGCCAATTAGGCACGACTTTACCTCAGAGCGGAAGCCAACCTTTTATCTGCTTTCAGCGGAATCACGTGACCGGCTCTCGCAGTTTCCTCTCGCTGGACGTTATTTCATTGAATGTTGTTGGAAGACATGTCGGGGAGTGATTAAAATCGACTGGAAATAGACGCGAGCAAACGACAGACGACCAGCTTCTCTTTCCCCTGCTTGAGTGACTTGATTTAATATAGGGTACACCAGGTAAGAGATATTTAGATAATTCTTGATTTTATTATTTTTAATATAATATTCATTTTTTCCACGGTTTCCCATTGGGCCTTTTATGTGATAGTTATGTCATTGTATCACCGGTTGCTTCTTTCATAATATGTTGGTGTAATAGGCAAGTAGGCTAACATATAAAAGATCATCGTGTTTGAAACCGTTCTCACTTTTATTTGAATCCAAACTAAATAGAATGACAATTAAAGGAAAATGAATATTTAAAAATGACGCTTCTTTTAGTGAAATGTTTTTTTTACCATAAACGATTAAAAGAAATATAATAAAACAAATAAAAGATACGAAATAAAAAACTCATCTTCAGGTATTCCGTAGATATCTTTTCTATACCCTTATAAGAATATAACCCTCAATTAAACTTATCTTTCAATTGACATATATTTTGTATATTGTCATAATCCTATTTTTTTTCTCGTTTTAAGAGATGATATAGGTTACGGGCCAATTTTAAAAATCACTAAAACTAGAGGTTAATAAAACTTAAGAATGACGCCTTGTTTTCTCAAGTTGATTTCAAGTTATGTTTACCGACTAAGAATAAAACTTAACATTTCCACTTTTATGTCTAAGTTTTATATCTTTTGCGTGTTGAAGCAAAATATGTGAACGGAGTATAGAGTAGTTTACACTGTAAGCCATATCAAGATAATAGCAAGGTTAAGTAAAGCTGGTTATGACGTAAACACATGTATTTGTAAAAGTTGAATGAACTGTTGCGCATGCTTAACTACGAAATCAGATATGTTGTATAAAGATTGATAGATATACTGATAGCATGGGTCTTAAATCAAACGATGCGACCTCGAAAGGCAGTTATGACTTTTAACGTGTATTGTGTCGTAAAATGAACGAGACTTATTTAATATCAAGGCCGTCTTAACCCTTTCCCAAACAACACATTTTCGACTGTCCCAAATTGAAAGAGTTTGCAGACGACATTTCAAAATAGGATGAAATTGGAGAATAATCTTCGGATAGGCCAGAAAACATTGTGGGAAAAGGAAACGAGCAATTTCTCCTTTTCCCTCAATGATTTCTAAAGTCGTCTGCAACAAAGTGGTCAAATGTCGTTATTGTTTTGGAAAGGGTTAACCAAAACACATTACGCAATTATCCAAGAATGTTTTTGTTGCTGTATCTATTCGAAATAATATGTTGACAACAATCGGTACGGATGATCTACTCATAAATCCAACAATTTTACCTTCACGTTAAGTAGACTATGTTGTGTTACAGGGAGCTATTTTTTTCATGTTACAATCGAATGTTTTTGGTAATTGTAGGGTAATGGATACACATGATGGCCCATTACGATTCAAAACAGTATACACAACCTGATAGCGAATGTCTGTGAACATTTTAAGTACTGACATCATTGATAAATGATCGTTCAATTTTGAAAAAAGAAAAAAAAGACAAATATGCAAAGGAAACTGTTCTCTCCATAGGTCACCACATATTATTTTGTCATAATTCGACCCTTTTTCACTTACACACAAAGCCACATTAGGTCGGCAAATCTGACTTTACGTTCAGGGTTTCTGTGTATGGCATTGTAAAGACCTTTCTCTTCACATTTTACAAAATTAGTAATCGTATTTCATAAAAGTAACATTTCGACTGTTTGGTTCATATTTCGGTAGATACTGTACATTTGTGTAGCCCCACATGCAAAAACTACAAAATCCAATGTTTCAAAAGGAAAAAAAAGCTCGTATGTATCAATTTGTCAATTTGTCGCAACGGTTCCTTTTGAAAGCACAGGGAAACATGCTTTAATCTATCTTTTCATTATTACATTCAGTTTTCGCTTACAGATTGTACAATCCATTTAAAACATGTAATGGATGGCTAACACATTATGTTCCAAATTACTTTCACCCTTCTCTCCATAATACCCTATTTTAACGAGGCTGCGGTGGGAGTCTTTAAAACCCACACGCACGAAAAAATAAAACTGTCCTTGTGAGTGAGGAATTCATCCTTTTGTCAATGTGGTTTCTACCTGATGTTATAAAGACAAAAAAAAATCGGATTTTCTGTCGCTGCTTTCAATTTGAACCCGTCGCAAATTACCGTATAATTGAATGGGTTAAAAGGCGACTCGATTTACATGTATCTGTTTGGAATCAACATCTAGTCGGTACTAAATATAGTATTTCTCCAATGATGCCGGCTCAATGAATAACGCTAATGGCGGACCCGAGATGAATGTTCTATTCACACACAATTGATACAATGACCCCCATTTTATCCGCGCTCGTTTGTTGTGGCCGCCTGAGTCACGACACTTTGTTCCAAAGTCTCATCAAGTTCATTTTATTTGTTGTTTGTATTGTTGGTGTTGTTTAATCGGGTCAACAATATTGTGGAATACTTCGATGCTTGGTTTATATGCGATGGGGTAAGACCCAATGCTTAACTGCCAATGAATTCTGAGTCAATCTGGGTAGAACCAACAGTATGTTTCTGCTAGTCGACCGTGGGACCTGCCTCTCATAAATCCTACATCTCACTGGGCCAGGATTTAGATCCATGACCATTCTTTCCTTGACCCAATGATATATTCAACTTAGCCTTTTAACAAAAATTTGGCTCAATGGGAAAACTGATGACTTAATAAGGTAAACGAAAACGAGTTGCATTTTCTGTTATTTTGGATACACACTAGTTAGAAAAAGTGTTTCATAATCTACTTATTATAGATGATTAAAATGTCATTGACGTAAGCGTATACAGTTTCTAGTCATAAACATACACAGACATATAAATAAATATCAAGTTGACAAAAATAATGATTCTTGGAAATGATTTGACTTTCTAGAAGAAAGGGTCATTGTTTATAATCGTATTAGTTAAAATTATTTCAGTAGGATGTATTCTGTACGTTATATCTTATCTCAAAAGCATATTATATATATTTCACTATGACTGATAGTACTTCTCCACGTTTTGTTTGAAACCACTTGTACCACTTTATATCACAATTGGATGAAACATTACGTTTGAATAAAAGCTAAAATCTACTACACTTGATTTATTGTCGACCTCTTCGGTAGCATGTCAAATGACATGTACTATACACTAGAATAATTCAATTTCACAACTTAACCCTTTATCAAACGGCAAATTTTCGACTGTTCCAAATTGAAAGAGTGTGTAGACGACATTTCAAAATGTGATGAAATTGGCAATTATCTTCTTAAATAGTAGAAAACGTTGAGGGAAAGGTAGAAAATGCTTGTTACGAGCAATTTCTCTTATTCCCAAAATATTTCTCAGAGTCGTCTGCAACAAAGTTAAATGTCGTTATTGTTTGTTAATGGGTTAAGAGGAATCTGGATAATGTTACAAACAAAACCAATCTATGTTTCCCTGACAAACATGGTACAAGTATCAAAACTCTACATTTATAACCCTCTTATTCATTATTTGACAACTGTTTGTTGTTGTCATGTAAGTCTAGTATATTTGGGTGTCATCAGCTATTTCAATTTTACGACATTAGTTAAACCCTTGTAAAGAATTGTCTACCTTTCAAATAAGCATTTACTAGAAAAGAAAAGTGCAGATACAGCTTTTCAAAGTACACGGTCCTTCGCTATATCTAACATGATTATCATGAATTAATAGAACCACGTGGTCTTTAACGTTAGAAACTATCAAAGAATAAAGTAAAAAAAAATGACAAAGTTTGTTTATGAACCGCTAAACGATTTTGACGAGCCTTAATCTATGTTTATGTATGTTTTTGCAAATTGATTAACAACTTTTCATTATTCGTTGATGTTAAAACAGTGAAATCGAAAACAGATCGCTTTCTACAGTACTTTACTGTGATCGGATATTGATTTCGGGTTGTTTCAAAAGTTATATTAACCCTTTCCCAAACAATCACGACATTTGACCACTTTGTTGCAGACGACTTTAGAAAACATTGTGGGAAAATGAGAAATTGCTCGTTACGAGCAATTTCTCCTTTTCCCACAATGTTTTCTGCCCTATCAGAAGATTATTTTCCAATTTTATCTCATTTTGTAATGTCGTCTGCAAACTCTTTCAATTTGGGACAGTCGAAAATTTGTTGTTTGGGAAAGGACTAAGACATGTACGTAGGCCTATAGACAGTCCAATCCCGGTGCTTCCAAGTTCGCCATTATGATGAAATGGACTCTATATTGATCTCTGAAGTTTTCGTGACCGACTGCACAGATTTACTAAACAATAGTATGGACACCTAAAACGGTATCGACAGTTTTTTTTTTTTTTACTGTTGACTGCTAACAACCTGGGAGTGGGCAACCCTTCGCCCGATACAAACAGATATTTTCACTGACGTAAACTTTACAGTTTTTAGCATAAATGAACATGTCCCTATATATACCACTTAAAACCTCTATAGAGCAGATATTACTTGAAAGCATTTTGATAAAGGGAAAATTCGATCTTGACGAATTAAAAACATACGTGCACTTTCAGATCATCAATTGTTAAACATTGTTCCACTAGCCATGTACGTGTACATATACTGGTTATAGATAGATAATTTATTCGGTGCCGTAGATAAACAAAGCTTTTAGATGCATAAAATGAACGAACTTATGTCACACATTACCTGTATTTGTTTTCACTCTTAGGCGATATTCGTATTGTCTACTTATGTATTTAACTCGTTTATTCCTTTTTCTACCAGAAACTCATTATTCAGAATAAAAGCTTCAGTGTGATTAAAAAAACGAATACCCACCCTTTAAAGGTTCTTCTTCAAGTATGTGAGGATAGTTAAAAATAATTTCTCAATAACTGCAAAACAGCTGAGATTGTTATACGATACGCATTGAAGAATAGTCATGGTCAGGAAAAAATAGATCTTTTCATTATTTTAAAGTGTGTGAACAGTGAATTGACTGTTCATCCAAAAGCATGACATAGCTTTTGAGATCTACCGTATATAAATTGTACGTGCTAAGATGAATTAATGTTTCCTGAATTAATTATGCTTTCAAGAGCTACTTTCAATTGCATATCAAGCAACAATCGAAATTGAATTGCTTCAACGACATTTTATTTTAACTTTCAAATTGGCTCTTCTGTAAACAACCACCTTTTATTTGCGTAATATACCCACGTAACTGTATTTAACTGGCACAATATTGAAACAGAACCTACCTTTCCCCAAAAAAACTTACTTTTGAGTAAAAAACGACTTGATTGTCAAGAAGGCATATGTTTTATCGACCATATGACATTTACTCGTTTTATATGAACAAAGACAGCGTGTCTATATATAAAGAGTAAGCGTCAATAAGGCAATCAGACCTGAAGCTTAAATCCGTATACCCGTCATGTTTAATTTCGTTTTCTTGGAAATCACCTTCATCTCCGACGCCCTGAGTCTCACCCATCTCACCACAGATGGGTATATACAGTCAGACATACTGATCCGGTCCGCCTCACTATGTGGGCATCACGACAACGTTTAAGTAAACAACTTAATAAAAATATTTGCGTAAGTAAAAACTAATAGACATGGATATCTTATAAAATAAAATATTGCAATGTGACACGTCATTGGAAGCGTCTCAGAGAGATGATTCCAATGGTGTGTTACTTTGCAACATTACTTAGCATAGTATTGAAAAAAGAGAAACTATTGTTTGCACTTACGCAAATTCTTAGCATAAAATGTTTAGTAAAACGGTAACCAGGTTCGTAGAAAATTATAGCTTCGTAAATACTTTACCACACTTTGTATACTGCTAAAACGTCACGATGCTGACGCTGAACAATTTGGCTATTTTCGCTAATTGGTCTAAACTAAAACATCGATACATGCAACACCTTCATCGCAAGCGTTCGTTTGTAGGATCGGTATCCATTTGGCGTCGGTACTCATATAATCTTCTCGTCGAAATTGTGATAAAACGAAACTGCCAAGATGTGCGCCACTGGTTTTTATGATGAGGGAAATCAAGTTCGAACTTTAAACAAAACATTGTTGTCCGTTGTTCTAACGGTGATTGAGTTGACCCGTTGAATTTTGTTAAATGTGCTGGAGAATATTGATTGAAGGGCTTTGGAGCAATGTGAAATCGCTTAAATATGCAACAAAATATGATCACAAACTTTTTTCTTCATTTGCTTTATCATGAAGACTGCACTTTATACTTCATAGTTGCCATCGATTGTATTTAGACTAGTAACGAAAGCTACACATAAAAGGAAAAGTTCGGTTATTTGAAACTGACTGCTCTACTATTACTTTCAGTTTCAAAGGTTAATTGCTGTTAATCAAGGCCACTGGCCAAAATACATCATACAATAGATACAAATATATTAAAAATAGTTATAGGTAAACAGTTATTAGAATTCAAGTAAACGCTGTTGATAGACACGTGTGAAGACTTGTGAGTTGGTGTGAGACAGTTTGGCAGCATAGCAACTACAGCTGACTGCAAATTGAAACACATCAACAACAACCCCACCTGCTGTTTCTTTTCATTTTCTTTTGAGTTATCATTGCTCTGAAATATCGCGGCTTATTATGATCTTGTCATGTTGGAATATTTTCAAAGACGACAGTTCATTATCTTTTTGTCGTACCAGCGTGCTGAGAAATAGGCGATGCCTATTTCATATGTAACTTTAGTTAACCGTGACAATTTGACATTTATCATAAAAGCGTTCTTAATCATTTAGTTATTCCTTAATCCTGGACCTTCTATGCACTACCAATGATGGACATTCTTGCCATTATTGACTTGGATGTACATCTATGCCAAGTTAGCTTTCCAGAGACGGAACAGTTTTATGTGCATGTTATGGTAGACAATGATGTATGGATAGAGCGTTCGGCGCACGACACGAAATCAGTTTGTTCGATTCTACTGAATGGCTGGTATTGATCAAGTTCCTATTTCATTGCTAGGTATTGAATGATATTCTTATATATATACATTTTGATTTTTTTGGTAGAATTGAACATGCTTCCGACCCTATAAGTAATTAGTGTATCTGAATGTGAGACTAGAAACAGAGTAGACTCTTTTTAACTTATCTTCATGCCCGATCCAAAACGTCGATTTGATGATTTAATAACTCACAAAGTTTGCCTATTCAATGGAACGATTGTCATCACTTTTGCCCTTTCTATTTCAACTTGGACGTTATTTTAAACTGATTCAGACTGAATACGGGTATATTTTCTTTTATACTTTTAACCCTTAAAGTGCTGGAACATATTTCATGCATATACGAACAGGTTAGATCTAGGCCAGCCGCCAAGTGATTTGGCGGCTGACCTGTGATATAACCTGTTTGCTACTCACTCTGAACATCTTTTCTTATCATAATGCATAATGCATATTCTTAAGGTTTTGATAAACAGACAACACAAAATATTTTCTAATGAAAATTCCAAGAGTCTAAAGGTTAAAAGAACCGCACATATTCAATTAGCGTTATAAGAGAACAGTGATATAATCATACGAAAACATAGACCATAACGGATTACCGAAATCCGCCATTTCAATGTTTGTAATTCATCAAGGATCGATGCAAGGCAATAGCAAGACCTCAATGTTCTATAGTCTCGCATCAAACTCTCTATCTCTGATGCCAAACCAAAGAGAATACACAAATTAACGCGGGAAATCAAATTTTATATGGTTTGCTATAAATAGATTATCTTTTACGCCTGCGCATTTTGAATAATATTCAGGTTAGGAAAAAGTAGTTAACCAAATATAATATGATAATCGGTTTGATTACGCGTGTTACGAACAGTCTCACGCTCGTGCGCATCAAGAATATAATTCAATTTATCATGCGTGCGTTTTTTTATCCAGAGAAAATACAAATATCTTAATTCCACTGCAAATCAAATTTTATGACACGCATATGTACCAATGAATTATACGGAGAGTGCACTGAGTTTCTGGGAGTTTAGCTGAGACGAATCAATGATTAATTAGTAATGCTCTTGTTAACTCTTATAGTGCTGGAACCGACTTCATGCTTACACAAACAGGTTAGATTCAGGCCAGCCGCCAAGTAAATTGGCGGTTGGCCTGTGATCCAACATGTTTGCTAATCTGGGTATCTTTCCTCGTCAAGATTAAGCAGATATTTAAGGATTTGGAAGGCAGACGATACAAAAATATACGTTTAGAAAGTTACCCAGTATTCTAAGGGTTAATTCGAACTTGAATTCAAATAATTCTTTGTGGTTGATTTGCCTTAAACAGCCCATCGTTCCCGGTGTTCGACGCTTTATTTTAGATAGGCATTTTCAAGCGGTGAATTTAAGATTTGATGTTACAGAATTCATGCTTCGAATGAAATGAGGAACAGCAAACATGCTTAGGAATTTATTTTCTTCTTTTGAAAATAAGAATGCTTACGATTCGATCGTTGAAACGGCCCTTTTCTTAAAAATTGACGAAACTGATAAAAAAGGGTGATTATTCAACTTTTCGATTGTACTAAAATTAAAATAACGTTCATTCAAGTTTAAATATTTTATAAATAACTGCAACTAGTTTGTAGTCAAACATATATACCGCATAAACATTCTTAAACATACATAAACATGGCAATACAAACATATAAATGAGAAAAATGTGATTGTTTAAGTGAAACAGACTTACTCGCGAAATACAAACAACAGGTGTATCAATTGGTGATACACTAGAATAACCACTGTGCAGTATTAAAGAGATTAATTTTCAAATTCCAGATTTCTTAACATCTCTGAACAAGCACCTTTAGGTAAGCACCATTTTCTCAACGAGCGGGTTTTCACATAGGATAAATGTAGAGGAGAGCTTACGCTTATCTCTATACATACTCAGTTAATGAACAAACAGTAGATAGGCCTACATGAAAGAAAAAAGAACGGATTGGTTGAGACGAATATTGTCTCCTTTGTAGACGACTACAGTATTGCTGATCGATATCAAAGTAAAACATTAACCTTTCTTACTTATTTTATTGTCACAGTTCAGTCTCGACTTTGCCGATCCAACCATTGCTATATAGGCTAGAGAAAGGCATTAGAATTGAATCAGAAAATCTCGGAGGAGTTGCTAACATGAAAGCGGAAGTGACGTCGGGAAGAAATGTGCGCCAACCGGAAGTGGCGTTTATCAGACCTGATATTTCGGGAGAATAACGCCTGAGCACCGACACGCGACTGTTAATCACGTAGTTAAACACGACCCTAACAGACTTAGTAAATTACTCCTAACACATTATCCTAGAACTGATACAAAATGACAAATATCCGTGGAGCCATCGGAAAACTAGATGACGAGGTACATTGTATTGTATTTGTTCCGATTCTGTTACAATGGAAGAAAACCAGACATTCCGCTTCGTGCTTGGGAGAATAAAAGCTCGATAACTGGTCTGGGTCGTTTAAAATGAATACGTTATGTAATGATATTAAAGCTGCTTATTTGCTTTATTTCTTTAAATTGTGTGTTTGTGACGCACTGAAGAATAGCCGTTGGAAGCTAAATTAGTTAGGAATAACGTAACCCTGACCCCCATCATATGCATGCATATATGTGCTTGTTTAACGAAAAGAACATACATCTTAAGACGTAATTGTGTTAAAAGGATTAACTGTCAAGTCATAGAGAATCCCATTTTTTAACTCATATAGTATGCGAGTACTTTAACCCTTAATGTGCTGGGGCCCGTTTTACTAAACAACTTACGGAAAATGTTTGCGTAAGTCATAATTGATTAACATGGATAATATCTTCAATGAAAGTACAATATTGCAATGTGACACGTCATTGGAAGGGTCTCGGAGAGACGATTCCAATGATGTGTTACTCCGCAATATTGCTTTGCCAAATATTAAAATAAAGGGACTTGTTGTTTTAGACTTACGCAAATCTTAAGCGTAAACTGTTTAGTAAAACGGGCCCCTGGAACCGACTTCATGCTTATGCAAACAGGTTAGATCTAGGCCAACCGACAACTTACTTGGCGACTGGCCTGTGACATAACCTGTTTGGTAATCTGAGTATCTTTCCTCACCAAAAGTTAGCAGAAATCTAAGATTTTGGAAAGGAGACGACACAAATATGAATTTTTAGGAAGGTACCGAGCATTCTATAGGTTAATTTGGCCTTGTCAACTAGTTTATACTACAACGCATAATGGTAATACATTGTCATTCAACATTCAACATTCAACATACAAATAAACGACTTTTGACTATTCAAACATGTTCATTTATTCACCCAGCAAAAAAAAAACCGGCGCATTATTCCCAATAAGGTTATGTACTTTTTATTGAAATTAGGTGAACACAGGAAATGAAGTCTGGCAGCGTCTGAAATATTTCCAAGTTCGTTTGTAAATTCATCAGATCGGCCAGATCAATACATGTCCCTATAAATGTCCGAACAAGATCGGTCATACATTCTTGATATGCTTAACCTGCACGAAAGGTTCGCAACGTTTGTAACATATTTTGTTCCAATCTTTTGATTGTGTTGTTGTAACATAAGAAAATGAAACAACAAGCATGAGTTTTCCGTCCAAAAGTATTTTATATGTTGGATATGTTAGATCTAATCGTTCGAGTGTCTTACAAGATTCCCTCATAAGAAAGGACATTGGTGTGTTTGCCTTTCTGCAACCGTTGAAGGGGCATGGCATATGAAACCCAATGTTTCTTCGTCGTCGTCTGCAATCTCTTTCAATTTGGGACAGTCGAAAATTAAGCGTTTGGTAAAAGGTTAGACACAATCAGATTATTTCCCCGATGTTTCAAAAAAAATGTTGTTATGATGTTGTTTTCTGATTCACGCAATCTCATTAGAAGGATTTTGTATAAAGAAATGCAATTTGATAGCGACCTCAAGCATAAGGATTGTCGACTCTAATTCACACGATCACTCGTTGTGCAATATGTTGACAACAGTCTGGTTATTCACCTTTTCTCTATTAACCCTTTACCAAACGACACATTTTCGACTGTCCCAAATTGATAGAGTTTGCAGACGATATTTCAAAATGTCATGCAATTGAAAAATAATCTTCCGACAGGGCAGAAAACATTGTGGGAAAAGGAGAAATTGCGAGTTAAGAGCAATTTCTCCTTTTCCCACATTGTTTTCCAGCGTCGTCTGCAACAAACTGGTCAAATATCGTTATTGTTTGGTAATGGGTTAAGCCCCAAAGGCAAAGAAATGGTGAATTCCTCTCAAGTCATTTTCAGTGAGGCCCACGTCGCACAATTACAAGATCGACCGTTAAAGCACTAAAACACAACGCGGGCTAATAAAACTTAACACGTGGGAGGAATGCGAAAGGCACATGATTGATCTCGTATGCATAACTTGTAGTTAAAGTCACTTTAAGCTTTATTTCTGTTGTATTTCGTGTACATATAGAAAGCAACCAGTGAACCCATGATTGCTTATAATATTATTTCATCTGTATATCATAATCTTCAAAGATCCCTACTGCTCTCAAACCATGATTACAGTTATCTGGGAGATGTAGAGAAAATAATCTCAACTCATTGACTTTATTTCACGTCCAATAAGTACTTTCAAGTTAAGGGTTCGAACATTGGACCATTATATATAAGATTAGACTCAATTCCAACTGATTTATCTTTCAATTCTTCAATCTTATCAGGTTCGGGTACCTTTCTTCGTTTCAGAGTTTTCAAACCGGCTAGTTCTTAATGCTATAGAGATTTTACTGTACTTTACGCTTTATATATCGTATATCGATGGGTTATGAAGCACTTACTATAGTCTTGCATTGAACCCTCGATATGCGTACACCCGTTTCGCTTTGCACTTGGTTGACCCTTTGGTTGATGCTCTTGTAGTATCCTAACATGAAATTTCACTTTAAGTAGAAACTGAATGTAAAGTGCTCCGCACGCACAGAAATGGAAGCACAGGAAGCCCCCAGTCCTTATCGGCGCGTAGACAACTTTAGAGTATCCATTCATCTCTATAGGAATTAGTATGACAGGTCACGATACGTAACTAGTTAACATGTTCTCTCGTTGGTTGTCTTGTAGATGGTCCAAATTCAAAGTACAAACACGCGACAAATATCAACCCTTAGAATACTTGGTAAAGAATCTTAGAATAGATTCTTGTGTCGTCTGTCCAAAACCTTAATATCTGTTTATTTTTGATGAGGCAGGTTACTCAGAGTCACGGGCCAGCCGCCATTTTACTTGGCGGATGGCCTGGAGCTTACCTGTTTGCATAAGCATGAAGTCAGTTACAGCACTATACAGGGTTAAGTATGAAATTGGACTAGTGATACCGGGTAGAAACAAGGTTCTTCTATAAGTAGAAATTACTTGGGGCAAGGTATTTCTTACTTTAACCAAATTATCTATTGACCCGTTTGCTACATACACGCTTAAGATCAAAACTATATATTTGAAGCGCTAAAGGACAAAACCCAGTTAACTCTAGATCATTTGGACGGAAGCAGAGATCTCTAGCAAGGAGCAATTGCGTGACACAAACAACTTTATAGAGGGGATGTTTTTAAGCCTTGGAATACTTGGTAATTTTCATAAAAATAGAGTTTTGTGTCGTCTGCTTCCCAAAATCTTAAACATCTGCTTAGTTTTGTTGAGGAAAGATACTCAGATTGGCAAACAGTTTAGATCACAGGCCAGCCGTCGATTCACTTTGCGGCTGGCTTGAATCTTACCTGTTTACATAAGCATGAAGTCGTTTCCAGCACTATAAAAGTTAAACTTATTCAAATTTGGAAGACATCCTATTCTGATTGTTCATATTCACATTTGTGTATTTGTATTGCAAGGTCATAGACATTGATGGTTGAAAGGATCCCTCTGAAAGATCTTGGACACCTGGGTACCGTAAGTTGTTTAGTAAAACGGGCCCCTGGTGTAAGGATTTTACTGACCTTCAAGCAGTCTTTAAACAACAGATTTTCATTTGTATGGTCTTTCACCTCGTCCCTTGTTGAACATCACATACTCAGGCGATATTAATTACGAATATATAGTAATGCTGTTCTGAAGATAAACTATATACACCTCAACCCATTTTGAAAATTGCAATCTTTATTCGTTTCGTACCATTGAATTCGATTTATGTTAACAGTTTATGCAAGGCAAAAAATGACGAGTTCCACATATGATAGATAATTGAAAATATGCACAGTACACATCCCAAAACTCCCTTTCCCTTGCGATGACGGTGAATTTGGTAGGGTGATGTAGTACCCGTACAATGGTTCCTTAAACATTTCGGACGTTGAATCGCTACGGATGTTTGCAGAGGTATCCGAAAGTGTTTCCCTTTTTTAGATCTTAAATTATGTTTTAAAAAAAATTGTTCATAAGTGTTCCTTCTCATACCTTTTACAAACATTTCAATACCTCACTGTGAGAGGTTATATGGGCCAGAATACCATAATTGTCTATAGTTTTTAAGTTATCTTATTCACTTGTTCATTGTTAAGGATCTAATGGAAGAGTGTCAGCTTAAATTGTCCAATATGATTCCTCCTTAAATAAAGTCTCTTTATAATGATATTTTGCAAGATACCAGGGTACCGTTTTATTAAAGAGTTTATGCTAAAAATGTGCGTATTTCAAAACAACATTCTATCTTATTTCAGTAATGGGCCAAGCAATAGTGCGTGGTAACAGTCATTAAAATCGTCTCTTCGAGACGTTTCCAACGATGTGTCACATGTGAATATTGTGCGTTCATTTAAGATAATTTATCCTGTCACTAGTGCCATTTTGGGACCGATAACTAGGTGCCATATAACATTTGTGATATCCGGCACTAACCATGTAACACATGCACGTGACGAATAATGACGTCATAAGAGCGCAATGACGTCATGTTTACACCATTCTCTACCTATTTTTTCCTTTTTTCTCGTGTTTTATTTACATCCTGTTGTTTTGAAAGAATACATAAAGGTAACAGGATAAATAGAATAGATGGTTGGTGTCTTTGAATGGGAAAAGTTATCGGGCTCGGCATCGGAATATTATCCGTTTCGCCTTCGGCTCACCGGATAATATTCCTACGCCTTGCCCGATAACATTTCCGATTCACGACACCAACCATCTATTCTCTATATCCATGTTTTTCAGTTTCGAATTACGCAATGGGTTTTAGTTAAACGGTACTCTGATTAGTTGGTTAGCTTTTCACACTGCTTTAATAAGTTCGTGGTTTTATTATTATCCAACCAAGTACTGCCTGCTTTTCTTGGACTGCTGTATTTAATTATTTACGCATTACCTATAATGCCAGGAAAGGAAGTCAATGCCACCAATTTTCTTTGGTGTCGGGCATAATTCGGATGAGATCTCGAACCAACAGCCCGATATTTGACGGTAGTTCTATCGACTCCGCATCATCGAATTCCACTGAATACATGCAAATCTCTCTCTATAAATCACTAAAAGGTTTCATCTCAACTCAAGTGCTGTTTGCGCATGACACGACTTTCTAGCACGTTCCATTTGTACGATAAATCAGTGTTGACTATTCCATGTGTAATTAAAACAGACATCAATTTCAATAATCCCCTGCTCTCTTCCTATGATTGCAACTGAATTTTCATCACCGAATGAAATAAACCTTACTCATTCGGCATGCAATTATACCATCTCCCCGAAATAATGTCATCAGTTAATCTGCATGAATGTTTGTAAATACGAAAATACGGTCTTTAATTTCGATCAAGGGTTTAAAAAGCTGCATGCTTTAACATTTAGATATAGTCTTCACAATTAACTAATGGCTTTATTTCAGAAAGAGAACCATCTCAGTTTCACCAAGAGGTCTTCTCCATTAAAGTGAAGGGGATAGGACACTTTGGTTTTACAGACGATTATCCTCCTTGTACAAACTATGTGTATTTATAAAGGGGAAATTAGATTCACAGAGAAACTCCTTTTGACTTTTTCTTTTTCTAGTGGGGAGGGGGAGGGGTGACGGCTTTTTTGCAACATTACACTAAAATCACAACTTCACACGATCAAAACCATTGTTACTTCATTTCATGGATTAACAACGATGAAGATCGATCCTTAGAGAACTTCATTTGTCTCCATATTTGTAGAGAAGTATAGATATTAATTAAATAGATAATAATAGAAACATGAAACAGTGCATTGCTTTCGTTAGCTGTCAAGTTCGTGCAAAGATATGTTTGCTGTTCTGACGTTCTATTTGTTTTGCATTCCATACATTTTCAACCTTCCTCGTTCGTTAAGGGCCTTGTCTTTTCAAGCTAAATATAGATAGACGACCGATATTGAATAGCCCATATGTACTTCGAGCAGCAATGCCTTTAGACGAGATGCCAATCCTCTTTTGTTGTTGGTTACAAGTTCAAAACCTAGCCTTGTCGGAACACCCTTTTCGCGGTTTCACAAATATACTTTCACGCAATAGTTGTATTCCTGCTGATCTAGTGTATAAGCGTGAAAATCAATAATGCACTGAAATGACCCCTTTATTTAAAGGTACTTGTTAGAAGAAGAGAAAAATCGAAAGTGAAAATGAAATAATAATGAAACATTACAGTTTTTGTATTGTTGTCCAATCGACAATTAAATGAATATACAGTTTATGTGTGGTATTTCAAAACCGTTGCAACGCTTTTGGATCTAAATACATATTAGTTTACTGAAAAGATGCTCATGAATGTTTAACACGAACTAATTTAGCTTCCATTGGATGTTCGCCAGTGCGTATCATACAATCTGGCAGCTGTATTGTAGTTTTGAAGAAATTTATTTTTTAATTCTAACTTTCCTCACATCTGTGAACAAGCAGCTTTAAGGGGGAACCTCTCTTTGTAAGTGACCATACCAATTTGGCTCTTCTTATTGGCACTGAGCCTAGATTTCGCCTATCAATTATCTTCTAAGAACGATTAATCCAATTTCCCGGAGACATCTTGAAGTAAGGACCGTCCACTCTATACGCATTTATTGTCGTGAACATGAGTGTTCTGGAAATTATTTGTTTATGTTAGGTACAGTTCATGGAAAGTATTTCCTGTAACAAAGAACATTTCTGACCCTTAGAATCCTTGGTAATTTTCTAGAAATAAATTTTGTGTTTTCTGCTTTCAAAAACCGTAGATACCAGCTTAACTTTTATGGGGGAAAGATAAGATCCTCAAAGTAGCAAACAGGTTAGATTACAGGTCAGCCGCCAATTTACTTGCATGTCGCCTGCAGTCTTACATATTCCAAGAATATTTTCAAACGGTTGGATAATTCCATTTGGTCATTCAGTCTAGTCCAAAACAGGACTCAACATAGACAATATTTCAAAAGTTTTCATCCTACTTACATGAATCCCATATACATTTTGTATAACATACTAAATGTTGCACTTTCAAATAATGGAGAAAAGTCAGAAGTACATGGATATGCACGTTACTTCTAAGGCATCAAAAATGATAAAGAACAATACTAGAGGTTTAATATGACGTCTGACCATTTTAAAAAAAGTGAACATCATACAAAGGTAATTTTGTTAATATGAAAAATTCTGTTTTTGTAGATGTATGGTTTTATATGGAAAAACGTTGTTAGAGTAGGCGTAAACGATGACATTAGAAATGAATTACCGATATCAAGATTTATTCCGCATGTGGTGTCAAAGGTCTGTCCCTTGTTTCAAACGGTCGTTTCGGGACGGGGGGATTTGAATGGAAAGTGCCATTATCGATTCCCAATCCTGTACCAATTCCACCAATTCATCAGATTTTACTTAAATAAAGGTTTCGCCCAATAAAAAAGTCTGAACCCGATCCCTCCAAGTCTCCGGCACTTAAGAATCTGATTCCATTCCATGAATATTTTACCCCTTGTTTCGGTGGAAATCAATTCCTGCCAGCTATTTATAGCGTCACCGAAATCACGGCGAGCGATATACGAAAGACTGACACTGATTTCGCCGAGGATCGTCTCGGACCCACATGCCCCATCTAGAGCCAACATTTCATAGCTCCGACCTCTTTTTATTGCGCCCGCCTCCTTTAACCAATTACCAAACAATAACTACATTTGACCAGTTTGTTGCAGACGACTCTGGAAAACATAACGAGCAATTCCCCCTTTTCACACAATGTTTTCGGCCCTATCAGAAGACTATCTTTCAATTTCATCACATTTTGAAATGCCGTCTGCAAATTCTTTTTTATTTGGGACAGTCGAAAAATTGGCGTTTGGTAAAGGGTTAAAAAGGGAAGTAATCAGCAACGAAAATGAAAGACGTTGTCACAGATCATCCTCTGTATGTTCACACAGGCTGATCAGTGACGTCACTTCCTGCCGACTGCGATAGATGACACCTTTTGGCGTGGTGCTAGCCCATATGCAAATCGCCAATCCGAGGTCCCTCTCGTTTTCCATCACAGCCTGGCGAATTTGTTCCCATCTACATAAAACTCCGGGAGATATGCATCGGCTCGAAAGACGTTTTGTAATTAGTATTTCATGTAATTTCGACAATAAATCGGGGAGGATTTGCCACGGAGTTAGTGGGATGGTCTGTGTTCGATTTTTACATTGCTTAGTGACGTCGAGAAGTGCCGAATGCCAATAGAAACAAATCCCCCTGTCCTTAGAAACCGAATCACGTGATTGTAAATGTATCAATGAGCATTCCCAGTATGTTGGTGAAATGTGGGTACGGCTAAGAAAGTGTTTAATAACTGTATGTTTATTGTTTTACTGATCAAAGTGTTTACTTACTGTGCGTCAAGATAACAATAACATTACTCATTAAACTTTTCTAGTTACAACGAACATGCATTTAAAATGATAAGTTACTACACCTGTATTCTAAAAATTGAAAGATCGTTCCAAGCATTGTATTTAGTTTATCTATGTCGTCACTCTCAATATGTACATGTATATGTATAAGTCGTAAATGTACATGTCATTTTCATAGCATCCATGTTATAACAAAAAGTGATAACTATGAGTCTATGTGCTTAATCTTGAAATGAAATTATGTTATGTTATGTGATGCTATGTTATGTTATGTTATGTTATGTTATGATATTTCAAGACGGTACATTCTGTTGGTGGATCCGGTGTGACATAATGGTTGGCATCGGAAACCTGAGCCAAGACACCCCTGGTTCAAATCCTTAATTCGGCCATTAACTCCACTTAGAAGTGGTCTTTGGCAGGACAATAATATTCATATCGTTACTTTATTATATAGCCGTGTAGGTCGTATATAACTATAGCCTAATATTTATGATAATAATAATAATAATAATAAGTAATTAAGACTTTATTTTACGGGGAAACCTATTTGACACTTTAAACCAACAAAATATCATAAGACCCTCAGCAATAAACAAGTAAACAAGATAAATAAAAAGATAAGGGAAAGTTAAACTATTTGTACCCTTATGACGTTTCGCAGTGAGGTATAAAATGTTTGTGAAAGGTATGAGGTCTGTAAACGTGTCGAAAACGATATTAAGCCATACATAACTGAACACAGTTTCCCGAGTGGTGATGCCATTGTCCATTGTTTTTCGTTAAATGTCGGCTATAATTATAAATTAGTAATTCTGAAATCAAGCATGTTACAGGCGAAACACCAGAGAAAGTAGAGGATATTACTCCGTTTTTAGATAACATATAAAAGTTTGTTAATTCAAGTCTCGATGCTATAAGAGAATAGAACCGCCATTGATAACTCAAAAGTATGTGCTGTTTATTGGTATTAAATGTCTTTATAGAATCAAACACTTAACCCTTTCCCAAACAATAACGACATTTGACCACTTTGTTGCAGACGACTTTAGAAAACAATGAGGGAAAAGGAGAAATTGCTCGTGACGAGCAATTTCTCATTTTCCCACAATGTTTTCTGCCCTACCAGAAGATTATTTTCCAATTTCATCACATTTTGAAATGGCGTCTGCAAACTCTTTCAATTTGGGACAGTCGAAAATGTGTTGTTTGGGAAAGGTTTAAACAGCGTTTGACATTGATAGCTTATACCTAAATAAACTTAACAGTTTAAAGATATATAATCATAATGCAATGACGATGTTTTGGTATTGTTTGGTAATGGGTTCGAGAAACTATGAGTTTTGTTTTTCATAATGTTCTTTTATGATCTTTGTGCCTTCACAATAATGATGCTATGTTTGCTATATCTACATTCTGCGTGGCTTTTGCGAACTTTTTGAGATTAAAAAGATAAAAAAAAAAACACAATGCACTACTGGAGAATATGTACTCAGTACATAAAAGAGAAAATTGCTTTTAATTGTTCTGTGCAGTACACTTTCGAGAACGACTCTATTTGACAGTTCCTAACAAGGATTCCTGAAAAAAAAATTGTTTTACATTAAACAAACCTATTTAGAATTCTCTTATCTGTAAATGTGGCTTTCAACTAAATTGGTGGATTCGATGGATATTGGAAATAGATCTGTCCTCTCTTAGCTGTCTGAAAACTTTTTGAAATGTTTCCATTTGTCGAATATGCGAAAATTCAGTATTTACTCCATTTGAAATGCACGAGGTATGTCCAGAAAATATGAAGACAGTGCCAAGATTATTCAACATAATCACGCTATAAATCTATATTTTATATAAGTTCGTGGATAATTTCAAGCAAATTAATTGTGTTAAAAATGAATAAGTTACGCTGAACAGTTTTTGAAACGCATTTAAAGGAAACATAATTATATATCAGACGCACTTCGTACAATGACAAATGTCTAAAAAAACTATATGACATTATGCAAAGGGTTTAAACTGTTTCAACGCTTTTTGATATAAATACATATAGATAGATACTTTATTGATACAAAATGCCATAGGCCCATCAGCACACAAAAAGAAAATATTCAAGAGACAAACCAGTACCGTGCTATGCAACAATGTAGGATATAATTGCAATATATCAAAATTTCATTTTAAGTTTTCACTATAGATATGAAAACACAAGCAATGTACTGCTTGTAGTCATATAAAATCTTAAATTACGCATTTTCAATTCCAAATGCTTTTCTACAGCATGCCTAATACAACAGAACAGTTTCTATACAGTTTTAAAGAAATATAATTATGATGTCCAAGAGTCTTCACATCTGTGATCAAGCAGCTTTAAGCCATTACCAAACAATAACGACGTTTGACCAGTTTGTTGCAGACGACTCTGAAAAACCATTGTGGGAAAAGCAGAAATTGCTCTTAACGAACAATTTCTCCTTTTCTCACAATGTTTTCTGTCCTATCAGAAGGTTGTTTTTCTATTCCATTACATTTTTAAATGTCGTCTGCAAACTCTTTCAATTTGGGATAGTCGAAATTTTGGTTTTGGGTTAAGGGTTAAAGAGACGAAAAGGGAAAGAGACAATCCAAAGGAGAAGAAGGGTGACCCATTATGGGTAAATGGGTTTCTGTTTATCATCGATTGCGTCGATTTGACAATGGCAAATATGGGGCTTTACAGAACAAAGAACAAATATTGTGATTCTGCAGGCATCTAACAATTTACCGGCATCATTTAGACAGTGCAACAATCTTCGCTGTAACGTTGTCGGATTGCAAGGAACTGAATTAGCGACCGCATGTTCTATCAGGATTGAATGTCGGAAACAGCGTCCGTTCTAGATGCTCTACGTAGTATATGCAATAAATCACACATGGAAATTCGACAAGATATTTAGAACGTCAGCGGTACAAAAGGCGTGACATGTTGGGTTTCAAATCATTCTCCCACCAGTCTTCCCCTCTATTCACAGTTCACTTGATTCGGACAATAACGTCAGAATAGAAAATATATTGCCTTGACAGGCCCCGGCATTGTACCCACAGAACAATATTCCACACTCGGTTTGATGACGGTTCAGTTGCAATGAATAAATCCCCATCGAATCACAGTTGGATGCCCTGTGCTTGACATTCTACATATGCCGCGATTTGTTTATCAAAGGAAGAAATGAATTTCGAAAGGCTCTGTTGGTACACGGAAGTAGTAATTCTGTCTGATCTTAAACGGTACATCATTCCTTGATAAGTTCGTGATTTCCAATGGATCAATGGATGATGGTCAACCCTCTTTGTCCAAAAAATCATCAGTTCTTACTTCTTTAAATAATAACCAGCTTTCTTAAAACCCTCAATTGTTAAAAGGTTTAAAAATTGTCTCATATAGATGTCTCTTAAGACTACCAACAGCAAAGAATGTGATTGTACAACTTAATATTTTAATCTGATATCTTGAAAAAACCTGCAACAAATAATTCCTCAATGCTTACTTATTTTACTAATATCAAGTCTTTTAAAACCTCAATCGTTAAAAAACATAAACATTGTCTCTGAGAGACGACCCTTTAAAGACTGCCAACAGCATAGAACGTACTCAACCAAAAGCTCGAAAGTTCAATGCAAGACTGTCGTAAGTGCTTTACAAACATGAATCACTTACTATACAGTATAGTCTTGCACTAAAACATCCATATACGCATTAAAATATGTATTCAATGCAAGGGTTCGAAGCAAGACTATAGTAAGTGCTTCACAAACGTGAAGCACTTACTATAGTTCTGCATTGAACCCTCGAGCTATCGTATGGTAAAGCGGCCTATCCGTTGATTTGAATTCTTCAGAACCATTACAGGTTCCCGTTTTCTCTCGCCGCTGACGAGGTACATATGCAAATAACGTGCATAGCAATGAAGCTCGTTGTGGGCGATCAAACATAGAGGGATTAGGGACGGCGAATCTCGGAGAGTCCCGGGAAATGGCATTTCTAATCACCGTATTTGCTGAGAGAATGGGTGACAAACTTTGCGAAATGTTCGAGGGGATCGTTCGGTTCATGTCGTTTGTGTTTGACGACCGTCGGGGCCAAATCTGGTCGTAGGCGGTCAAACAAATGGGCGTCATGCACAGGGAAGCTTTGGGAGTCCCAGGTTATATTTCGTTAAGTTAATGTTTTCGGTGTTTGGCAACTGTCTGGGCCAAAGTTGATCATAGGCTGTCAAACAAATTGGCGTCATAAATAGGGAAGCTTTGGGAGTCCCGGAACAGTTTATCGTCGTTAACTTCATGTTTTTATGTTTGACAACCGTCTGGGCCAAATTTGTTTGTGGGCAGTCAAGTTATGTGCCATTGTGGGAAGCTTTGAAGCTCCCGGAACAGTTTATCGTCGTTAAATTCATGAGGTTTGTGTTTGACAACTCTCTGGACCAAAGTAGTTCATAGGTGGTCAAACAATCAGGCAATTTCGGTCAACGTCACAATTTCTAAGATATTTAAAATGTTTGCCCAATTTAACAAAGCCTCTTCATTTATTCGTTGTCGCCTTTACATGTAGCTTCTTTCGCGTTGGGTAAATCTTTTGCATGTAGTAATTCATTGATTTAATTGGTGCACTTAAATGTTCTAAGGCCATCTTAATACAATTTTCCCATTAATCAAGCAATATGACTGACATAAGCAGCCAAACAAACACTTATTTGAACAATCTTCTGCATTTTGTGACAACTAAACTTGTCACTTCAACCCTTAAAAAAAGTCTCTTAGAGATTTAGATATTAACTTTTAACCTTTGATTGTCTTCTGCCGTAAACACAACAACATAGATTTCGAAAGTAACATACAACTAGTTTATTGACAGCTTCCCTATCCTCCTCATAACTGTACATACAAGATAAAGAACATTTGAATCGCAGATATTGCAGATCGTTTATACGTTTTTTGTTAACAACGATCTAAACGTATCGTAAAATGTGGTATTTTTAGATACCATCGGCATTCAGGTCTTCAAAAACATTTACCACGCATGCGCATGGACGCATACATAATTTCCGTCAAGCGAAAACGGATCGAGAGACGAGGAAAACAAACAGCGAAAACATTAATATACTAAACTTTGTCCAATCTACTAAGGAAAATAAAATATATTCGCTCTTTCTATATTGAATGTTGAGGATTCCGACAGGTTGTTGTTGTTGTTGTAAAATCTTTATTTTTAGTTATCTCGCAAAGCATGCAAGAAGAATTCCTAAGTTTATTTATAAACCGGCTTTCCCAAAGAAGAGCAGACAGGCTAGAAGGCCCGTTTAACATAATGAACGGAAACACGGGGTTTTAGCAACTTATAAGTAAAAGAATTGAAAACGCTTTTTGGTTTCGTGACAAGGATTGTGAATATCAAATGTTTAACGTTTATTACTCCTTAAAGGCCTAGTCTTTGGAATGTCTGGTATCTTATCTCCCACTGGGCACCCTACAGGGCAACAATACAGTTCCACAGCATGGAGCAAATTTCCTGTATATTACTTGATAAGGAATGGGTGGTCAGATTATGCAATACCCCAACCCTTCGGTTTCTCATGATGTAGAATATTGATAAGAAATATGTGTTTGGTTATAGCTTTCTTTATCTACAACAAGGATTTACATGATGAACAGATTTTTCTTAATAAACTGACAAGAAATATAAAAAAAATAATGAGGTAGTTGTTCAATGAACTAGCACTTGTCAAAATTATAAAATGGATGATGATGATGATATACTATGGTGATGATGATGAGGAACTATAACATTCCCTGCTGCAAGTCATTCTTACATAAATTAATCTATATTCAAGGCACAAATTAAAAAAACAATCCCCTATTCAAATAACATCCAAAATTCCAAAAATATATTTCAAGTCTTACATAGAAAAAAATGTCATTCTGCTTCAATTTTCATAATGTGGAATATTAATAAGAAATAAATGTTGAATTCTTGATTTCTTTATTTAAAACAATGACTTACAAGATAAGTAGATTTTTCTTAATAAACTGTTAAGAAATGTGAAGAAAATAATAAGTTAGTTACTCCATAAATTAGCACTCATTATACTTATAACATTGATGATGATGATTTTGATGATAATGTTGATGATGATGATAATGTTGATGATGATGATGATTTTAATGATAATGTTGATGATGATGATGATACTACAGAGGAACTATAACTATGCTGCAAGTCATAATTACGTAAAATGATCTTTATATAAGGCACAAATTGAAAAAAAAAAAAAACTACTAAAAAACCTTTCAAACTTCCAAAAAAAAATATTTGAAGCCTAATTGAAAAAAAAAATCAATTCTGCTGCTTAAATGTCCTCTTTAAAAAAAATTGTCAAAAGAAACCCATCAGTTTGACACAGTGCTATACATGGTATTACGTAATCCCAATTAATTATCACAGCTGGTCATCACACCGGGTGGGCATCTGGTTATTGGTTTTGGGGGGGGTCAATTAAAGAAGGACTAAACTAGGCCTTTAAGCACAATCTCTGAGAGAGTCTCTTTAAATCTATTTTCTGATACATCTTCTTAAAAGTAAACTAGACTTAGGAAACTACTCTGAAAAAGAGATGATTCTTCCTAATGAGCAATGTGTTTATTTGACAAAATGGGTTATACCATAGATTAATAAGAATGTAGATTAATTATGCTACTTTTCCTAAACCCTTTCCCAAACAACAAATCTTCGACTGTCCCAAATTGAGAGAGTTTTCAGACGACATTTCAAAATGTGATGAAATTGAAAAATATTCTTCTGATAGGGCAGAAAACCTTATGGGAATAGGAAAAATTGCTCGTTACGAACAATTTCTCCTTCTCCCACAATGTTTCTAAAGTCGTCTGCAACAAAGTGGTCGAATGTCGTTATTGTTTGAGAAAGGGTTAAAGTATGCTGCTTTTTTCAATAAGGACAGGTGCCCAATCTCCATAAGGGGGCGAATTGTTAACGACATCTTATAATTGAAGAAGACGACTTTGTAAATAGCTGAAAAACCTTTCAGTTCTACTGTTGTAATATGTGAATAGAATGAAAAGGCGTTATGGCAAAAAGAAAAATATTGCCTGTAACAAGAACTTTCTCCGTTTGCCACAATGCTCTTTGAAAGTTGTCTGCTGCAAGACGCAAAAATGTGACCTTGTATGGTAATGTGTTCAGTGATGTCTTGCATTTCATCTTAATGTAAATTCAAATTAAATGTGAATATCAAAATGTATCAAACGATCAGTATTTGATTGATGTATTTATAAACTGCATCTTGACTTTGATACTGCACATAAAAAATATATTTACATTTACTTTAAAACGAAAGAAATTGTGATGTGTTTTCCACATTTTACTATTGATAAAAAAAAACCCGATCGTTGAAATATGATAAAGTTGATCTTTCCTTGCCATGGTTGTGCAAGGGCTTACTCAAAACCAACCAAACAAATGACAATAATCATTCACGAAAATAATATTCTTTATATTCTTTATCAGAAATACTTATCTTTTTCAATCAATTTGTAACTTTAAATATTTTCTTTATTGTATTTTCCTCTTTCATCATAGATACATGCCATGCCGCGTATCCGCTAAGGGTACTGGAAAAGAACCTTATAAGCTTTTGCTTTCGTTCTTATTCATTTCATCTATATTGAATAACTTGATATGTATGTATATTGTGTATATTTCGATGAATAAACTATGTTTAAACTAACTACTGAAGTGAAACACACATGTACGATCCGGTCGTTCTGAGGAGTCTTTCGTTTTATTATACTAGTTGATCGTGTTGTCGGTGTAAATGACGATAGAAACTATTGATATTATTTTCCATTGCTCTACCTGTTCACAATATTACATAAGATACTTGAAAAACAATTGGCTTACCAGAGTATTGAGATAAAGAGAAGAAATACAGAGAACGGGAGATAGGAGATACAAACTGATATACAATGTGTATTGACATTTTTCATGAAAACGTAAATCCAAAATGTATGTCGATATCGTTAGTAGGAATACTTTCTTGAAATAACTGTCAATTTTGAAATCAAGAATGTATGACTGGTTCTGTATTACATTTCTTACATATGCCCATTGTTCATGGCTGGAGGGTTGTGAGTTTGTATACTTATATAGTCCAAGCTAAACGTAAACAATAGAAATTATGGCGATCGAAATAATCCGTATTAAGTCGAGGTTTCATGAAGTTTTGAGTTAGCTAGATCTAAAATTCGAGCTGATGTAAGACTAAATGGCCTTTTATTCGTCGCTTTTATCAAGTCTTGTATGAAATTCATAGAAATTCCCTGCCCATGGAAGCCACTCCTTTCAAGAGATAATCTATAAAACATTTTGCGTTTTGTTGCCACTCATTCTATGGCTTGAGATGACATAGACCTGAATAGAATCTCCATTGATCAGTCTATAGATACATGTCATTAATCAAGGGATTCTGTGAAAGGCATTGTTCTGTTAACATTAAACGATAAATCGGATGCGAGCACACAGTTAATCGACCGTTCTTTGTTCTATATAAAACAGCCATTTCGGCTCCTCCATGTTGCGTATTAAAGCGGCAGATCCTTACTTGTCCAGATTATCTAGCCTAACACTTATATTGCTGGGTAATTTTCTAAAAAAGGATTGGTGTGTCGTCTGGTGTCCAAAAAATCCTTAAATATCTGATTAATTTTGATGAGCAAAGATACTTACAGTCGCAAATAGGTTAGATCACAGGCCAGCCGCCAATTTAATTGGCGGCTGGCCTGGACCTAATCCGTATGACTAAGCATAAAGTCGGTTTCAGCCCTTTAAGAATTAAGCAAGGTGGCACTAAGGATACTTTAAAATAAACCTATTAGTACGTTGCTTTATATACAAGAAACCACTATGACACAAGGAAGAATTGCTTGTTACGAGCAATCCTTTTTTCAAAATTATTTCTACCTGATAGAACAAAATATACATGTCTTGAAGCGGAACTTCTTTGTGGTTCTACGAACTAGAATTAGCCGAACAGGTGCGCGACATATACCTTGAAATATATACATGTATTCCATCGCGGTATACATGTCTTCGGATTTTCAAGAGAGGAAGTTTTGCGTATAACTTGTGGAACTCAAATGATTCTATCGTATTTATCCACTTCTTAGACATAAGAAAGTTTAAAAACTTACCTCATCACTTTTGCTATGGGCATATGAGTTTACCCAACGACTGTTTATCACAAGATAAAACTTATTGCATATGAGGTATATTGAGTATTGAGTATTGACATTGAGTATATGAATAAATACGACTTATTTAGCACTACCATGGCTCTCTGAAAATAAATTGCATTACCAATCATCTTTCTAAGAAGACGTATTTAATACATTATTTATACAATCAGAATAAAAAGCACCGTCTCATAGTTGGTAAACAAAGGAACATGATCTAGGGCGCTGCTGTATGATTAATATTACTGTCCACAGGTTTTATGTTTGGTCTTATGCTTGCACGTGACCAACAACAACCAATGCGATAGCTTTACTGTCTTTAATGCGGTAATAAAACTGAAAAATACAAGGAAAAAACTCTAATCAGTCAACGGCCTTTAAATTGCATATTTGTTGTGCGAAACCAGTACTCGAGCACGCTACATACTATGCCATACACTGTGAAGTGACCAGTCATTCACATTACAATGATTTCAAAGGTTTAGGCGAGATTTAGGCTAGCGCTGAGCAAAGGCGAAAACCAATGACAGAACCGTTTAACACCATAAACTAACAAAATACACTCTGTCATCGACAAATTATAACACACACATATTAAATGGACGTACTATTATCATAAGAAAATATTGTGGTCTTGACTTACTCTATGATTAACCATGGCTTGCTAGAATTCAAGAGCGTAAAATCGACTCAAATGTGCTCGTTTAAAGACATGAGGAAAAAGGATGCACAATCTCCTCGAAAGAAGAGTTAACGAAATCGTACTTACCACAACTATTTAAGTTGTACTAAATACAACTCTGAAAATAACTCGAAGTTTCGTACTCAAAAATTTATCAAACGAAACAAGAAGAATTCTGTAACCTGTTACAGAACACTCCCCGCCTGGTTTAACAAACCATACCTCTATATAGTGAAGATAACGATAAGTATACAAAAATTATGACGATAATTAAGCTTAACACAGAAATAACTAACTGTTATCAAAATACTAAGGCAGGACTACCTCAAACTAAGAACAATCTTGCTAAATGTATGATTTAACATGTGGCTACATATACAATATATGACTATAATTCTAGTTCTCAACCCAAATTTCAAAAATGTTTTGAAAACACTATCACGGACTACCTGTCAGTAAATAGTAAGTTCACAAAAACATTTACAAAATGACTAGTACTTGCAAAAACATCACAAATGACTATCAAACATATTGTCACTCACTAAATATGATAACTAAATTGTGTCTTTGCACATTGTTTATCACAACTAGATTACTTATGATGGAATGAGTACCACCATTTCACTGACTGGACGTTCATAAACCGTAGATTTCCCATTGTTTCCTATTACGCGCACTTCCGCGGTTCTCACAAGATTGTCTTTACTTAATGAAACACTCACGATTAGACCCATTGGCCATGAGTTTCTCGCGGTTTGCTTATCTCTAAGAAGAACGACATCGCCAGTCTTTAATTCACGTTGTTCTGATATCCATTTCCTACGAATTTGAAGTGTTTGAAGGAACTCAGATCGCCATCTGTTCCAAAATTGTTCCGATAGTATTTGTACGCGTTTCCACTGGGCTTTATACATGTCCTTAATATCAGATGGAATCACTACGTCCACAATACAGTCACTTTTCTGCGTTAGAAGTAAGGACGGACTTAATGGTATTGGGTTACAACAGTCTGCTGATAACGGCGCTAGCGGTCTAGAGTTTACAATTGCCGACACTTCAGACATGAATGTTACAAGGACTTCATGCGTTAAGCCTCCTCCAGGAATGTCAAGTAACAACGAATCAAGAATCCTACGCGTAACGCCAATCATTCGCTCCCAAACGCCTCCTCGATGCGAAGAATGTGGAGGATTGAGTAGCCATGTTGCCCCTTCGCGATCTAGATATTGTTTAACACCAACGCTTACGTTGACTCCCAGGTCATCCAACGCCCCAATAAAATTGGTCCCACGATCGGAGCGGTATAACTTGGCTTTCCCTCTTATACTGGTGAATCTACGCAACGCGTTTATGAATGAGGAACTGCTTAGCTCCTCGATTACTTCGATATGGACCGCGCGTGACGTCAGGCAGGTAAATAAGACAGCCCAACGCTTGCTCTTAGCCGCGCCTCCTCTTGTACGCCTGCTGGTAACTTCCCATGGACCGAAACAATCCAGTCCGACTGAAGTGAATGGTGGACCGGGAACTAACCGATCTTCTGGCAAATCCGACATCTTTTGAAACCCTAGGGATCCTCTTAGTTTTTGACATTTCACACAATGATGGATTATGGACCCAATAAGACGCTTGACCCCAGTAATCCAAAACCCGGCTGAACGAATAGCACCCTCTGTAAACTGTCGTCCCTGATGCTTAACCTGCTCATGGTAAAAGTACACTAATAACTTGGAAACACAGTGTCTTCCTGGCAGTATAATTGGATTCTTCTCTATAACCTTTAAGTCAGAATGTTGTAGGCGACCACCAACTCTGAGTAAACCATCCTCATCAACATATGGATTTAAACCTACTATAGGACTCTTCTTTGAAATGGGCATTGTCCTCTGGATGGAATGAATTTCGTCCCTGTAGACTTCTTGCTGAACAGTTGAAAAAATGAATGTTCTGGCACAAGTTTGTAAGTCAGATACTGGAGAATCTATTGGATCACTTACACTGTGAATTGCATTATAACGCCGCCGTAAGAGTCTCTTCCATACAACTATGGCGTTTACTAGTCTTTCCCAACGCGACACATTCTCAAAACCACTAGTACTAATAGCGTTCTGTGCTATGACGTTTGTTTTCAAACATGTTTCTTGACGAACCTCAGGGTCCTGCTCTGGTACCTGTAGATTGTAGACTTCATCCGACCTAGTATTTTCGGAGAATAGGAAACTAGGACCTTTAAGCCAAATACTGTCCTGAAGACATTCCGCAGGCGTGGGTCGTGTACCTAAATCAGCTGGATTTTCCTTGGACACGACATGACTCCACTGATTCGACATGGTACGTTTGAGAATTTTGCTGACGCGGTTCTCTACATATACATGAAAACGTCTCACCCTATTGCACAAGTATCCGAGCACTACGCGACTGTCTGAGTAAAATCTCATGTTTTCTATGGGTAAATGTAAATGGTCAGAAATAATGTCTGCTAATTCAACTGCCATTACTGCGGCACAAAGTTCCAATCTCGGTATTGTATGTCCATGCTTAGGTGAAACCTTTGATTTCCCAATAATGAAACCGACACTCATTTCCCCGTTTACATCTTTAGTTCTAAGATAGGCAACAGATGAGATAGCCCTTTCAGATGCATCGGAAAACACATGTACTTCCTGCTGAACAGTATCTTGTAATGAGCCGTCAAGGTAAGTACGCGGAATCTTTAAGTTTTCAAGATGTTTCAGGGACTCACACCATTTTGTCCATTTGTCTCTTGTTTCAACAGGTAAGGGCTCATCCCAATCTGGCGATCCAATCATCATGTCCCTCATAATGATGCGTCCATGAACCACAACTGGTGACACGAATCCCAACGGATCAAACAAACTATTGAGTACCGAAAGAATCCCTCTTCTTGTGCATGGCTTTTCGTCCTTAGAGATGACAAATGTAAACTTATCACACTCTAAATTCCAGTTAAGACCTAAACTTCTCTGTGTAGGCAATTCTACTTGGCCAATATCCAAATCCTTTAATTCGTTAGTTAAATCGTCTTTTGGAAATGCGTTCATGACTTCGCGGCTGTTCGATGATACTTTGTGTAGTCTAAGGTTCCCACCACAAGCTAATGCCTTTTGAGTTCGTTCCAACAGATCTATGGCTTCAGCAGGACTTGGTAGTGATGTTAAACCGTCGTCCACGTAGAAATTCTGGCTGACAAATTTGGTTACATCTGTACCGTAGACACTTTCTACAGACCTTGCGCTTTCCCGAAGTCCATAAGTCGCTATTGACGGTGAAGGGCTGTTCCCAAACACATGAACACACATTCTGTACTCAATTATGGCCTTGTTTGGATTGTTGTCTTTAAACCAAAAGAATCTTAAGTAGTCTCTATCTTTCTCTTGAACAAAAAACTGATAAAACATCTGCTGTATATCTGCTGATATTGCGACAGGTTCTCGTCGAAATCTTAAGAGTACACCAAGCATGCTGTTGTTTAGGTCTGGACCTGTCATAAGAACGCCATTTAGAGAAAGACCCATGTATTTTGCCGACGAATCGAACACCACTCTTAACTGACTAGGTTTCTTGGGATGGTAAATCCCAAACACAGGTAGATACCAACACTCTGCTTCGGATGTCAAAGGCGGTGCCACTTCTGCATGTCCATTGTCTATCATCTTTTGCATAAACTGTATGAAGTGACTCTGCTTAATGGGGTTTTTCCTTAATGTGGCTACAAGAGTGCGTGTTCTATTAATAGCCATATTCCGGTTGTTCGGCAATTTTGGTCTGGTAGAATGAAATGGCAGCGGAGCAGTCCAATACCCTCTTGTATCTTTCTTGAATTCTGTCGCCATAATACCAAGGAACTCTTTGTCTTCTATGGACATACCACGTCTTTCATCATTCTCACAAGTCTGAAACACAGTTGACCCTATTTCTGTCTCTTTGTGTATGTCCTTTACACTGAATCTATTCTTGCATTCAGGGAATAAAGATGCCTTGCCATCTTCATGTACAAATGTTTTCTTCACATTTATCATTGGTTGATGGACTTTTCCAAGACACGTCTCGCCAACGACCACCCAACCAAGGTTCAACTTTTGCGCGTATGGTGACCCTCTAGGACCAGTCCGTTGATCGTAGACAAAGTGAGCTTCAGGTAGGTCTCGACCGATTAACAATAGGATCTCTGCTGAATGATCTATTGGAGGGATGTTGCTTGCCACGTCTGCAAGATGCGAGTAGGGTCTGGCACTGTTAGGTGTTGGGATTTCGTCCATCAGTGCTGGAATCTGGTTGCACTCTGTCAGTGCAGGCAGTTGCAGGGAAGATGAACCATCCAAACTGCTCACTATGAAATCGTCTGCTTTAGTTCTGCGTCCAGACGCATTCACTACCCCCGCACATGATGATAATGCATACTGTACTTCACCGTATGGTTCCTGAAAGGCATCAAAGAACTCCGACTTTGCTAATGATCTGTTGCTTTGATCGTCGATTAGTGCATAGACTCGCTTCGTCTGACTGGGTCTATTTCTGGAATGAACCGTTACCAACACTATCTTGGCACATGACTTTCCCACCGATCCCATCTGACCACAAACTTTGGTACAAGCGGCAGTAATGTTTGGTTGGTTGTTTGAGTAATTTGTGTAACTGGACTCCCCGCCATTCATGTGTAAGGCTGTTGGATGACTACAATTATCACAGACTTGACACTTCATCGTCTCCTTGCAGACTTTAGCTGTGTGATCTGAAGACACTCCACACTTAAAGCACAAGTTTTTGTCTCTAAAGAACTTCTTTCTAACATTAAAAGGTTTGCCTCTGAAAGTTTTACATTGGTTTAATGTATGGCCTTTGACGTCATGGTATAGACAAGTCTCGGTTTTGGAAACACTGTCAATGCCTTCAGTGCTTTGATTATGAATCTCTGTTTTGAAGCTTGACACAGTTTGTTGTCTGTTATGGTTCTTTGAGGTTTTTGGTTTGTCTTTGACACTCTTGTCTTCATAGATGAAACACGGATTATTCAAGATGGAGCTCATTTCATGAATAAATTCGCAAAAAACTTGAAATGGGGGAAATGCTACAGAATGGGTTTTCATATAGTCTGTTGCTTTCACAGTCCACCTGTTTTGTAAATGGTATGGCAATTTTTGCACAATTGGATTAACACCGGTTGTTGAGTTAAAGTAACTAAGTACTGTTGAATATGCTTTATTGTTCATAGCGCAGTCAACTTCGGTAAGCAAATCGCTAAGTTCATACAGCCTTTTATAATCTTTGGTTGTAATGTTCGTGAACACTGACAATTTCCGCTTCAAAGATGCAACCACCAGTTCTGGAGACCCGTATCGTTCATCAAGGCGCTTCCAAAGCTTCACAAGGCCAGCAGCTGGATCATGGGTATTGGCTGCTTTGATGCACTCTGCCTGCTTACTGGACTCCGGCCCAAGCCACTTCACAAGCAAATCTAACTCTTCAGAGTGTGACACACCTATTTCTCTGATGATTTGTAGAAAGTCCGATTTCCAAACTACGTACTTCTCTGGCGAATCACTAAACGGAACTAATCTGGAGAACAACAAGTCTTTCTTTGCCAAATACTTTGAAAACTCTGTTGCTATTGAAATGCTCAAGGGAACATTCTCTGGGACACTATGAGTAACATGGGTTTGTTTGTTTAATTGTTCATTTTGTCCAAAATTATGAGTTTTCATGGATTTCTGGACACTTTTGTCACTCTCTCCTTGTGAGGCACTAAAATTATCCTCTATGTACCTTCTTGTACGCTCGTGTGTAGTTTCCCTGGGAACTGACAGCTCTACACTTTGATTATCACTATGGTTGGAGATATCAGCCTCAACTTCTGCACACAGTTTCTGTTCTTTTAATAGTTCCAAATCTGCCTGTAGTTCCATACGTTTTCTTTCAACCTTTGCACGGGATAGTAACTCCTCCTCTACTATAAGGGCCCTCTCCTTTTTCAAGTTTGCCTCTCTTTCAGCATAGAATAGTCTTGTTTTGGCGTTTTCTGACCTAATGGACGTATGCACACTTGTCCTTGAATCGCGTACCTTTGATGAAGACCTAGAGGCTATGGAGCGTGTTTCGGCCTCTAAGCGATCCTTCGCTTCATCAAGAGTCTTGAATACCGAATCAACTTCCAGTGTACGTTTTTCGTTCAATACCTCATGTTCATCCAAACACTTTTCCCCTTGAACAGATCTGGTCCGAGACAAATAATTAACAAAGTCTTTGCACGTAAGCCGATATTGTGCGTAAATAAGGCATAATGTCTTGTTCGACTCATTGATGTAGTTTAAGTCATAACACTCAGGGTCAATGTTTTTTAACAGTACCTCAACTTTGTTCCATAAGTCAAGAAGTTTCTTCTCATATTGTGTAACTCTGTTATAGAATTGTTCCTCTGCTCTATCTGTGAAATGTATGAGACGCTTGGTTGTTCCTTCTTCATCAACCCCAGGGTCATGTGTGGACTCGTCAGTCCCTTCGTCTGTGATTCTAGCAGCAGCCATTCTTGATGGTAGAAGGCACAGATTTTATTACTATGCTTGAACGTGACCAACAACAACCAGTGCGATAGCTTTACTGTCTTTAATGCGGTAATAAAATCTATGATTAACCATGGCTTGCTAGAATTCAAGAGCGTAAAATCGACTCAAATGTGCTCGTTTAAAGACATGAGGAAAAAGGATGCACAATCTCCTCGAAAGAAGAGTTAACGAAATCGTACTTACCACAACTATTTAAGTTGTACTAAATACAACTCTGAAAATAACTCGAAGTTTCGTACTCAAAAATTTATCAAACGAAACAAGAAGAATTCTGTAACCTGTTACAGAACAGGTCTCAAACAACTTGAAGTCTTGCTCTGACACACTGTTTATTATTTACAATATAAAACAATCATTATTTGCCCTGGCTGTTTCCAGCTGACTCCTTAAGCTTTGTTGCTTTTATTTACTTCGTGGTATTTGAAAAGAAGCCGCCGATAGTGAGGATGATGATTCGGCTTTATACCAGCTTAAGCAGTGTTTCAGTTATATCGAAGCATCCATTTTTATCTTCCTGGCTTTCCAGCACCACATAGCGTTTGCATGTCGTTCAGTATTTTCGAACTCAAACATTTTTGTTCAGCCATATGTTATGCATGAATCATAGCAAAATAAACAACAAAACTCACACGAAAGTGTTTTTCTTGTCAGTGTTCGAAGATAAAAACAAATACGAAACATTATGCCTGAACGGAAAATGTATACTTTTATGAAGATGCCAACACGTATAAAGCTGTGCTGATTCTAGTTGTTAATAATTTGGAACCTCAATAAGGTGGTTATCATTGGAAAAGAGGGGATAGTTCATGCGGACCCTGTCTACCGTCCCCTAACAACGACAGTGATGTTTGACATTTTCCCCCCTAACAGTCTTATCCTTTTGAACCGTAATAAGGTGGACATCATGTGAAAACAGGCTGAATTTCAGGTTGAGCCCGTCTACCGTTTTCCCCCAAATGAGTGATATCAGACAACGACGGTGCGATGGCATTATACCTTTCCTACCTTTTCTAGCAGCCTAGTTGATAATTCTTTTGAACCGTAATAAGATGATTATCATGGGAAAAGACGAGGAGGTACCGCGTCTACTGTCTGCCTTCACCATGAGTGGTACCAGCTAACAATGAAGTCATCAAACATACCTTTCCAACAGTCAGCAACAAAGAGATTTGAACACGCTATTTCCGTGATGGATACGGGGGAAAGGGGGGGGGGTCTTTTAATGCCTGACATAACGGCATCAATCCCAAATGGCTTCATTAACAACACAAAGTTATTGCGACTACTAGCCATATCGAAATGATGAGACTAATACGTGATGGTTATAACAGTGTGACAAAAAGAGGGTTTCGTGGACATTTGACTACTACATGTAGCCATATCAAAATGATGAGATTAATATGTGATGGCTATAATTTCGTGACAAAAATAGGATATGCTGTTTACGAACATTGTTGACATAACGACTACTAGCCGCATCACAATTATGTATCTAACATCTTAAAACCATAATATAGTGACAAAAATAGGATATGCTCTTTACGAACATTGTGGACATAATGACTACTAGCTACATCAAAATGATGTGTCTTACATCTTAAAGTTATAATATAGTGAGAAAAAGAGGATTTGTTCTATACCAGCAATGTTTCTTTTGTCACAATGTTACTGTTTTGTTGTCAAAAGAAATCGCTAACATCGAAAACATTTAAAATACCCATGCGGATTGGGTATAAAGTAATGTTTTATCGCTTTATACTATGCTTTGACTGCTGCCAATGTGCTTACAGCTTTTAATCTTTGGAAAACATTCATTTGATCAGGTAAAATTGCTTGTTTCACGACCAATTCTACTTCTATCACAATCCCTCAAAAACCACTGAAAAGCTTTGCAATCTATTCAAATCGACCGCTCACTTTCGATAAATCAATCAGATCTATAGAGTAATCATTTGTCAGCCCCCACGATTTCTTTTCGCGTTGTAATGTACTGCAATGTAAAAGCGTCTTTATATGTGGGGAGTCCAACGTTAATAAAAGACAGCGCTTTTGTTATTAATCGATTCTGATTGTAAACGCGGGTTTAACTGGCCTTTCATGCGACACTGCATGAACACCTAAAATCACTTATTGATCAATCAACGCTCGGGTTATTGGTTAAAGCACAACATAACACCTATTCAAGCTCGTTCTTCATTAACATCCCTTAACTTCAACTTAATCCACTTCGATTCACATCAAGGAAACGAGTTTTAAAGAAACGGCTGTGATGAAAGGAGAAATTACACGTACCGAGCAATTTCTCCTTTTGTCACAGTGGTTTCTTTTGATGATAACATGGTATATATTATTGTTAATTTTATTTTATATTGTCGTTTGGTGAAGCTTTTATAAGGACTTGTTATAACATTTACCATGAAGGGGTTGGTTTATTAAGCGACGTGTGGAATCGTCGCCTCTAATAATGGCTATAACATGTTTCCAAGCAACGTCCGTCTTTTTCTCCTTTTTTTCTCCTCTGTAATGCAAAATTGCAAAATGCCACCATGTTTGTGTTTAACTGAAAAGGGAGCAAATCGACCGTTTGTTTAAATGCGTATTTGAACTCACAAAGCTTACTGTTCTGTCTATATCAAATAAAGTGGCACTTATAACATAACATATCATAAGTGAATTGAGACTTAAAGCACATAAGCATATATTCACTACACATATGATTACATGTAATGATATCAACAAAGACAGTCAAAAAATGCTGAAGAAGATGTCTGCACATACCTGCTTTAAGCTTTTTTGTTTTGCTGTATAGAAATACACAACTTTAATGTAATTTTTTTCATTGATCCGATGCACTGTATGATACCATATATGGATAAGAGAACAAAATGCATTAGACCTTCGAATGGCGTTTTCCAGTCAAGAATACACACTAGAATACAAACCCTTATACACCCAGTGCTATATAAGTCATCTCTACGAGTTTCTACTTAATTAGAATAATTTGGAATAAGAGGACGGAGCCATGTGTAGTTTGACAAATATAGCCCAACCGTTGACGTTTTAGATGTCATTTTAACTATCCCTGTTGCTAATTATATGATACATTTCAGTTCAAATAACTTTAAAAGATAATGATTTCTTTGTAAATTGGAAAATAAACGGTGTTTGTATAACCCATTAATACAAACAAGAATACATTTTTATTATTTGAACAAACAAACACCTGGAAATGTCAATACGTAATTATCTGACGACTAAAGTTGTGGTATAGTCTTCAAAGAAACGAATTAGATACAGCATTTTAGTTTGAGCAGCGACTTAACCCTTATAGTAATAGAACAGGCTTCATACTCATGCAAACAGGTTAGATCCATGCCAACCGCCAAGTAAATTGGCGGTTGGCCTGTGATTTAACCTATTTGTTACTCTGATTAATTTTCACAAAATAAACATTTAGCAGATATTAAAGGTTTTTGACATCAGATGATACATTTATTGAAAATGACCCATAATTCTAAGGGTAAATGGACATTCGGCTTGATAATGAACTGAATAACTACGATGTACACTGATGAAACCTGACAATCTTCCAGCAACACTTGGTACCGTTTTACTAAACAACTTAAGGGAAATCTTGGCGTAAGTCATAATTGATAAACATGGATAGTATCTTCAATGAAAGTGCAATATTACAACGTGACACTTCATTGGAAGCGTCTCGGAGAGACGATTCCAATGATGTGTTACTTTGCAGTATTGCATAGCCCAATATTGATTTAAGAGGAATTGTTCTTTTGGACTTACGCAAATCTTAAGCGTAAACTGTTTGGTAAAACGGTACCCTTGCAGGTTTTAATATGAGGTATGTAAATCAACATTTTCTTTGCTCTATTGAAATCAAACCGTTGCGACAAGAGAAGAATTTGCTTTCTCGGAGCAGTTCTTCATTTTATCATATTGTTTTGTCAAATTGTAAAAAAATCGAGAGTCAACATAAAATGTCGATCAAACAAAGCAGTTTTTGTACTATTGTATGACTCACAATCAAAAGTAGCTATTGCAGGTATATTTGGTTCAAGAAGCGCCAATTTCTTAGTTCGTACAGTTATATGCGGTATGTATCAAAATAGCAGCATCGCCTTTTGATACAAATACATATCAATTCACTGAGTGCAGGCTCTAAGAACATTAATACGAACTCATTTTGATTTCAATGACTATTCCCCTGGCTGTATCATACAAATTATACAACTGTGCGACAGTTTAAAAAAAATGTTTAACTTCCAAATTTACTCACACCCGTGAACAAGCATCTTCCATAATGTTATGTGTTTTGATGAGTTAACCCATTGTGAGAATAGGAAAACTCATTCGTCAGGAGCAGTTTCTCATTGTGTTATATATGTTTATTAACCCTTTCCCAAACAACAAATTTTCAACTGTCCCAAATCGAAAGAGTTTGCAGATAACATTTCAAAATGGGATGAAATTGGAAAACAATCTTCAGATAGGACAGAAACATTGTGGGAAAAGGAAAATTGCTCGTTACGAGGAATTTCTCCTTTTCCCCACAATGTTTTCTAAAAACGTCTACAACAAAGTGGTCAAATGTCGTTATTGTTTGGGAAAGGGTTAAGTCGTTTACTGGTGGTATGATAAAGAATACTCACATAGTTATGCGAATACAATGTTAAAACGTGTGGGTAGTCGGTAATTACGCATGCTATTTCTAACGTTTTATGGGGGTTGGGTATCCACGCCCACGTACTGATATAACTAACGTTTCGTTGTTTGCTCCTAAAACTGCCCCACAAGACTCAGATTTCCGGTCGACTTTAAAGTTCGCTTTCAAGTCCCCTTTCATTGACCCAAAGTATTGTCTGCCTGTTACAATAATATTATTTCATCTTCGGTCGGTTTTTGTTGCAAAACAATGTTGTGTTGTTGAGTTCAATACTTAATGGCTCTTTATCTTTTTCACCAACGAAGCTCTTTCCCTCACATGGACGAATTTGAACGCCCTAGTGACAGACATCAATTATAAATATTGCGACTGAAGGCGAACCTTCTCATTTTGAGAAAATCCTTCTTATGCCATAATGGTTTACTTGAATGCATGTTTTATAATTGGAAGTGTGTAACGAACACCTCACTCACTTTAACGATTTGTATCAACAGCACTTTCTCACATATACAGTTGCCAAAGAACGCTTTAAGGGAGCCAGAATCATAAATCAGCCCCAAACCCGGAACCCCGAGTTTAAAGGCTCATGAAAGGAGACTAACGTTATATCGAACTATATTATTTGGTTAGTTTTTGATCCGATTCAAATAGTTATCACAATAAAAACATCAGCACAATTCAAAAGTGAAAGCCAAAAAGAAATACCACAGATTAGCCAGTTTAATAACTCAGTTTGCCTGATTCTTCAACTCTGACCTTGTCAAGTTATTCACACATTTTTGAACCGACCAATCAGAATTTGTTATTTCAAATATGTATACAAACGGATTGTTGATACACATGATTGAATTGGAGACGACACTATTTTTGAAGCACAAGATGACTTATGTTAAAGATGTTTATTAGATAGGGTCTCACAGAATTCATAAATTAATTATCATGACTTTTGTGAACATGATGTAAGAACTACATATATCTTTTCAGTGAGTTATTTGTACTCATATCTTTTCGTGTGATTTTAAAGACCATCGCCTCAACCACTTCGGCTTACAAGACCGGATGGAACTTAACCCTTTACCAAACAACAAATTTTCGATTGTCCCATTTTGAAAGGGTTTGGAGACGACATTTCAAATGTGATGCAATTGGAAAATGATCTCCTGATAGGGAAGAAAACATTGTGGGAAAAGGAGAAATTGTTCGTTACGAGCAACTTCTCCTTTTCCCGTTATATTTTCTAAAGTCGTCTGCGACAAAGTGGTCAAATGCCGTTATTGTTTGGGAAAGGGTTAACAATGGTACAGCGATGCACGCAAAACTGAAAAAAAAAACAAAAAAAAAACAACAACACAAAAACATATACTGCCTTAACGATCTAGGATATATCGTTTGGCGAATTGTAATCTGTTCAAATGTTCACTCAATGTCCTTCGCAGACCAACAAGTGCCTTCGTTGATTGACATTGTTAGGGGTAAACACTATCTCGGAAATTAACATCGTCAACTCGAGTACTAGTAAGGAGGCTTAAGGATGGCTATATCAGCTGTGGATGACACTCGGACTGGTTCCTAATATTGTCGCGCTTTAACCCTTTACCAAACGCCAACTGTTCGACTGCCCCAAATTGAAACAGTTTGCAGACAACATTTCAAAATGTGATGAAATTGGAAAGTAGTCTTCTGATAGAGTAGAAAACATTGTGGGAAAAGGAGAAAGTGCTCGTCAATAGCAATTTCTCCTTTTCACACATTGTTTTTCAGAGTCGTCTGCAACAAAGTGGTAAAATCTCGTTATTGTTTGGTAATGGATACAGTGACTAGTCGTCAAAACGCCTCAAAGTAGAATATTCACAACGGTTTAAAGCTACACAAGCGCTCGTGTACAATAAACTCGGGTAAGTTCTAGAATAATTGACAATTTATTTAGAAGAACTTTAAGATCCCTTTTACAGAGGAACTTAGACTTGCAGACGTTCTTTTGATGCATTTAAAAGAGTAACGGCTCGTTAACAATTAGCGATAAGACAATGTGAGCCGTGAACTTCGGGAACCAAAGAAACCCGAGAAAGTCTTCATTTTGAATATTCGCGTTGTTGGTGTTTGATAAATGACAATTCTTTTATGAGCATCTCGTGACTTTCCTATTTCACTACATGTCAAGAATTGTCATCGCTACGGTTAAAAACGAGGCTAACTATGAGTAAACCTATCAGTCCATACAATGGGTGTATCCGTGTTTTTTGGTCGCGATTTTTTGTATTTCAAAAGCTTTATTGTTACCCTGTTATTGTGGGGAATCATCTTTCAGGCGCAAAATAAGACGATTCCAATAAGTACCCACAATATAAGGTTAGAGAGGAGATGTGTTATTTTGTGCACATATTATCAGACCATTAGATACAGTAGTTCGACGTTATTTATCCATGATCGCACTGTGTAGTCTACCCCTGCATCAGACCCAGTGCATTAAATATTCCACGATAATTCTAAGTTTATTTATTGAATGAATTCCTTGAATTATCATCCCTGCCATATTGTCACTCTCATCAAATTCCAAACTCGGTTCAATTTCTACATCAATTAATCATATCTTTGTATGCAAATTGATTGGACGGGGACTATACCGCATTTGTTTAGCCTGAATCGGATTGAATCGGGGGAAATTATTCATATAGTAATTGAACAATAAGGAAAAGGATCGAATCCCATGTTTAATTCTCGTTCACAATCCCATTCGGAGTCACTCAGACAAAGGACAATTTATGTAAATAACCGTAACAGTAGAACCGATGCTGTTTGCTGTGTGTATATCGTTTTCACTGCATTAGCAAGCAGGAATAAATCAACCCCTCAACTTGTCAATATGCTCAAGGAAATCCATTTCAACACGATTCTCTGATTGGTACTATGACCTATCATTAGGAATGGAAACGGATTGTGAAATCATTATTCGAATACTCGGTAACGATTTTCCGAAAATATTCGAATATTCCATTTACAGCTAGTTTGGTGTCCAAATGTCTGGCACATCCAAATATTTCGGTAGAAAACGTCGCTTTGGTACCATTCCACTTATGGAAACTCTTGACTGGTCCAAATCGGAAGCTAGAACAGACGTAACATAGAAGAACATTTTATTTCAACTGAAGCATATACAGCTCATGGTTGATAAAGTATATAACAATAAATTCATCTTCGCGTACAATTGTAGAAATGGTAAACATACATACGCCCCCACACACACACCCCGACACACCCACCCACGCACACTCATACATACGCTCACACATACACACAACAATTATTAATGTATTTAGGTGGAAAATATCTTAAAGAAAGTTTCAAATGTTTAATCATATACATCTATCCATATATATTTATATACATATGCATACATGCAAATATACAAACATATATCATCTTAGAACTTTAATTAACTAGTTAGAAAAATACCGTGATGATAGCTAACTATCATCTAACTTTAGTTGTCTCCGGTTAAAAGCTTTAATACAATATGAAGCAAGTCTGTATTGATCATTTTTCTTGTCTGATTTCAAAAGCTGAATAAATTTAAACATGCAAGGTCGATTGATATAGTACTCAGGTATCAGATGCTTTCTTATGTCATTGTAAAACGGACAAATCATTATAAAGTGGTACTCATCCTCGAGTTCAGTTAAATTACATAGTGTACATATTCTTTGATTTTTATCTATTCTTTTATGTCTACCTGTTTCTATATTGAGGCTGTGAGATGATAATCTGACTTTTGCTAGAATCTTTCTATACTTTGAAAAGGTCACTATATCTAGATATGATGATCTTTTAAAAGTTGGTTTTAAATCTCTAAAAGGTGTCAGTGACGAAAAATACTTTATGTTCTCATGCCAACTACTAATGTATATATTAACGCTCTCGTAATAAAGGTACAAATATGTTTTTATTAACAGAATTCGGAAACAACCAAACGTCATGAAATCCTGCATTTTGTAGAATGTCTCGAACTTTAGATGACCAATTTATGATATTACCGTTTCTATCTATATCATTTCTTTGATCTTGCATTAATGTTTTCAGTATACAATTAAAAGATTTCTCGCTATATAAGCTAAGCCAATATTTCACAATACGTATATATCTAGAAATATATAAAGGGAATCTTCCAAGCTCGGCATAAATAGCAAGAGAGGATGTACTATTTTTAACATTCAAGACCCATTTACAAAACTTTCTATGTACTGTTTCTAAGTTTCCTGCTTTCAAGTGACCCCATATTTCACATCCATAGTTAAGAATTGATAATACATTTGAATCAAATAAATCAAACATGATATTTACAGGGACTTCAAGATTGTTTACAATGCTGAATAAAGAATGCATGGCACATAATGCTTTACCCTTCAAATCATTTTAGAGAATATTACATATTACATATTAGAGAAGAACTATATTTAGAAACCATTGTGAGACAATGTTTACCGTTTTTGGTCTTTTTGCGTGGCGGAAATAAGGTATGCATATGCAATGTCAAATTTGTGTGAGACCAACGAGATAATGATATCACAAGACTCTGACACCGGCCTATTGGTGATAAAAAATTAGATCATTGTTTACGAAATAGACCTTTTGAACGGTTAACTAAATGTGCTACATAAACGTGCAATACCTCCACGAAACAGTCATAAAGCGAGGTGTGATAGGTATGTCAACAATCTAGTGTGTTTGACTTTGTTGATCTATGATGTCATTTATCCTTTGAAGACATTGTTTTTAAAAGATTAAATTATCAGTCTGTGCAATAGTCCTTCTAACGAAGTCCTAAGCGAATCGAATTTTTGTATAAAAAATATCTGTGGGAAATTAATAAAACCAGCATTGAAACTTGGGTATATTGTCAAAGGAAAATCATACAGATGTTACTTATCATGACTTCAATGTACAATAAAGGACGATATCAGAACTATCCGTAGTGGCATTATGTTATCGTTGTGTGACTAGACCATACTACTAGTAGTTAAACGAGGTTGGGTCTATCCACCCACTATTCCTGTGATACATGTATCGGGTGAAACATCGAGAACAAAGTACTGAATGCCTGATGGTGTCATTGATCTATACAACATTACAGGCACAGTTTTGATGATGAGTTAACCCTTTCCTGCAAACTGTCTCTCTTTGACGTATCTGATGTTAAAACTGGGCTACATTGGTACAGTGGTAGAGCGACGGTCTCTTGTAACGAGCGTCCTAGGTTCGATCCAAGTTAGGCGAAGTGAAATTAGCGGGACTAACCCACAAATCGGCGCGAGTACTGGTTTAGTATCCAGTAAGCTTACATTGAAATCTGATAAGCTTCAAGCTTTCGTCACAATCTATGTAAAATAAAACTGCTTATGGTGGGCCATTCTTACTTTTGTCCTAAAGGTTTCTACCCACCAAGACAACAAAAAAACATATGTCTGACAATTTATCAGAGCTTTTCACAACACTTGTCAGGGTATTGGTTTGATTGCCTGCCTTGTTGTACTTGAGTATTCATGGGAAGAGCATCTTTTCACCTACTTTGTCAAAATTTTCGATTCTTGTACCTTGAATTTTGTTAAATCTTTTTTGGCTATGATTCATTTGTCCGACTCCAGCTATCTAAGGGAAGCCGCAATGCTTACCGAAATTCCTGACTTACTGTGGATGCAAACAAAAGAGCTCTATTAATGAACTTTATATTATGTATTGCAACAGTCAAGTATCGTTTATTTCACCATTTCAATGTGATGGGCCGAGTGATCCACTGACTGAAACTTGTCACAATTCTAATAAAAAATAAATTATATTCAATTCGTTCAGCCACAATGGTTCTTGATAATTATTACTTTGGTAGCTGACATTTATCAATGGTGTCAACAATGTTGTTTCTTCATCACTGATTATTTGTAAGCAGATTTTAAATTTGCAATTGTAATCACACTGATCGTTTAAGATGTCAATCAAATGATATCTCTATTGAGCTGGAATTATGTCCTAATGACGAATAGTTAAGATTGCACCGAAAAAATTAAGCGATAAACATTTCCTTCATTTATACCAAACAAGGGCTTTTCTTTCATAAAGGTTAATACCAAATGTCACAAAGAAAAACATAATAAATAAATATATTCTATCTGTCGTCTGCCTTTGCTTTCAATTTGGACCGCTTACAAAACTCCATATGGGGAAATGGGATTAAGAACGATAGTTTTCCAATAACTATTACCATATGTCACAAGAACATCCTTTGTTTCGAACAATTTGTAAGTTTCTAATTGACGTCCGCTTTTGCTTTCAATTTCGACCATTTACAAAATTCCACATGGGAAAAGGTGTAAAACGTCTTTTTCAAAAAGGCTTCCACCGAATCTCACAATTACGATTTCTATTTTGAGCAGTTTATAAATTTTTAGTAGTCGTCTTCTGTTGCATTCAATATTGACCGGTGACCAATCCGGTAAAGGGGGGAAAGGGTTATTACACAAGTTATATCCATGATGCAGTAAGCCATCAATCGGAGAATCTCGCACTTTATCGGATGATGCATGCTGGGAATGGTAGGGAGTGAGAGATGGCGTCAGTGATTACTGCACACAGACAAGTTGTTACTAAACTTGAATAAAAAAACCTGTCGTTCGCTAATGACTTGTTTATGGCGAAGTTTGATTGTGAAATGATAAATTTCCCAGAAAGCTTTGTTACAAAAATTTATGGACATTCCTGGAAAAAGTTCTATTTATAGTCTTAAATTTTTAAAATGCGCGTAGGTTCTTTTTAAGAAATAGATCAATGCAATATCTATCTTATAGTCTTCATGTATATGAAATGCGTTGGCAAAGCCATGCACGTTTACATAGAAATGGATCTCGAATATTGTTAACACCCCTAAAGCTTTAAGCTATAGACACTTTAAGTCAGATTTATATCCCGAATACTATCTCAGCATAAATATGCCATATCTACACAGGCAAATTCTGTCTAACTTCAGGTATCAACAATCTGATGATTGAAAGGGGAAGGCACAAGGGGCCCGATTTACTAAGCAACTTAAGGAAAATATTTGCATAAGTCATAACTGATGCACATGGATAGTATCTACAATAAAAGTACAATATCACGATGTAACACGTCTTTGGAAGCGTCTCGTACATTAGATTTTGCCCTATTTGTCAGAAAAACAACATTCCAACTGTTGAAGATGGATTACATTTGTTTTTGAATGCTCACAATATGAACGTTTAAGATTACAATTTCTTAAAGCATACTGGCTAGGCAATAGAAATAGATTTACTTTTAACGTCATATTATCATTGCAGAATAAAACAAAAATACAATTAGTAGCAACATTCCTAATGGAGGCTTTTAAATGTAGAAAACAATTTCTGGATAGTGCCTGACTTCTTCTATGTTTTATAACTATATGCTATGTCACTCATTCTTTGTATTTGTATATGTGTTAATGTATATGGGCCAGAGGCCTAAAATACTTGAATAAAAAATATTTTATTGTATTGTATTGTATTGTAGTTAAGTTATTGTATTTTTCTTCAACGTTAATGAGCCGAATCATACAAAGTAAATGCACAATTGTTAAGTCGATATATTAGTCTAATAACCCCATCTAATAACCACATGCTTATTTAAATACAAAAGCATACTCGAAACTCATTCTAGACAGGGACATATCCTATAACCTGTATAGATAAACGAAAACATTAAAGTTGATATAGAAGGATATCACTATAGCATCATTAGTGGCATATAGCGTTTATAGAATATCATTTGAAAAAAAGAAATGAGTTCCTAATTGCATCAACATCTGCTAAACCCTATAGTGCCGAAACCGACTAGCTTATGCGAACGGGGTAGATATATGCCAGCTGCCAAGTAAATTGGCGGCTGGCCCGCGATCTAATCTGTTTGCTACTCTAAGTATATTTCCTCTTCCAAATAAAGTAGATGTTTAAGATTTTGGAAAGCAGACGACACAAACATTTATTTTTAATAAAAATTATCTAGCATTCTAAGGGTAAAGGTTGGTATAAAGACAGCTTTTCAACACATGCCATTTTGAAACATAACAATATCTATAGATATACTCTAGTCATTAACGCCTCTATTTCAACAAGACAAACTTATGACAAAGTAAACAATTGTTCATGTGCAACATTTAATCTTGTTTTCTCATGTATCCTTCCCCGATACTATATGATAATATATTGTGCATAAAGAGCCATCTTTCAATCTGTACCAGTCCTCCATATGAACCACCGGGCCATTTTCGACCACTGTAATTGATTCCATTTGCTCAACAAATACCATATTCTTTGAAAAAATACGCACCGCTTGATGGGCTTGAATCAAGTACCCCTGATATACAGTTCCTAAGCCAAACCACTGCGCCAAGCGGGACATCTCCAATGTTTTGGTTTCGTTCAAAAGTTTTTAGCGTAACCCATACATGTTGTTGCTTACATATTAACATATCATAATGATAAGTCCCGTACATTTTTGAACATAGATTTTACATGAATATCATTCCTTAAGGAGAAAAGTGTGAGAATGCTACTAATGAGTAACACACGTTTTGGTTTTTGAAGTAATACCAGATTGTATACAGATATATCTATAGAGACATGGTTCACACGTTTCGTCGTTAATGGTACACGCCACATATTCTGTCGTCACACTTTCAATAGAGACTTCCTGTTGATATATGTAACCGTCTAGCACCCGTTACACGCAAATGTTACATTGTCGAGATTTCAGCTTGACATGATAATAATGAGATAAATGTCAAGGAACTGCTCTCAGGAAAAGACAGATTCCTCTGAATTAACCCTTTACCAAACGCCAAATATTTGATTGTCCCAAATTGAAAGAGATTGCAGACGACATTTTAGAATGTGATGAAATTGAGAAAAGATCTTCTGATAGGGCAGAAAACATTGTTGGAAAAGGAGCAATTGCTCGTTAAGAGAAATTTCTCCTTTACTCACAATGTTTTCGAGAGCCGTCTGCAGCAAACTGGTTAGATGTCGTAATTGTTTGGTAATGGGTTAAACGGGTCGGTCATTATTCTTTTCGGCGCACGATGTTGCCAATTACGGAAACTTTTATTCGACTATCTGCATTGATAGGTTTTTATTAGGAAAAGCAGTCAGTCACTTAGAGGTAATATTGTTCTATAGTGATCATTGCGTACCATAAACATCTACAGGTACAACGACTATTTGAGATAACTATGAAAAAATCAAATGTTGTAAGCGGCATAAAACTAATATTTAAACAAGGTATATCAGGGGTCCTAGACTTTGAATTACTGTTATTAATGGTTTCGGTATAATCGTCTTGTATTTTATGCATTTGTTGAAATGGCATTACAAGCCGCTTTCAACTGTTTTCTGTTATATCGAGACGGTCAGAAAACTGACACAGAACAACTTTGACTGTGTATGTACTAGATCGAGGGTGCAATGCAAACTTTATCCTTAAAATGCTGGGTAATTTTCTGAGATTTTATCTTTGTGTCGTCTGCTTTCGAAATCCTTACATATCTGCTTACTTTTGTTGAGGGACGAAACTCAGAGTAGTAAACTGGTTAGATCACAGGTCAGCCGCCATCTTTGCTTGGCGGCTGGTGTAGATCCAACCTGTTTGCATAAGTATGAAGTCGGTTCTAGCACTGCAAGGGCTAAAGAAAGTTCTCCACAATTTTGGAGTTCTTACCATAGCATTGCACTGAAACATCGATATATCTAAGCCAAAAGGTAATGTCGTCTTTCTGACTCATCGTTAGAACGTTCTACTTAAAGCCATAATTATTTTTAAATTAGCTTAATTAGATATGTGTTATTTTTGTCATTTTAGTAATAGCTCGAAATGTCGACTGCTTTTTGAGGACAATGGAACTATTCAAGGTACACTTTTTCATTGTTTTATCTAGCAATCTGTTCAATTTCAGCTTTTGCATCTCGGTCGGCCTAAACACACTGAGAAGGCACCAATCTATAATATCGCATTATACTTTATGTTAACCCATGTCCCGTCATTTGGCAAATTGTACTGGCCCAAAGTTAAAGCAACAGAACACAGCAACTATTTAGCAATGTATTGTTTGTTTTATGATATAATCTAGAAACCACTGTGACCAAATGGATAAATTGCTCCTTTGGAGCAATTTATCCATTTGGCCACAGTTGTTTCTAAAGTCGTCTGCTTCAGAAGCGTCAAAGCGAGGTATTTTGGAGTAAGGCGTAAAACCACTCGATTGGGCCTATTGACTTTAGGGACAGAAACATTGACAGAGTGTCCGGTATGGGATTTGTGCGCGGAACAAAAGGTAAACAGCAAAAACAATCTGAAAAATAAATATTGTATTATTCCGCAAATCACGCGATAGATAATGGGGTACTGAATGATTTCCGATAAAACAAACACCGCGCGCTCTCTCCCCCCTCTCTGTCTCCCGACGTTGGGTAGACGTTGAATGGTGCAGGCAAATAGAGACTACGTCAGATACGTAGTATAGTGATATTTATCGTTTTATGTTTTTTTCGTGTTATTGTTTTAAATTACATAATGTTTTTGTTACTTTCAAGAGTTTTCTGGGCGTTATCTATTCGGAGGGCGTATGAATACTGCTTTTTAGGGTGGGGGATAGACATTTTGATACAAAGAATATTGTCAAAGCTAACTTTCTTGTTGTTAATCTCTAAAACGATGCTGTTGGAACTTATTATATTTACCACCAAGTTCTCTATTCGGCGGGTATACGAATACTATTAGGGAAAATGTCAAAATTGTGAATTTTCACATCTGGTTTTCTTATTTCTGATGAAATAAAAGACAAATAATTAAAGATAAGTTTGTACTTATTACAGATTTCCCCTCATTCTCTATACGGCGGGTATACGAATAATTGTCACATATCATACAGAGTCAGAGTCTTGGAAGAATTTTTGATACTAGGGATGTTGTACAAGCTAACCTCCTCATTTATAAACATTACAGAATGTTGTTGGTACTTAATTACAGATTATCGATGTTCTTTCATCGGGGAGAAAGGGGGTAACCGAAAAGTGGTGAAGGGTAAAATAAACTCTTTCGGATGCTCAAAACGTTTGATGTTTTCCGAGCAAACTTTCCTTCTTCTGATCAGAAAAAAATACCAATATTGTCGGTACTCGTAAGATTTGTTACCAAGCTCTGTGTATATTGAGTATAGACTTACTGGAGTGTTAATGATAATATATTGACTACCTCAAAAGACTCTGAACATCAGAAAATATTCATATCTTTCAGGCAAAGTTTCTTATCTCATTGTAAACCGATACTGCTATACTCGTTATTATCTTAATGAATAAAATGATATTCGTATTGGAGATTTGATTCACGTAACGTTGCATTTATTTATTCAGCATTGAACACACAACGATGTTAATAATTTACAAACAAGTTACAAATTATTGAACAAAAATGAAGACCCAGTTAAATATTAAATATATCCAAGTTTATCAGAGACGTAATTTAAAGATATTTAACCCTTTCCAAAACAACAAATTTTCGACTGTCCCAAGTTGAAAGACTTTGCAGAGGACTTTTCAAAATGTGATGAAGTTGGAAATCAATCTTCTGATAGGCCAGAAAATAATTTCTCCTTTTCCCACAAAGTTTTCTAAAGTCGTCTGCAACAAAGTGGTCAAATGTCGTTATTGTTTTGGAAAGGGTTAAAAGACATTAGACGCTGAGATCGAAATCTTTTGTTCGAAGAAAATCGAAAAGTTTTAAACTATTTTGAGATAAAGCTGGATATGTTTTAAGGAATTTATAAGAATCTCAGAGACATATCCGATTCTGGTACATGTGAGGAGTTGTGAAACAACTTATTCTCTTAGTCCGTCATTAAAGCTTCGTTTTGATAAAAACAGCGCCGCCAATCCTATGTATACTGTAATTTGTAGTTCAAGGGCAGTTGCCATATGCATGCTGTTTGTTGGAATGAGGCGTTTTAACAAACAACTCCGAATTCTTAAGCCACTGGAGAATGTATTTCCCAATTGTCTGATTAAAATAAAACAAATAGATATGCTAAAATATTTTGACAAACAAAACTTCTAGCGCGGCTGCGGGCTGCAGTGTAATACATCTAATCAAACTGTTTGGTTTACCATATAAAATACGCCAACTTTGAAAATGATCGTTTGTTTGAACATCAGACTTTGTTGGCCCGGGTTTCTTTCTAGAGAAGGGGCCCTTGTCGCTCGAGTGGGCGACAGTGGTGTGAAGAGCATCCATTCAGATAAAAATCATAAACCAATAAAGCAATTAAAGCCTGTTTATTTAATCGATGGGAACATTATGTGGAGCGCCTGAATGGTGTTAGGGAACTAAATACTGGTTCCCGATGACAGTACAGGCTTTATTATCGATGGGACTTTTCCCGCGGAATGTGAGCCTTGATACAGACTAAACAGTGTCACCCAGAATGATTTCTGGAATGTAGCCCCCTTGTTTTTATGACGAGATAGGACTGAATGGGCTATGTGGCAGAGATGTGTGGTTTATCATCTTGCTGTTCTGTAGTAGGTGGTCTCCATTTACAAGGTAGAGCATGCTTTCCTACCTTGGTTACAGTTCCAAATTAAAGACAGCATCAAATTATAAAAGTATTAAGGACGGTCTCGGTAGTTTCATCTGCGCACTTCATCTGCGCATCCAAGGGAGATAATAATCTGTTACCGAAGATGTACTTTCATAGTAGTCGGATAAACTTCTTATTCGGATGAAATCTAATGTATGCAATATTTTACAAAGGTTAATCATATTATCAATGCAACTTCAAAAGGTTATTAACATTATTATATATTTCTCATGCAAATTAAGCCCCCAGCTTCTAGTTTTCAAGTTTAAAGTTATTTTAATCGGTTTTAAAAATGTTTTTCAAAATCGGTTACCATGGAAACTGTTATTTTACAGAAAAGCTAACACGTCAACATATACTTTTTTTGGCATTTTGTATTTCAAGATTTAATTTTACCTCACATACTGAAAAATAAGAAAATTCTATGAAAGGAATTTTTAAATATCTTCATTTATTTGTAATGTACATATCAATTTTCATTTTCAAAAATTTGAAAAACTGATTTGGACCACAAAATTGTTCAGATTGTAAAAATTTGAAGAAAACATTGAACTATAGAGTATTCAATATATGAATTCATATTTTTTGTGTTAATAAACATTCCAGAAATTATTTTATTGCCTTTGACGATGGTATGGTCATTTTGACCTTTTTGCCCCAAACTGTTACCATGGAAACTGTCATTTTACGAAAAAACTAAATCGTCGAATTGCATTTTTCTTTTCATTTTTGAATTCACAATAAAATTTTAAATAACATATCAAAAATTTAGAAAATTCTATGAAATGATTATTTTCTTATGAAACTGTAGAACATGTCCTTAAAACAATGTATTGTGCCATTAGGTAGGAATATAATTATTTTGGAAAAAAGGATAAATGGAACATATTCTTGCCACAATGGGTTTTGAAGGCACTTGCAGAGTATGTACCAAAGTGAGATAAACATGCTTGAAGTATTAAGTGTATTTCATACAATATGACAGTGGTATCGATCCCAACGAGGTAGATGGAAGTGGTTAATACCAAGCTTGTCTAAAAATGAAAATATTATCAATGAAATATTTTCTTTTCTATGAAAAGGGTAAAGCAAATTAGAAAATAATGATTATCACGTGTCTGTCAAATCTAAAAATGTTCTGATGACGTCATCAAGCAATGCAACTGAATTTGAAGAACAAAATCCATAACATTTAAGGTTGTCTCAATTTACAAAAAAATGTTGACGCATATTATCAAGAACCAATATCATTTACCAATGGTCTTGGGAGAAAGAGATATCTATGCTATTTCATCATTAGCAACAGATGATTCATAAATTTATCTACTAAGACTATTCATACCACTTGTGTAAGAGAAATAGAGACAAAGTATCATGCGTATTTTCACTTTTAGCCACACTGGTTTCCTGACTTTTCTGGTTCAACTACGGCAAAATGAGATACCATTGAGTAAAATGTTTAAAGCTACTTTGTTCACAGATGTAAGAGAATTTGAATAATGGATTTAGTTTCTTTAAAAACTGTATTGCAGCTGTTCTGTTGTATGACACATACTTGAGAATAACCATTGTAAGTAATGTTAATCTTTATTCTGACACTAGTGTAATTTTGTTACCGATAACTAGGTGCCGTATAACATTTGTGATATCCGGCACTAACCATATAACACATGCACGTGACGAATCATGACGTCATATAAACGACATGACGTCATGTTTATATCATTCTCTACTTATCTTTTCCTTTTTTTCTCGTGTTTTATTAACATATCTTTTGTTTAAAAGAAAACATAAAAGTAACAGGATAAATAGAATAGATGGTTGGTGTCTTTGAATGGGAAAAGGAATCGGGCTCGGCTTCGGATTATTATCCGTTTCGCCTTCGGCTCACCGGATAATATTCCTAAGCCTTGCCCGATAACATTTCCGATTCACGACACCAACCTTTTTTCTCTACATCTAGAGCCTGTATACAATGAATACATGTGTATACAGATCCAAAACATTTGAAAAGGTTTTAAAATCCAGTACATACTTAAATATATTGACCTATTCTGAATCAATTCTACGTTCAGTGGCGATTTTGATTATTACCTATTTTAGTATTACACAACAATACAAATGTTGCCCTATTTTATTTCAGCTTACAAATGTCTCACATATGAACAAGCACCTTTAAACTCTAAATATGGGACAACCAGGATTTAACCCTTTTAGTACTGAAACGGACTTCATGCTCATGCAAATTGGTTGGATCCAGACTAGCTGGCAAGTGAATTGGCGGCTTGTCTGTGATCTAACCTGTTTGTTACTCTGAGTATCTTACCTCGTCGAAATTAAGCATATATTAAAGGTTTTGGAAAGCAGACCATAAAATAATAATTTTTTTTTAGAAAAATAACCAGCATTCTAAGGTTTTAACAGAATAGAACATGTTTCCAAAAGCTTATTCCCCTTAAATTTGCAGAAAGCAAACTCGGGATTTTATTCCTTTTTAGATTATCTTCACATTTTTAACGTCAAATCTAAATAGTTTTTCTTTTTCTCTTTTCAGGAACACGGTCATTGAGCTTTTTCTGAACAGGTGTAATAATCCAAGTTAAAGCAGAGGCGTCATAGATCTATATCGAATAAATAAAAGCCGTACGAGAAAACATCAGAGAGACAGGTGTGCGTGTGTGTTTCATAGTTACTAGTCATGATTAATTCTCTCAGATAACGCCTTCAAAACAACAAGGACATCACTCTTAACACTACCATCAAAGCACTTCACACAGCCGGCAGGACAACACCTGGTAACCAAGGTGATAAACAAACATCAACCTTACACTGACCCTGTAGTGATTCGTCCCTGACCTTCGTCCACCATGACCTTCCTCGACGTGACGAGTAGCGGGATCAAGAAAATCAGGGAGACGGTTGTCAACTGTCGTGGTTCCCGGAAACTGATTCTCTTGATCGTCTTTATCGCCATATTTCTGGATAACATGCTGCTTACGACAGTTGGTAAGTTACTGACATCTCTATATATGAGTCTTTGTCGCCATATTTCTGGATAACATGCTGCTTACGACCGTTGGTAAGTTACTGACATCTCTATACATGAGTCTTTGTCGCCATATTTCTGGATGACATGCTGCTTACGACCGTTGGTAAGTTAGTGACATCTCTTTATAGGAGTCTCTATCGCCATATTTCTGGATAACATGCTGCTTAAGACAGTTGGTAAGTTCCTGATATCTCTATATATGGGTCTTTATCGCCATATTTCTGGATACCATGCTGCTTACGGCAGTTGGTAAGTTCCTGATATCTCTATATATGAGGCTTTCTCAACTTCACACGACCGATGTGTAACCTATTTACCTTTAAATGAAAAATGCACTGGTTTAATTTGAAATCCGTTCACCTTAAGGGAAAAATGCACTGGTTGAATTTTAAAACCATTTACCTAAAAGCAAAAGCGTATTGGTTTAATTTGAAACCCATTTATTAGGAAATTAGGTTCAACTAGAGAGTATAGTATATTCGTACATCGCTGGACAAACACTTTCTAGTTATTATTGATACTATTATCTGTAAAGTATTCAATCTTGGTACCCTTAATCACCTCTCAACTTCTTGTAGAACATTGAGTGATACCCAGGTGTATATCCAGCGCCATACTTACCTCCAATGTCCTCTATAATGACAAAGATCATAATCTGTTGACATTGTCACCCATTTTTGTCATAAACTGGTCATGCCACATTCAATAAATCGTCATTTGAACCTAGTATACTTTGCTTTATACAAGCTATATCCTTCGCGAAACACGAGCCGCTTACATTATTAAACTCATATATTCTGGTCTAGCCAATTCAGACTGAACTTTCCTCGCTTACATTGTCATCTAAGTTATTTATAATGTTTATCAAAGGGATATAATAGCCAAGATAATGCATGGTTTTCTCAAATCTAGACGACTCAACAGGTTCGGTTTGCTCATGAAAAACCGGCTTTATATACTCGTAGAATGCGAATAACCCTTTCCCAAACAATAACGACATTGACGACTTTGTTGCAGACGACTTTAGGAAACATTGTTGGAAAAGGAGAAATTGCTCGTAACGATGCTTTCTGCCATACCAGAAGATTATTTCCCAATTTCATCACATTTTGCAAAATGTCTGCAATCTCTTTCAATTTGGGACAGTCAAAAATATGTTGTTTGGGAAATGGATAAATAAAAGTACACCAATAAACTATTCACCAATATTAGACTTTGGGACTTGTCGAAATGACTAGCAATCGCACATGACAAAATTGATATAGAAACATGAATCATCTTTGTAAAGATGAAATAGTTTGTGGGGCGTTATGAAAAATAAAGGAATTACGATCTGTAAAGAACGAGTGTCAGGGTAAAGTGACGGCCTCTAGACACAGGGGTGTTGAATTGTAAACCCGTTAGAAGGAAGATTCTCATACTGGTTAAGTATCCAGAAGGTAGATACAATTGTGGTGAATATTAGATGTTTAGGCCCATCTTCACAATTGATAAAATATACATGAATTTAAACTATACTTAACCACCTTAAGATTCATATACGTTTATTGTTTATCATTATGGGTTCTGAAATAAATCTATATTAACTAGACGCAGCGATTTGTTCACATGTTAGGGTATAACCAAGGATTAATCGATGGCCAATCAGGAAATGACCCCAACGTGGAGACCGGAAACTACCTTGACCCAGATTCGAACACTTGGTTATTGTTGTCGTTAGTCACGAAATGTCTTTCGCACAGGATTTCTTTTCTGCTTTGATTTAAAAAGAAGCTGATTGACTGAAAAGAAACTAAGAAAAAAATATCAAGAAAGAAAAAACAAGTCGTTTTAAAGCTCAGTTGCTATCCTTGACAATTTCTATTTCCATTTTACGCAATGCATCATTGGCATGATGATAGAGACCAATGTCATCGAGATGTAATTAAGAACTCCATGTTGTCATCTTACCTGTTGTAAAACAATGCAGCCACTGTTCTGGTTAAAGAATATAATGTAATCTTACGCACTGTTAAGACAATGCATTCACAGTCCTGGTTAAAAGTATATGATGCAATCTTACGCTCTGTAAAGACAATGTATCCATAGTCCTGGTTTAAAGTCTATACTGCAACCTTAAAGGCCTAGTCTTTGGAATGTCTGGTATCTTATCTCCCACTGGGCACCCTACATGGCAACAATACAGTTTCACAGCATGGAGCAAATTTCCTGTATATTACTTGATAAGGAATGGGTGGTCAGATTATGCAATACCCCAACCCTTTGGTTTCTCATGATGTAGAATATTGATAAGAAATACGTGTTTGGTTATAGCTTTCTTTATCTAAAACAAGGATTTACATGATTAATAGATTTTTCTTAATAAACTGACAAGAAATATAAAAAAATAATGAGTTAGTTGTTCAATGAACTAGCACTTGTCAAAGTTATAAAATGGATGATGATGATGATATGCTATGGTGATGATGATGTTATACCTCAGAGGAACTGTAACATTCCCTGCTGCAAGTCATTCTTACATAAATTAATCTTTATTCAAGGTACAAATTAAAAAAACAGTCCCCTGTTGAAAACCCATCCAAAATTCCAAAAATATATTTCAAGTCTTACATAGAAAAAAATGTCATTCTGCTTCGATTTTCATAATGTGGAATATTTATAAGAAATAAATGTTGAATTCTTGATTTCTTTATTTAAAACAATGATTTACAAGATAAGTAGATTTTTCTTAATAAACTGTTAAGAAATGTGAAGAAAATAATAAGTTAGTTATTCCATAAATTAGCACTCGTTATACTTATAACATTGATGATGATGATGATGATGCTTTTGATGATAATGTTGATGATGATGATGATGATGATGATGATGATGATGTTGATGATATGTTGATGATGATGATGATGATGTTGATGATGATGATGATGATGATGATGACGATGATGAAGATACTACAGAGGAACTATAACTATGCTGCAAGTCATAATTACGTAAAATGATCTTTATATAAGGCACAAATTGAAAAAAAAGAAAAACCTACTAAAAAACCTTTCAAACTTCAAAAAAAATATATTTGAAGCCTAATTGAAAAAAAGTCAATTCTGCTGCTTAAATGTCCTCTCTACAAAAAATTGTCAAAAGAAACCCATCAGTTTAACACAGTGCTATACATGGTATTACGTAATCCCAATTAATTATCACAGCTGGTCATCACACCGGGTGGGCATCTGGTTATTGGTTTTGGGGGGGGTCAATTAAAGAAGGACTAAACTAGGCCTTTAAGCACTGTTAAGAAAATGCATTCATAGTCCGGGTGAAAAAAAAATGATGCGATCTTACCCACTGTTAAGACAATGCAAGCAAAGTCTATGCTGCAATCTTACGCTCTGTAAAGACAATGCACCCATAAGTCCGTGTTTAAAGTCTATGCTGCAATCTTACGCTCTGTAAAGGCAATGCGGCCATAGTCATGGTTTAAAGTCTATGCTGCAATCTTACGCTCTGTAAAGACAATGTATCCATAGTCCTGGTTTAAAGTATATGCTGCAATCTTAAGTGTTGTTGAAATAGTGTATCCACTGTTCTGGTTTAAAGTATATGTTGCAATCTTACGCATCGTTAAGACATGCATCCATAGTTATGGTTAAAGTATATGTTCCAATCTTACGCTCTGTAAAGACCATGCATTCATATTCCTGGTTTAAAGTATATTATGCAATCTTACGCATCGTTAAGACAATGCACACATATCCCTTGTTAAACGTATATAATGCAGTCTTACAACTCTAAAGACAACGCATCCATAGTCTTGGTTAAAAGTATATAATGCAACCTTAAGCACTGTTAAGAAAATGCATTCATAGTCCGGGTAAAAAACAAATGATGCGATCTTACCCACTGTTAAGACAATGCAAGCAAAGTCTATTCTGCAATCTTACGCTCTGTAAAGACAATGCATCCATAGTCCGTGTTTAAAGTCTATGCTGCAATCTTACGCTCTGTAAAGGCAATGCGTCCATAGTCATGGTTTAAAGTCTATGCTGCAATCTTACGCTTTGTAAAGACAATGTATCCATAGTCCTGGTTTAAAGTATATGCTGCAATCTTACGTGTTGTTGAAAAAGTGTATCCACTGTTCTGGTTTAAAGTATATGTTGCAATCTTACGCATCGTTAAGAGATGCATCCATAGTTATGGTAAAAGTATATGTTGCAATCTTACGCTCTGTAAAGACCATGCATTCATATTCCTGGTTTAAAGTATATGATGCAATCTTACGCATCGTTAAGACAATGCACCCATATCCCTTGTTAAACGTATATAATGCAGTCTTACAACTCTAAAGACAACGCATCCATAGTCTTGGTTAAAAGTATATAATGCAATCTTACGCACTGTTTGGACAATGCGTACACTATCCTGGTTATTTGCTTGATGTTTTCAGCACGAAATACAGTGAAGGAAGAGTGAAGTGTCAGCAGGCGCTTTTAGCCTCACTTTAATACCTCTGGATGGAAGCAATAACATTCTTCCTTTTATTGGGCGGCAAAAGTGGTGTTTCATTGGGGTTGTGTCAATGAATGAACCGCGCTATGTCAGAACGTACCACGATGATACACTGATCTAGACTTTAAAAAAGAAGATGAACAATACGCCTTTAACCCATTACCAAACAATAATCTCATTTGACCAGTTTGTTGCAAACAACTCTAGAAAGCATTGTGGGAAAAGGATAAATTGCTCGTGACGAACAATTTATCCTTTTCCAACAACGTTTTCTTCCCTATCAGAAGATTATTTTCTAATTTCATGACATTTTATAATGTCGTCTGCAAACTCTTTCAATTTGGGACAGTCGAAAATTTGGCGTTTGGTAAAGGGTTAACGTACCAATTGGAATACACAATTCTCTTTGCCTCGGCTTTGAATCAAAGCTTGATGACACTCTTACTCGCGGATACAAAATAAGCGAATTCGTTTGAATTTGGAACGATGTGCTAGACAGTGTCAGCTGTACTGTACTTGTGGTGCATGGCCCAAATCGAATATATGCTGAATCAGCAATAAAAACGATACCTGATAAATTTGTAGAAGCAAACATTCAATGCAAAACCGGAACTTCTGCACTCTGCTCTGTCGTCTTCATTTGCAGCATATGTCATACGGTAGAAGCGTTTTTAAAACAAATGATGGCGCTGTTGAGCTAGACTACATTTATTGGCTTCATACTTGCCTATTTAGACCGTTGATGTATATGTAGGTCATTGCAATAAAACGCTGGTCAAGGAACAATTATACAGCCAACCTTGTTTAAATTGACCAGAGACGGAACCGTGGTGTATAAGAAAACTTTCGTCTGATTGAAGAAGTAATCAATTCAAAAAGCTCTAGCAGTAGCTTTCTGTATGACTTGCGTCCTGGATTAACCCTTAAAATGCTGGATAATTTTCTAAAAATAAAAATAGTTTTTTGTTTCGTCTGCTTTCCAAAACCTTAAATATCTGCTCAATTCTGATAAGGAAAGAGTATTAAACAGGTCATCACAGGCCAGCCGCCAGTTACTTGGCTGCTGGTCTGTATCCAACCTGATTACATAAGCATGAAGTTGGTTCCAGCACTTTACAGGTAAGGATTTATAAAATCGAAGGAATTCCTTCTGCGGAAACTTGTTAACGCCATGCAACATGAATGGCCAAATATTTCCTTTGACTCATTTGACGATGATTTCTAATCATACAAATATATCACTTTTTTTTCTAAGTTCGTTGTTTACGAAATAAACCAGTTTAAACGTTTTTCAATTATCTGCAATACAAATGATCTGTATCTTCTCTGTACTGTTATTAACGGGATTGGAAAGATGTAAAAAATCTAATCTTATTTAGGCATAACTTAATAGGTAGAACGCAGATTATTCTAAAAAAGTAAAATGAAAACACCTCTGGGAGATGGTCCTTTTAGGAGTGGTTGATTAAAACAATAGTGGAGGAAGACCGCTCATTCAAATGCCCATAAAGGTTATAAGAGCCGGATACAACCATTGCTATTCTGTAAGTCAGCCGGGAGACGACTTCATATATGAAAATCCACGCAGAGATGGGAATGTTTTTACAGGTCATTTACTCTATCTACAAGGCCAAGAAGGGTCCTCATGATGCTTTAATCTTCGATATGCTATATATTTGAGCATAATAAAGATTCCATCACCTTACTATAATAAATATTTCTTTCCTTTTATTGCAGTTCCGATTGTTCCCAACTTTATCCTTAAGTTAGAAGAAAAAACTAACGGTATACCGAAAACAACAAATGTGACAGAATCCAGAATAGTATGTAGAAATAGGACTACCTTTGACCGGATGTTTCCGGAAACTATAGGGGGCCAGTACCCGGGTTCCCCCGCAGGCATAGGGCGTTTAGAGAACGGGACTCACTGGGCTGGGCCCAAATACGATGTGAACAGAGGTGCTCCGTATGTGGTCCGCGGGGATTTGAATAAACCTTTGCCAGTGGAGTGTCAACCAGAAAGAGTAGAAAATAAAACGGCTGAAAAGATTTTGCAGGAGCAGAAAGACGAAGCGGAAGCGGCAGAGTATGGTGATGCGAACGTCAAATCTGGAATAATGTTCGGCTCCAAGGCCCTTGTACAGATGCTGTTTAATCCCTTTGTCGGGCCCATCACGAACAGGTTAGTGGGTTTACATATAAAAACATAATATTTGGTTACGCCATACTTTTGTCGAATATTTCCATAAAAAAGTTCTTTAATCTATAGATAAACAAATTGGACATCGTCCTAAATGTTGATAAATGGTAATGCTTAGAGATTACTTTCATTATGCACGTTGGTATACATTACTCTCATTGGCATGAGTTACTTCCATTGGTATATACATTGTATACACTACTTTAGTTGTCATTCACATTGGTATACACTACTTTCAATGGTATACTCATTGTTGTACACTACTTTCAATGGTATACTCATTGTTGTACACTACTTTCAATGGTATACTCATTGTTGTACACTACTTTCAATGGTATACTCATTGTTGTACACTACTTTCAATGGTATATTCATTGGTATACACTACTTTCAATGGTATACTCATTGGTATACACTACTTTCAATGGTATACTCATTGGTATACACTACTTTCAATGGTATACTCATTGATGTACACTACTTTCAATGGTATACTCATTGGTATACGCTACTTTCAATGGTATACTCATTGTTGTACACTACTTTCAATGGTATACTCATTGATGTACACTACTTTCAATGGTATACTCATTGGTATACACTACTTTCAATGGTATACTCATTGTTGTACACTACTTTCAATGGTATACTCATTGTTGTACACTACTTTCAATGGTATACTCATTGTTGTACACTACTTTCAATGGTGTACTCATTGTTGTACACTACTTTCAATGGTATACTCATTGGTATACACTACTTTCAATGGTATACTCATTGGTATACACTACTTTCAATGGTATACTCATTGTTGTACACTACTTTCAATGGTATACTCATTGTTGTACACTACTTTCAATGGTATACTCATTGTTGTACACTACTTTCAATGGTATACTCATTGTTGTACACTACTTTCAATGGTATACTCATTGGTATACACTACTTTCAATGGTATACTCATTGGTATACACTACTTTCAATGGTATACTCATTGGTATACACTACTTTCAATGGTATACTCATTGGTATACACTACTTTCAATGGTATACTCATTGTTGTACACTACTTTCAATGGTATACTCATTGTTGTACACTACTTTCAATGGTATACTCATTGATGTACACTACTTTCAATGGTATACTCATTGGTATACACTACTTTCAATGGTATACTCATTGTTGTACACTACTTTCAATGGTATACTCATTGATGTACACTACTTTCAATGGTATATTCATTGGTATACACTACTTTCAATGGTATACTCATTGATGTACACTACTTTCAATGGTATACTCATTGTTGTACACTACTTTCAATGGTATACTCATTGGTATACACTACTTTCAATGGTATACTCATTGTTGTACACTACTTTCAATGGTATACTCTACACTACTTTCAATGGTATACTCTACTTTTGATGGTACACTACTTTCAATGGTATACTCATTGGTATACACTACTTTCAATGGTATACTCATTGATGTACACTACTTTCAATGGTATACTCATTGGTATACACTACTTTCAATGGTATACTCATTGGTATACACTACTTTCAATGGTATACTCATTGTTGTACACTACTTTCAATGGTATACTCATTGTTGTACACTACTTTCAATGGTATACTCATTGGTATACACTACTTTCAATGGTATACTCATTGATGTACACTACTTTCAAGGGTATATGTTACTTTCTTTGGTATTGTCGGTGATGTATGAAATATATAAGAGAATGATGATAACATATATCGAATTCATGTCATTGTTTTTCTTTTGAAATGTTTCTTTTAATATGTTTTCGATTTTGTGTTCTTGCAGTGAATCTGGTGCTTCGATTATGATTTGCTTTCAGTTTTGATGGTCTTTAGTAGATACATATAGGGAAAAACAACCACAAATCGGTATTGATTTCAAACTTACTTTAAATTAGGCAATATTTTTTACCGTGCATTCAAACCTTGAACATCCTAACACCGTCTGATGTATTTCGACGATGTCCCAGGTGACTATCATTTGAAGAGAAGAAAGTACTCACTTTAACAATTCTTTCTTAGTCTAACAATAATTGACGTTCTATCAGTTTTCGATATCACATGATATCTTCATTTGCAGTTGAATACCAAAATAGAAATTCCCTCTGGGGTTGGTTATCACCTTGCGAGAAGTCATGGACGAAGAATTAGCACAATTATTTGATTTTAAGTCGTTGCCTGGATACTGTGACAGATCGTGCAACTGTTTATTATTAACCTCAAGGCCTTAGTTTAAGACTATATTGATCATCAAGTTAATCCCCTTACTCAGTAATACATTAAGTTATCACATCTTCTCTCGAAACCATTCTGATAAAAAAACCAACAACTTTTTCATGATGAGCATCAGGCATTCTGAGTAACGTGATCAAGTGTAATTGGTCGATGTACATGTATGTCACATGACCTTTTCGACAACGAAAACGGAAAATGGTCGCACATGAGTCACATCTAGAATTGTTATTGCACGTAGTCGATAGCATGCACCCCTTAATAAATAGACAGGAACCATTTCGGAGTCGACCCATTTCTTGGCAATTATCTACCTAAAAGCTCTTACACAAACACAAACAAGTTGTCCTTTAGTTAGAACCAAATAGCAATTCAGAATTTACCTTCGATAGCGAAGTAAACGTGACATAATAACACGTCAACGATTTTACGTTCTCATTTATTTAAAGCCATTAATATATCCTTTAGTGTTTGCAATTGTGAATATATACGAGATATGACCTTTTCAGATATACCATTGGTTTCTTTCAGGATCGGTTATACCATTCCAATGTTCACGGGGTTCGTCATCATGACAACGTCCACAATAAGTACGTATGGCTTATCAGTTATTCATCTTAATATTCATTATAATACATGAAAGAACGTTGAGAATATTGGATAACATTTCAATGATTAAACTCCCGATAAATGGAAAATAGCTGACACTTTTACTCTCTGTATTAACCGGAATTGCAACGTTATCCATTTTTGCAATGAAAGAAGCTTGGTATTATTGCAATTCTGGTTGTTGCAGAGGCCCTAGGTAATTTGTTGGGGTTTTCACGGATTGCATAGCTTGTAACACAAAGTCAATTGGTTTATTCTCATCATTATTGTTAAAGTTAATATTACTTTAGTAGAAAATGTGCAGCAATTGAGCAGAAATTTCATGTCGACTAAAATTCGATATGTAAGAAGGAGATAATTATGATTTTTTACAATCACTTTAAATATTAATTATGAGTAGCATAACCGTACAACAGTCAGTAAATGGGTTAGATTTATCTAATTTATGTATTTAAGTTTTTGCCTTTGGAGAAACGTATGCAGTTTTATTCATTGCCCGGGCCTTCCAAGGGATCGGATCTGCGTGCTCTAGTGTTGCAGGTAAGACTTGCTTGACCCATCCCTTCTATAGATACATGTACAAATTCAAAACAAACGCATGAATAGAGGATGTTTTTCTGCAGTTGGAATATGAAAAATCGCAGATTTCCTTTGGAAATGGTTAAGCTGAAATCATCGTGACAATAGCAGAAATTGCACACAAACCTTGGATTTAAGTACGTTGAAATTAGTATGTACAATGAATGAGCAATATGTACCATTTAAAATGACATGATAATGTGTAATAGGTCCTCTGTTATTAATTTTACATAGGCATTCGTAGAGTCATATGAAAATTATATGACCGAACTTGAATACCGTATATGATAAGAATGTAGCCTTTTTTATTAAGTCATGCTTGCCTTCGGAAACATGGCCATGTGGGAAAGCAGCGAATGGCTTAGAAAATCTATTATGCATTATAAACGAAGGAAAGCTAGTGTTGATATCAAGTTACTTGATTAACCCTTAGAATGGTAATTTTCCAAAATTGGATTTGTTCTATCTTCTGTTTTCCAAAACTTTAAATATCTGCCTAATTTTCGATGATGAACGATACTCAGAGCAACAAACAGGATATATCACAGGCCAGCCGCCAATTTGGCGTCCTGTGATCTAACCTGTTTGCATAAGCATGGATTCGGTTCCAGCACTATAAATGTTAACCCATGTCTTTTTATACCCGTCCCAAAGTTTCCACAATATGCTGCCGCTGACTTGGCGTACACAGCTCGTACGTGTGCAATTCTCTCGACATTCGGTGTGTACATAACTTCAAAGCTTACAGGTTATTTACATTGACTTTATCAACGTACTAAATTCATGAAATTGTGTTTACCTTTTGATAAGTAGTTCAAAATTACCTATTCAGTTCAATTGATCTCAGATAGCATTTGTATACTTATTGTTGCCAAGCACTTTATGAAAAGGGATGTAATGTGATAGTATGTATCAGTTTATTTGCCTGGATCAACTCGTCTATGTTGCTCTGAATGTATGATATATCAGTTTATTTGACAAGCCCCACTAGTTTATGTTGCTCCAATTGTAGGTATGATAAATAAGTTTATTTGACAAGCCCAATTAGTCGACGTTGCTTTGAATATAGGTATTACATATCAGTTTATTTGCTAGGATCAACTCGCCTATGTTGCTTTGCGTGAATGTATGATATATCAGTTTATTTGACAAGCCTCGCTAGTGTATGTTGCTCTGATTGTAGCTATGATATATCAGTTTATTTGACAAGCCCAACTAGTCGACGTTGCTCTGATTGTACGTATGATATATCAGTTTGTTTGACAAGCCCAACTAGTCGACGTTGCTCTGATTGTAGGTAAAATATATCAGTTTGTTTGACAAGCCCAACTAGTCGACGTTGCTCTGATTGTAGGTATGATATAACAGTTCATTTGACAAGCCCCACTAGTCGACGTTGCTTTGATTATAGGTATGAAGTATCAGTTTATTTGCCAGGATCAACTCGCCTATGTTGCTCTGCGTGAATGAACTATATATCAGTTAATTCGACAAGCACCAGTAGTCTATGTTGCTCTGATTGTAGGTATGATATTTCAGTTTATTTGACAAGCCCAACTAGGCTATGTTGTTCTGATTGTAGGTATGATATATCAGTTTATTTGACAAGCCCCACTAGTCGACGTTGCTCTGATTGTAGGTATGATATTTAAATTTATTTGACAAGCCCCACTAGTCGACGTTGCTCTGATGTAGGTATGATATATCATTTTATTTAACAATCCCCACTAGTCTATGTTGCTCCGATTGAAGGTATGATATATCAGTTAATTTGACAAACCCCACTAGGCTATGTCCTGATTGTAGGTAAGATTTATCATTTTATTTAAAAAAAACCACTAGGCTTTGTTCTGATTGTGGGTATGATATATCATTTTATTTAACAACCCCCACTAGGCTTTGTTCTGATTGTAGGTATGATATATCAGTTTATTTAACAACCCCCACTAGGCTATGTTCTGATTGTAGGTATGATATATCATTTTATTTAACAACCCCCACTAGGCTTTGTTCTGATTGTAGGTATGATATTTCATTTTATTTAACAACCCCCACTAGGCTTTGTTCTGACTGTAGGTATGATACATCAGTTTATTTAACAACCCCCACTAGGCTATGTTCTGATTGTAGGTATGATATATCATTTTACTTAACAACACCCACTAGGCTATGTTCAGATTGTAGGTATGATATATCAGTTTATTTAACAACCCCCACTAGGCTATGTTCTGATTGTAGGTATGATATATCAGTTTATTTAACAACCCCCACTAGGCTTTGTTCTAATTGTAGGTATGATACATCAGTTTATTTAACAACCCCCACTAGGCTATGTTCTGATTGTAGGTATGATATATCAGTTTATTTAACAACCCCCACTAGGCTATGTTCTGATTGTAGGTATGATACATCAGTTTATTTAACAACACCCACTAGGCTATGTTCTGATTGTAGGTATGATACATCAGTTTATTTAACAACACCCACTAGGCTATGTTCTGATTGTAGGTTTGATACATCAGTTTATTTAACAACACCCACTAGGCTATGTTCTGATTGTAGGCATGATATATCAGTTTATTTGACAAGCTCCACTAGTCTATGTTTTACTTATTGCAGGTATGATACATGTGTTTATTCAACAAGCCCCACTACTCTATGTTGCTCTATTTGTAGGTATGGGTATGTTGGCGATGCGATACCCAGACGATGAAGAGAGAGGACGAGCTATGGGAATCGCCCTTGGTGGTTTAGCCCTGGGTGTTCTGAGTATGTATATATACGTGTCTCTGAAATGAACATGCGATCATGTCAGATGTAGGTTGTCTCCAAATTAGTGTGTTTAAGTAAAATGAAATATGGATATTGTTTAGTTAATCATTAGGCTTATCCAAACTTCTACAACCGTTATTCTTAAAACAAATTTTGCTTTTTATTTGCAATAACCTTTCAAACTAAATAGTAATCCTTAAAGGTGTGTTAATGACGTGAGGTATCATCTTGTACCTTTTTGCTGAAACATTGTTACGATTGTGTCTGTACACAATTGTAATTCAACTAATAAGCCGTAAGATGTACTCAAATATCGTGTAAAACATTTATTCAACAACCATTTGTCTTATTAAGTGTCATTTTGTCAGTGCAATTGTAGTTGACTTGTTAACAGAAACAACGATAAATCTGAAGTATCACTTATGTTTTGAGTTCCATCTTACGTGTTTTGTACATATCATGTTTACTTGTTTTATTAGTTGGTCCACCGTTTGGAGGAGTGATGTATCAGTTTGCCGGGAAAGAAGCCCCGTTCCTGATCCTTGCAGCGTTAGCCTTGTTCGACGGAGGTAGGTTTCCTCTGTCTCAGCCTGTTTGATAATATATCCTGGTTTCATAATTATATGGATTGTTGTGAGTGGTTCAAATTGACGAAAGCATCAGCGGATTATAATTGGACATGAAAAACACATTTTCTTTGTCATTTTGGTATGAGGCCGATTCACAAAAGGAGAAATGGCAAATTCCACTTCCGTCATGTTTCTCATGTCTCCTATGCATTTGCTTCAGAGTGAATTGATATGAACATTAAAATGTTAAACATAATAATATATAACAAGGCACACTTGATGATCGTTTGGTTTTATCTCTCTCATAACATGTTTCTCAGCGTATGCTTGTTTGTCCGTTTGGATTGTGGTAAATCGTCTATTCTTTTGCAATTGTGAGAGATCCTACTAACATCTGGTTCGAAGGAATCTTATCTAACAGAAATTCTAAAACTCATTTAAAAACCCTCTGTTTTTTACATGTTATAGAAACAGATTTAAAGGAATTTGGCAAAAATCATACTGTAACATTTCTAACAAAAGCTCATGCCCATAGAGAAAAGATACAACAATCATTGAAAATATGTTTCGCTTTGGAATTGCTCAATAGAGACAGTTGCTTACCCCCTACTCATTAATACCTCACTTCGACTTATCTGCCACAAAACACTAGGAAACCATAATAATGAAAGGGTGAATTGGTCTTCATGAGCGATTCGTCCTTTTAAACAATCCTTTCTATTACAATGAATTGTTCATGGTTATTTTAATTTCCTGTGATTTTGTTCCTAACTGGAACCGGTCAATACCCATATGGAGAAATGGGTTGAAGTAAACCTTTATCAAATCATTCAAAACGTATTCGCAATAACTATTTTCTATGACAACACGATCAATAAAGCTTGGATGCGCACTATGAACAACCACGTTTCTTATCTCAAGCTATTTATGATAGAGAAATACGGGTAGAATTAAATGATTCATTGTTATTTCGACAACACCTGCTGCGATATGTTCCACATCTCTGTGACTTACTAGAAATGTCTAATACTGTCATAAAGGTTCCTACTAAATGTCATTCAATAACTTACACCTCCCGTCTGATGTTGCTTCTAATTTGGACCAACCAGTCCTTTAACATTATAAACTACTGTTACATTCTCTCCTTCCAGCGCTCCAGTTGTTCGTATTACAGCCGACTGTTCAACCCGAGTCGCAACAGGGCACCGGCTATCTAGAGCTCTTGAAGGATCCCTATATTCTTATAGCCGCAGGTAGGTATTGGTCTCAGTTATTTACAAAACGAAAAAGGATACTGTATACAGATTATATTCGAAAATGAATAGCCAAAGCAATAAAGCTGATTTCTATCCATTTGTCAAGCATGTTCCATAACCGATTTATCAAGTTCACACATGAGTTTCTTTCACATGTATCGCATTGTCAAATGCTTTTTTATGTAATGCGTAACATATTACGTACAACTAAGAACGTTAAGATAGTTGTTATCCGTCTACATGATGATTATCAGTCGTTAAACAAAAAGGAATGACTGAACTGTTCGAAATGCTCGCATTGTATTGCATAAAACGAACTTTCAGAGCATCATATACATTGCATAAAAATGGTAGTAAGTTTAACAATATGGGGTTTAAAGCCGCGTCAATAATTTTTATGTTACGGGAATCACAAGAACTAGGCAGTAACTGAGGTGTGTTACCAAAACACACTTCGACGATGCCATGGGTACCAATGGTTCATGAATTAAGGACCCAAAAGTTCTAAGACTGCTACATTAACCGCTCTGCTACACATGGCCCCCTAGTACAATATCCAATGTACTATATGTGGTTTCATTGTTTATGTAATGTTATTCTATGTATATCCAGGGTCGATAACCTTCGCGAATATGGGTATCGCCATGATGGAACCGTCACTGCCCATTTGGATGAAAAAGGTGATGGGAGCTGAAGAATGGAAACAAGGTATGGATTTTTCTTATGAATGTTTTTCCCATATACAGATAGGTTTTCAAGTTAAATACATATGGTACCGTCAAAAATAATCTCGTTTTCTAGGATTGCAAACATCATCCCTACCATCCCAAAATTACTTCCCTCGTATAACATCAGTTGTGTAACGAACCGAGCAAATGAACCTCTCGAAGACCAAACACATCCGATCAGTAAAAAACACTGTCGTACACTGATCGGATGTGTTTGGTCTTTGAGCGGTTCATTTGCTCGGTTCGTTACATTGGTGGCAGCGGTGAGATTAAGACTTTTCCTTCTATCGGAGTTGCCTTCCCCACGTGTCTCCTAAGGGCCAAGACTCGGGACGAGTCTTCTCGGAAGTGGGAGTTATGTAGGAACCTAATGCATTGTTTGAGAGAGGTATGTATAAAGACAACACAACCGCTCAGTGTACGACAGTGTTTTTCACTGATCGGATGTGTTTGTGTCTTTGAGAGGTTCATTTGCTCGTTTCGATACAGTTGATTTACAATTTCACGCAGAAAATGAAGATGTTCTATCCTTTATGATTGCTGTCTTTCTGTTTTGCCTGATTTAGAATAATCACATAAAACCCTCTGACGATAGGTCTAAGACATGTATTTCTTTATTCACCTCCAAAGTCACCATATTCCGTGTTTGACAACAGTCGATGCTTTTGAACCATATAGAAAGTAAACAATGTAACTTATAAAAAGCGGATTCTGACTGTTTCACATTTTTTTTTCTTTCTCTATGATTGGTAAATTGGTGGTTATCCTATGGATTAATCAATGTTTTGTTTTGGGATAATCTGTAACAGAATGACTGTCGATTGTTTAAACGGCGTCAAAACTATTATTCTCTCGTTTTCTTTCAGTTTTATGTTTTTCGGATGAATAATCGATGGCTAATGGAACTTTACAATTAATTTGAACATGCAAACACCGTTTCAAACCTCGGTTCAAGCTAATTTGAGGATATGATGCAAAGATCTTTATATAATGAATGATTCCCATTATTTGGAACCCATTCTCATTATTGTATTTGTAGAATTTGCTAAAACCTAGATATGAACAATCACAAAATATGCCATGGGAGAGTGATTATAGGATATTTCATGCATTGTGTCGAGTAGCTCATATCACTGTTTTCAGAACGAAAATTACATCATCTACCGCAACTTAAATGTAACATTAGGATGTTATGTTCTGGCATTGAACACATTGCATTGCCACAAAGGGGACAAATTACTCGTAAAGTCGTCTGCTTTCTACCATTGCGTCAATACCAGTCGATAAAATAGGGCCTTCTATTTCCTGTCATGGCAATGCAACTATTTCAAGCCAATAATGTGCCTTTCCTATAGTTACTGATATGTATGGTCCGATCTTATCGTTAAGATGTTTTCAGAAGTTCTGTTTAAGCCATATTTAGTGAAGGCAAATGAATTGTACATAATAAAGACAGCATCTGTATTCGCGTAGTTATGTGGTTTTGCCGTTCATGAATAAGCTAATGTCGTCTATAGCAATGTGAGAAAAGAAAAACCATCGATAAAACGGAAGTTGACATACAAGGTGGGATAGTTAATCCAATTACGAAGTTGGTAGCTTTAAAACCTGAAAACTTATCACCTACATTTTGATGTATGTGATTCGACAGTTAAGATTGTCAATTATGAGTCGCATATCCCTTAGAATGCTGGGAAATGTTCTATAATTAGATTTTTGTATCGTCACCTTTTCAAACCCTTTAATATCGTAAATACTCTAAGTAACTTGGTGGCTTCTTCTTCTTCTTCTTCTTCTTCTTCTTCTTCTTCTTCTTCTTCTTCTTCTTCTTCTTCTTCTTCTTCTTCTTCTTCTTCTTCTTCTTCTTCTTCTTCTGCTTCTTCTTCTTCTTCTTCTTCTTTTTCTCTTCTTCTCCTTCTCTTCTCTTCTCTTCTTCTTCTCTTCTTCTTCTTGTTCTTGTTCTTGTTCTTGTTCTTCTTCTTCTTCTTCTTCTTCTTCTTCTTCTTCTTCTTCTTCTTCTTCTTCTTCTTCTTCTTCTTCTTCTTCTTCTTCTTCTTCTTCTTCTTCTTCTTCTTCTTCTTCTTCTTCTTCTTCTTCTTCTTCTTCTTCTTCTTCTTCTTCTTCTTCTTCTTCTTCTTCTTCTTCTTCTTCTTCTTCTTCTTCTTCTTCTTCTTCTTCTTCTTCTTCTCCATTATCTTCTTCTTCTTCTCCATTATCTTCTTCTTCTTCTCCATTATCTTCTTCTTCTTCTCCATTATCTTCTTCCTTCCTCCCACATCCTCTTCTTATTCGCCTACTCCAACTTCTTCTTAGTGCTTTTTTTCGATACGAGCAGCATTTTGATTATGCCACATTTAGAAAGCAGTATATATAAGATGTAAATAGTATCGTTGTCTAATTTCATTGAATAAATGGGTTGTTGTATGAAAATTGAAAAAGAGAGAGATAGTGGACAGTTCTTTATTTTCGTGCTTTGTTTTGTTTCAGGTTTAGCTTTCCTGCCGGCCAGCATATCATATTTACTAGGAACGAATATATTTGGACCAATCGCCTCCAAGGTTGGCCGCTGGGTATCCACCATGATAGGGATGTTTGTTATATCTATATGTCTGTTTGTGGTAAGTACCACCCATTAACCCTTTACCAAACGCCAAATGATCGACTGTCCCAAATTGAAAGAGATTGCAGACGACATTTCAAAATGCGATGAAATTGAAAAATAATCTTCTGATAGGGCGGAAAACATTGTTTGATGGTGAAATTGCAATTTCTCTGTTTTCCACAATGTTTCCAAATTCGTCTGCAACAATCTGGTTAAATTTCGTTATTGTTTGGTAGTGGGTTAGGAGCATCCTGTTGTCAAAGAGGTTTCTGATGTTTCCTGTAGCCGATGCGGACAGTGTAGAAATGTGGAATGATCGGTTAGATAAAGACAATATAGCCTTTTGTGGACTTTGTGACATTATCTGATTGGTTTAATTCAACCCTATAGCACGGAACAAATGTATAAATAAAACTTTGTGATTAAACGTTAAACTTGTATCATTGATTTGTGCTACAAATAAGATCATTTCAAGTTTATCAATCTGAATAAACATGTATATATATCCATGACAGGTACACGGCTTTATTTGTACGTTGCTTTCATTTCGCAATTGCTGTAAACTCAAACAATTAGTTCTTATTCATGTCTATTAGCTATCATTTTGTTGTTCTATTCCTCAGATTCCATTTTGTAAAACTGTAGCATTGCTGATTGCACCCATGTTTGGGCTAGGATTTTCAATTGGTAAGTTAACAAGTTAACGTTGAAGATTGTATGCGTATGCTCTCGTTACAAGAATCACCCTTTTTGTACTTACTAAAGGCTTTCGCATTGGTATAATGTAATAATTAGTGTCGGGATTTTGAGATATGGCATCACAATAGTCATGTTTGTTTTGGGTTTATCACTAAATTGTAGAGTGTCATTGGGCAAGGCATGTTTTCATTAATCAAACTCGGAATCACGCGTCCCTTTTTACTTGTATCTTTGTTCTGGTCTCGGTAGAATTGTCTTGTATTGATAAGCAATCGATGCAGACATTGCTAAATTACCGAAATATATTTGACGTTACATAACAATTAACAAATTGCATGGAAAAAATGAGTGCTAAAAAGAATGAAATATATAAGTTAGTCTTACTTTTCCAGGTATGGTGGATTCTTCAATGATGCCACATATGGGGTATTTGGTAGACCTAAGACACGTGTCCGTCTATGGCAATATATATGCTATTGCGGATATCGCATTTGCCTTAGGGTTCGCCGTGGGTAAGTACCGGGTCTTGCAAATGCTACATTTCTATGATAGGTACTGGGTTCAAACGGAAATGGTTTGGTTGCTTCATCATAAATCAAGTCGACTTGTTCCATGAAGAATCACGTCGACTTGTCTTGTGAAGAAAGCTTCGAAAACCATTATGACAATACGTCGAATTGCTAATGATGACCAATTCAATGTTTGGTCACAATGGTTTCTACGCAATAGTAAAAAAAGAATTCGTATCGAAAATAGAATGTATGTGTTTCATGTTGTCGTCTGCTGTTGCTATCGATTTGGTACCGTCACGTTTTTGCAAATAGTGGCAATAGTAAAACGATTACGAACGAGCAGTAAACGTGTATGCAGCATTTGATATGGGATAATGTCTTCACTCTGAGAAATCCAACCCAGGGCTTTGATATTTGGTATGTAGCATCATATAATGGTCCTCTTCAAAGTTTGATAAGATGGTGACCTTTGGACCTTAAATGGCTCGCCCTAGGGGCTTGTCAGTTTTATATTGCCTTAATTGTTCTTGACTCGTAGCCTATAATACGACCAGGAAATTGTAGTATACATTCGGCGAGATACCATTTTCTTTTCATCATACCATATAATGGTTTCCATACATGATAAACATATGAAATTCATTTCAGGACCAATGATGAGCGGATCTATTGTTAAAGCCATCGGATTCCATTGGTTTGTATAATATACATAATTATAATATACATAATACTTTATCACTTCTTCGTCAAATAACATGCTTATCAGGTTCTTTAATGAAACGATGCATGCTTACATTTTATAGAAAATCTCGGCATGTTCAATAAATTAACACATAGATAGATACATGCAAATAGGTACAACTTTCTAGGTTAAAATTATATGGAGATACCACCCATATTGTACTTAACGCACGCACTCAGAGAAATAACACGTACAAATATTCTCTGCACAATAATTGACGGCTAACATTCCTTGTATATTTATGATGCGAGCTTTTTTAAAAAAAGTATTTATCACGTTGGTACGACGTATGCTTGATGCAACCCAAAGTATAGTTATCAAGTAAATACTGTTGGTTTTTGTATATATCTATATATCTGACCAGCACCATAATGAAGGACGGACTTCAGTGGAATATCCAAATTAATGTTAAAAGATTCTATACATTTAATGTGATTTTGACTTATGGGTTTATACAGGATGCTGTGGATCATCGCGATAGTGTGTTTGGTGTACGCCCCTTTTATCGCTATATTACGCAATCCACCGGGCCGGGAAGAAAAGATGGTAAGCATGATTCAACGATGTTTCAGTGGTCTTAACCCATTAGCAAACAATGACGACATTTGACCAGTTTATTGCTTGCGACTTTGGAAAACATAGTGGGAAAAGGAGAAATTGCTATAACGAGCTATTTCTTCTTTTCCCACATTGTTTTCTGCCATATCAGAAGATTATTGCTCAACGTAATCACATTTTGAAGTGTCATCTGCAAACTCTTTAAATTTGGGACAGTCGAAAGTTTGGCGTTAAGAAAATACTCCCACATGAAAGACATTGATTTTGTATAATGAGTTTTCATATCGTGCATTTTCTTTTGTCTACCCATCCCTTAGAAATGCGTTGATTACCTGGACATTTAAGCCATACTTACAAAACAAACATGTGTGTGATTCCTCAAATAATTTGGTTTTTGGTTCCATAGGAAATAGATTTACACGAAATTGCAATTTAATTGGAAGCATGGTTCTAGTTCTACTATGGGTCCCCCATTGCGAAGACGTTTCTTTCACAATGTCATACCTAGGGGAACGCGTTTATTATAAATATTTAAGGTACCTATATGGAGGTTATTCTTCATTTTGTTTTTCTGAGACCCATATTCTTGATTAATCAAACAACGTAAGTTTAATAAGAAACTGATTTCAGAGCTGTTTATTTCCACATTGCTTGTTATATAGAAATCAGTTGTCCCCTTTTTAAGTTCATATTTATTCTACTTTTGATAATGAAACAATTATATAGAGTATGTGTCGGAGCCCTTTGTTGCCACATTGCTTCTTTTTTCCGAGTTTTAAGTTCATGTCCATTCTACTTTTGAAAATGACACGCTGATATAAAGCATGTTAGGCATGTGTTATCCTGACTACATTTTATTCAACATTAACCTGTCCATAAATCATGTCTTTTTCAGTCCTTGATAATGAAAGATCAATGCCCGGTTCAATACGTGACGTACAACCAGAACTCCAAAAGTAATCCAACATCAGATGACGATGACGACGGATATTTCCAATAGACGCCTAATATGGAAGAATACGGATATATGCTTGCATTGAAACATTGACCAGGCATGATTTACCGACGTCTAATGTTTTCAATTGAGATAGGTGGAAAAAAAAGATTATTCTTGAGATTGATCGCTTGATGTAAATGAAACATTTAGCCAATATATGGTTACCCCTGCCGTTTTCAATTGAGTTAGGAGAAATGAAGATTATTCTTGAGATTGATCGCTTGATGTATGTACAATGAAACATTTTGCCAATATATGGCTACCACTGTCGTTTTCAATTGAGATAGGTGGAAAAAAGATTATTCTTGAGATTGATCGCTTAATATGTTCGCAATGAAACATTTAGCCAATATAGGGTTACAACTGCAGTTTACAATTGAGTTAGGAGAAATGATGATGTTGATCGGGTCACAGGTGTTCGACACAATCTTTTATAATGACCCCAATGATATAACTTGTATATTGTATATAGTATATATATATATACATATATTGGGCTTATTATAGAAGACTACGTCAAGCACCTGTCATACTGATAAGTTATAATAGCTGCTTCAGATGTTATGGATTGTTAAATGTACATTGAAACATTTACACGATGTTATTTTTTTCAACTGATACTTAATTGAAATAGCATATGATAAAGAGAAATAATCAGTGTGACTAAAAGAAATGCTCGCCACAAATATATTCTCCTTTTGTCACAATGTAGTTCCATCAGTGTAATACTTATGAATATCATTGTAACTAAAGGACAACATTCATCATCATGAGTATGTTCTCCTTTTGTCACAATGCATTTCCCTGAAAGACAATGTGTTCCAGAAAGGGTCTTGATAAAAGATTCGTATCCAGCAATCAAACAACTTGTTGTCAAGTCCTATGATGCTGACACTCATTAGAATGATCTCGAAGAAATAATTGTTGAAGGACACGCACCTCTCATCTTTACCTAGACATATAGACCATGGACAACGTTAGATTGATTCACGCGTAGACTGCAGAATTTGGAGAGGAAAAATTCGGCGAGGCCATATCTGGGATATACGTCTTTAACCCTTTCCCAAACAACAAATTTTCGACTGTCCCAAATTGAAAGAGGTTGCAGACGACATTTCAAAATGTGATGAAATTGGAAAATTATCTTCTGATAGGGCAGAAAACATTGTGGGGAAAGGAGAAATTGCTCGTCACGAGCAATTTCTCGTTTTCCCGCAATGTTTTCTAAAGTCGTCTGCAACAAAGTGGTCAAATCTCGTTATTGTTTGTGAAAGGGTTAAGATCGTCTATGATTAATCCAAATATCGCACCTCCTTTATAAGGAATGTACAAGGTACGAATATGTTATATATTCAATGGCATATCTAAAAGAACGTACGTCTCATTAAAGACATGAAAATAACTGATTCAGTGTTGATGATTGTTAAATATTTTTGTTCTTGTTATCAGAAATATGTTTCCATATTGTAAAGTAGATACAAGATAATTAACTTGAAGGATATGATGTAAATACGGCGCTACATTCTAGCTCTTTATCACTACAGAGACTTTTTGTCAATAAGCAGCCATGTTAGAGAGTTTTATATCATATTCAATTTATATGCCGTAAATTCTTTATCGTTCCTTTGCATTATTCCGACGGGGGACAATTCTAATTGGTAACCATAATAGAGGGTTTGGGGAAGAAAAAGAAAATAAAAACCAATTTTCTCCTTTATTCTAGCGTCTGCCAATAGTTAAAACTTGTTGATTGTTTGAGCGGTAGTCTAATCAAAGTATATAGTTCTTTGCTCTTACTTGCTAGAAACCGTTTGCGCAACATTGGCGCAGTGGTAGAGCTTCGGCCTGTTGTACCCAGGATCCTGAATTCAATCCACGTTAGGCGAGGTGAAAATTGCAGAGACTAGCTGACAAATCAGCGCGAGAACTGGTTAAGTATCCAAGAAGAGATTATCGAGAGTGAATTGAATTAGCTTTAAGCTTCCTCACAATTGATGTAAAATGAAAAACTATTAACAAAACATTTTTTTCTCGGAAAGAGGTTAAAGATAGAAGCAAAGTCTCTTTTCATACAATTTGTTCTTTTGTCAAATACATAACCTGTACAATTCCGTGATAACAAACGCTAATTCAAAATATTGGCATTACATATAACTTCACCATTAATCCATCGAAACACTGTAGAACATGTTGGCAGCCAGCTAAGTGATATAATTGATTTGCTTGCGGCGCTTATTCAAATTTCAAATCAGACAAAACATCAGGCTGGAAACTGCTTTTTGACTTGATCCACCAGGCTTTGTACCGGTTTGCACAGCATTACTGTCAAATAATGCAAATATTTTCGTAATGTAAATACATTGGCAAAATGTACAATGGTAGGAAAACATATTGATATTAACTTTAACCACCGACAAATTATGGTCATGTGGTAAAGCAGCCAGTGGCATGGGAATAATTGGTTGTAGAACTAGAAATGAAAACCAGGAACTTTTATATGTTCTCTGATCTTGGTAAATTGGCAGACATACTGTTAAAAACGGCATTAAACCAAAAGCCTATCAAATAGGAAGACATCTACGATTTGCAAAACACAATTGCCTCGTAGTCAAAATGAGCTAGCATTATAAACATAATCCCCACGGTGGCTGTCTTGTAATTAAGCATAATGAGTTTTGTTACCATAATGCAAATCAATGGTTACGCTGTTCCATTGTAAAGTCCTTACTCAGCGTAAACAACTAAAAGTCCCTGTGCATGTGCGCAATAATAATTTGAACTTATTGATAGTCGTTCATGATAGTTAGTATCTCCAGAAAGTGGTATAGTGATGATACCACTTATTATATTCTCTTATGTACATATTTGCAGTATATTTCGACCTAACTGTGAAGGGATGCTTTTAATCAAATACAGATGCATGTAATAGAGCGATGTAAAATTTGTACAATCAATCCTTTTTTTATAAGATCGTGTTGCATTTATTTAACGCCAATACTCCAAAGAGGCAAGCATTTTCCTATGGCGGGAGACTATAGTTTAACATTGTAATTTAAATTTTACGAAGTAATTAGCTCTGTAGTCAAGCGTTAGAACGTATCGAAAGCGATGTAGCAAAAGGCGATATTACTCATTTGAGCAACTTTTGCAGTGTATGGACATTTATTTCACTCCTACATGACCCCAATCGTTTAACCCTTTACCAAACACTAAATTTCTAACTGTCCCAAATTGAAAGACTTTACAGACGACTTTTCAAAATGTGATGACATTGGAAAAGAATTAATCTTCTGATAAGGCAGAAAACATAGTGGGAAAAGGAGAAATTGCTCATTACTAGCAATTTCTCCTTTTCCCAAAATGTTTTCCAGTGTCCTCTGCAACAAAAGGTTAAATGTCGTCATTGTTGGGTAATGGGTTAATTATGCTATTCAAGAGGCTATTAACATGTATTTGTACAGACAGATGTGTCTAAAATGTTTTACTGTGTAATTATTGTGTAAGAATATGTTTTAATTGTGATGAACGTTATGAAAATAAATATGCAAGGATAATTTCGGTTTTGTTATAGAATAATGATCATGTTTAATTAAATACTCTTTGCAAACCTCATTTCTTACAAGAACACCATTATAAATTACTCATCACCTCCTTGCTTTGCTGATCATTTATACATTCGTTACAAAAGAAGAAAACTAAAGGTGTATCTGCGTAACAGTTTTGTAGTACGAAAGTGTTCGCTCACGAAGTTTGTGGAGGCGTCAGAATGTATTGATGCATTTCGTCATTCTCCTTATTACTGATCTCCTTTTTCATTTGGTTAGGAGCTCTCTGCTATCACAGAAAAAATCCTTGCAGAACGGGAAGGATTATATTTTTTTCATTATACATTTTTAATCGAACTCTGAATACAGCGTTTTTCCAATTTTAGAAGTTAGACTTCTTTGGCCCAATCATTACACAAAAGTAGTGGCAAAAGATATCCATATGTAAAACACTGACAGAAGTTGCTAGAATCGTAATCAACCCAGTTCGTAACCTTATTGTTTTTTCTTGTTGGTTCACAACAAGGTGCCATAACAGCCAACCCAGGAAAGGTTTATTCGATATAATGAAGCAATAAAGTACATAGAATCATGCTCTCAAAGTTACGGACATCAACAGTGTATTTTTGTTATAAAAAAGATCGTCTCGAGGTAGATTCTATAATTCACATTTTGAAAACAAATTACATAGTCATGACTGACAAGACTGGCGAAATTGTCAAAGTAATGAATCACTTTGATTCAACAATCATTTTCAAAGCATGTCATGTTGAATTCAATCATAAAGAACCTTTTTCTTTGGCGTCTACGCTAAATTGTTTGAGTCACATGACTGTATCTGTCGTCACGTGATTTCTATGATGGCAGTGGTACTGTACTGTAGTGTAAAAAAGGGAAGCGGAGTATGGCATTTCGTAAGAAAAGACGGTATTAGTCCGCCTAAAACTATTTTGATGTGGATGAACAAATTAGTAAATCGGTTATTATGAAAGTTTATGTCGATAAGTTTGAAGGCGTCGAGATAAAGCAAATATGGTTCCAATGGGCTAAGATACAAACGCATCCAGTCCAAAAATGGTACTATAAGGGCACTCTGGGTGGAGACAATATCAGTATGACTTTAAAATCATGACCCAAATCCTCAAAAGTAATATAGGATTAGATTAAATGACAAATGCAATAACAACAGAGGTTGAAGAATTGTTAATTTCATTTATGTTTAGGTTAATTCTGCATTCTGGACTCTGTTACACAGTTCCCCAATTTAGTCATAATAATCGGGGTCAGGCGCGATCTTGTTGTTCCTGGAATGAGACAGAAAATGCAATGCTTTTGATTGAAGTTTAAAACTGTTGATTCGGCATCGAAGTCAAGACTGTAAAGTTATATGATCTTCATGCTGAATTAGAATTATCCAGAGTGATCCCACTTTTCGTAATACAAAACATGCATTTAACTGTTATTTGTTTTATATAAGAATTTTCTGACATTTCTAATCAGGCTGTTAATTTGATTGTACAAAAAGCTTGTGCTTCAATGTCAAAGAGAGGTTCATTGCTTCAAGTACCGAAAAAGACGAACTCGTGTATTCAGTTCGTTGTGACATACATCAACGTTACGATTAATTATTGTAAAACGGTTTTCACATTAATATATATGTAAAGCATTTTAAAATATAAAATTACCTGTGTTTTTTTACAGATCAACAAAATTCCAATTGCGAAATTTCACATCAAAGAAATGTCCATCTTTTACACATCTTGATATCAATGAGAGAGTAATTATCTTCAAAGAGGTAGTGTAACTTACCTGCTACCAAAGACCACGGGAGGCAATGCAATGTCAGTCAAGATTACTACAAATTTACATTAATCCTTTCCCAAACGTTAAATTTTCGACTGTCCCAAATTGAAAAAGCTTGCATACGATATTTCAAAATGCGATGAAATTGAAAAATAATCTTTCGATAGGGCAGACAGAAAACATTGTGGGAAAAGGAGAAATTACTTGTTAGGAGCAATTTCTCCTTTTACCACATTTTTTTCCAACGTCGTCTGCAAAAAACTGGTCAAATGTCGTTACTGTTTGGTAATGGGTTAAGTAACTGTATATACAGAATTCCATATATACTAAATGTATAGAGTGCTGTCTCGAGTACTATATTACCTTTGTATGGCGTCATACCGAACTTCAAAGTCGTCCATGCTGGAAATAGAAAGTAAAGAGTTGAAAAAAAGTAAGAAAACATAAACAACATTGATCGAAGTGATGTGTAATTTGACGATCAACATTTAGTGCATAAATAAACTTTGAAGAAAATAAACACCATTAACCAAAGCGATGTGTTTTTGATGACAAAGGTTCATTTCATTATAAAATAAACAAAACCCTTAATTTTCTTTATTTGCCCAAAATCAAAAGGCCCAATCATATGCTTGCTAAACATTTAGGTTAGAGATGTTAAAAAGGTGAAAAATGCCAAGGACATCTACTATGCATAAATGGAAAAAATGTAACTAAACATAAACTAATTTTGTCACCTCTCAAATAGCCATTTTTTAATTACTTTATTTCAAGGATGCTGAAAACGTGTGCTTTCATCAAATAGTGGGAAATAAGATTTAGCACTTTTCAGTGTTTTGATTGAAAAACTCGGTTGATAAACGCTCGTGTGATTGCTTTCTAACGCTTGTTGCTAGCGTCACGTGATTAAAGCGTGGACCCATTTTGTACAACGTTTACCAGATACTCTAAACCATAATGAATATTTAATAGGATGTTACTTTGTTCGAAAAATACCGTTAAATTCAACTTTATCTGTTAAACAAATGGGCAATACATTTGTACAAAACAGTTATGGAATGGATTGAAATTTAAATCAATAATCTAGTTTTATGTAGTTATACAGATCTCTGTTTCCATTTCATCCGCAAAGTTTAAAATCTCAATCTGTATAATTGCCCTTATAAGAAACACTACTTTCATTTTGGGTCTTCACCATTGTCCTCCGACTAACAGGGATATCATAGTGCCTGAAAAAAGGTAGTCCCTTATGAAAAACTTCGCACATATAGCATATGGTTAGGGAAACAGTTATGATATAAACAGACATTAATCAAAAGATCACATAGGTCTTCTCCTTTTTGTCATGATGGTCACAGATTTATAGAACATCTTTATTGTAAATAAGTTTACAACTCACTCTTCGTCAACAGGCTCTTCATCTCTGAAAAGGAAGAAAAGAGTTCATTAGAGTAGGGATTGGGTCAAACTTTATCATTATAACACATTAAAACAGTCACATCACAGTGGTCGGTACATTATCCTTGTCTATAACAAGTGAATGATCGGGGCTTACCAGTGAATGAGTCCCCATACTCGTACACTCAAGAGTATTAAAAGAATTAACAAGACAAAACTCGGAATTGACCTTAAAGTCTAATACGAATACTCCAGACGCTTTCTTTCACATTTACTGCTTTGCAATGGCTAAAATATTCGTGTGTTTATTGGGTTAACTCCAGAAATTCAAGTCAATCGCCTTGATAGTATTTTACTTAACATATCATTCCAAATAACCAACACATGTTCAAAATGATATTCTTCCTATATAAATGTTGAAAGAAGCAACATTGCATAGTAACACATGTATCAATGGAACCGTTTCTCCGATGCACCTCCAATGATGTATCACATGACAATATACATGCAGTACATTTGTTTGAGTTATTATCTTGTACACATGTGTTGACTTATGCAAATATTTCCGTCAAATCATTTTGTTGAATTCAACGCTTTTGTTATACCTAAGACTATGAACAGCGGAAGCGTCAGCGAGCAACGCAAGCGTCAGTTTGATCAAGACTAACCAGAGGTCAAGGTCACCGTATTGATAACAGTATGACCCATGCGGTACTTACTCTTTGTAGCCCTCTTGAGTCTTCATTGTTCTGTAATACTTGGAGAGTTTACACGACGTCACCATTACCGGGATGAAAAATAACAATCCCCAACCAGTACTAAACCAAAAGGCATTCTGAAAGGAAAAATACAATGGCATTATCAACCCATTACAAAACAATAACGACATTTGACCAGTTTGTTGCAGACGATTATGGAAAACATTGTGGGAAAAGGAGAAATTGCTCGTGACGAGCAATTTCTCCTTTTCCCACAATGTTTTCTTCACTATCAGAAGATTGTTTTCAATTTCATGACATTTTGAAATGTCGTCTGCAATCTCTTTCAATTTGGGATAGTCGAACATTTGGCGTTTGGTGAAGGGTTAAAGATAGGCTTTGTTAACCGAATTTGTTATGACACAGGTCTCCGCGGTTGTCATAGTCGCATTTTTTATGCAACTGTATTAACAATGAAAGACAGATATGTTGTGTAAATGACGAAAGTTATATTAATGCAGCATGATAACATAGAGATGCTTTCAAAAACAATGTCGGAAACGAGATAATACATCTATATATGCCTAAAGGTCTAAATGTGACGACCGTTATTGCTCATTCCGCTTCGGTTTGTCTCTAATAAAGAGACATGAAAGGGCTCTAATTCACGGTAAAAGTACAGAAGGCAATTCCTATCTTAAACAATGACAGTTGAACAATCCTCCGCATAGATCCATTTCACTACATACCCCAATACAAGATGGCAATAATGATAATGACTGGAAACAGTAATAGATGAAAGCAATATGTCAATGGTACGTGAACATTCGTAATACAGTCGAACTTGTGTTAAGAGGCCAGCCTTTCGAACTGAGAAAATTGGCTGTTTAACGCAAACTGACATACACTTTAGATCCAACAATGGACTTTCTGTAGTGGTTGTTTAAGGCAGGTTGACTGCTCCAAAGGATGGTTGCTTTACATAAGTTGGACTGTAAATGCATAGATCGAAAGATTCTTACGAGAGTTTCCACCATATATCTACATATGATCGACGTAAATGAATCGTAGATATTCCAGACCGGAAGGCATCTTCCAAACTCGTTGTACACCTGGAACAGAACAATTAGAGAACATTCAAGTATATGGGGTTTTGTGACTAGTTTAGAATGAGAAAAACACAAGAAATCAATCATAATGATAAGAAAAGATAATTGTTTTTCGTATAAAAAGAACAATTTAAGACTTCAACTTTACGAACAAAACGTCTTTATGGCAATTTTCGCTCTCACTAGTTCCGTTTTATTATCAATATGAATATTATTTTTATTATAACCATTATTGTATGTTATGTACTCGGGTCAAAATAAAGATGTGTTCTGTTGTTTGCTGTATATCCCAATCATAAGTATTTAGAGAATTTATTTTTAGGTCAGAACTGATGGAAACGTAGAGAATTTTTGAAGTCACATGTAAACTCTTGAATAGTCCATTGTGGTATTTCATGAGCCCTAAACCCTTTACCAAACAATAACGACATTTGACCAATTTGTTGCAGACGACTCTGGAAAACATTGTGGGAAAATTGCTTTTAACGAGCAATTTCGTCTTTTCCCACAATCTTTTCTGCGTTTTCAGTTTTTTTTTCAATTCCAATACATTTTGAAATGTCGTCTGCAAACTCTTTCAATTTGGGAAAGTCGAAAAATTAGCGTTTGGGACAGGGTTAAAGCACCAAAATAATGACTTACCAGGTTAAGAGCTTCACTTGAATAGAAGTCTATATAGCCTATTATTCGAGTAACGAAGCTGTTTATCGCCTGTAATACAAATACAACATATCTCAACGAACATCCAAGTTACTTTCAAGATTTTATTTTCTTACCTCGTTTACCGGAGCCAATTGTATTTTATATTTATGTCGTGAAAACATCTTGATGCATAGTCAGAGTATCTTTTCTTAAAGGCTCGTGAAAGGAGAATAATGCTATATCAAACAATATTATTTATGTATAACTGAAGGTAACATTATCACATAACTAGGATAAAAATGCGGTATGTTTAGAAAGTTCGTCCTGTAGCAAACATCGCGCCAAGATCTGTAACAATGATAATACAGAACAGTATGTAATCAGTGATGACCATTTTGTTGGTTTTTATATTTCTTTTAAAAAAAAAAATAGTGACATCAACAGCTTCATTATCCATGCTATAGTGGTTCCAATATGTGTTATTAAACGTATAAACAAAAACTCTAGACATTGGCGATACTAGCCTAATGGTCTCATTAATGATACTGACATATGCTATTCTTTTAACATTTTACCAAAAAATAACAACATTTGTCCAGTTCGCCGCAGACGACTCTGGAAGGCATTGTGGGAAAAGGAGAAATTGCTCGTAATCAGAATATAATGTTTCAATTTCATCACTGTTTGTTAATAGTTTGAAAACACTGTCAATTTGGGACAGTGGAAAATTTGGCGTTTGGTAAAGGTTTAACGATAAAAAGCAACACCTACACTATCCATCGTGGCTGTAATATTGTTTTGTATTTGGTTGTCAGCGTTCTGGGCAGTAGTTAAAGTGTTGTTTACTTTCGCCTGAAACATAAACAAAACAAACATATGTCAGTTTTAGAGCACTTTTTTGACACATAACCAAAATAAAACCGGTCATAACTTTTAAAATCATTTGTAAGAAGGCTTGCATCTCTTACCTATTTTAAGAAGAGTGATGTGTTTTATCATACCAGGAGAACAACATCCTATGTGTATAATTATATTTGTATATGTGTTAATACAAATGGGATTTCTTAAGTAACATACTTAAAACTATGATTCAAAGTCAACATGCAAATTAAAAAAGAGGTAGATTACGTCTAGCCCGTTCAGTAAACCCTCCAAGACTCCCATAGACTGCTGAAGAGTGGTCTGAAAAATAAAAAGAAATATCGTGTATACATATATTCATATTCAATACAGAAAAACGATAAACAGGAATTGTTAACACTTAAGCATTTAATAAAGTCATAAATAATAAATAACAAAGGATTTTCTTTGAAAAAGTTACTCATGGTGGAAACAAATGTCCTCACTTTTATTTTATGAAAAAAACCCCAAAACAATCCCCCAACCCTTATATATCAAGTGTTATTTGAAGTGTTTTGAAACTAGTTTGCTAGAACTACAATGCACCAATCTTACACGACATGTCCAAACGGTGATGTACTAAGATCAAGACAAAAAAGAGTTCTGTTCTGCATCGCTTTGAAAAAAATTACGCCACTGAGATGTCTACCTGTGTTAACCCTCTACCAAACAACAAATTTTCAACTGTCCCAAATTGAAAGAGTTTGCAGACGACAGTTTAAAATGTGAAGAATTGGAAGATAATTTTCTGAAAGGGCAAAAAAAAATGTGGAATAAGGAGTAATTGCTCTTTGAGAGCAATGTCTCCTTTTCCAACAATGTTTTCCGATGTCGTCTGCAATTAAGTTGGTTATTGTCGTTATTGTTTGGTAATGGGTTAATTACCTGAGCAGTGGTGACGGCCGGTAGGTCCGTGTCTCTTATGGATTTTGTCGCAGTGATGTGGGCGTTCCAGTTGGCCTAAAGGAGTACAAAATATAAACTCCGTCAAGTGTAGCTCGTTAGTGGTGTTTAGGTGAAGTCTTATGGAATAGATTTATAAACGTTAGACGTTCATAGTCGTTGATGCCAAGTGTTAACGTTATAAAGACGATTAGATGTGATGTGTGATAAAAAAAAGAAAACCGTTACATTTTCATTTATGCATTATAACTTACAAAAAATCAACCAGGAGTACCCGTTCTATTTAAATGAAAAATATAACATTAACTAAAAACATTACGGTATTTCGTGTATTATTTTGTTGTTGTTGATGGTGGTCGTTCAGAAGAAGAATATTAGATAAAGTATTAATAAAATACAGTTAACCAAACATAACATAACATTGGTAAGACGAAGCAACAAACCGTCTTGGTTGACGAATATAAGTCATGTAAGCGACTATAGTAAAGAAGAATGAATCGTTGTTTAACCGCTTACTACGGCCACCAGTCATAAAGACGGCCTCAAACTCATAACTGGTCACGCATTGTACATCACAATATAAAAGCAATAAAGTCAAAGCGAGGTTAAGCTGAAATAAGATGAACAAACTATGTAACAATCCGTTTTGCAATAAAACCCGTTTCGCAATAAACTTATTGCGAAACGGGTTTTATTTCAAAACGGGTTGTAACAAAGCTGACTAATGTAATTTTTATATTCTTTATTGTTATATTCTTTATTTTCTTTTGAAGTTACAATAACATAATAATTGTATGTAACGATTCAATACAAGAAACAATCACTGCATAAAGAAACTAATACAAACTTACGTAAGGTATCCCTGTGCAGCTGTCCCGAATCGTCTCCATGGCCGTGATCAAGGCGGTAAAATCTATAACCACTATACTCTGGCCCAGCTGTACAAGTATAGTTACATTCGGTCATATTGTACATAGTAGGCATGTTAAAAGATCCAAAACAATTTAGATGGCTGAGTCACACATACAAGTAAAGACCCATTTCGTCATAGTGTACATCAAACACAACATATCTGGCATATTTCCTGCAGGTTAACATGTAACAGGGGCATACATACGTGTAACCACAGCTTGATTACTTCCGGAGGTCGTTGTACAATGTACAGTATTGGCCATTGGAATGAATACATGGGGATGCCTTACTGACTAATTTCGATATATTTAGGGGCGTAAGTCATGATTTTGAATGGTTACTTTGTTGATTGTCTTTCGAGCTAGTTAGAATGAACGGTAAAATACGGTAAGCTACTCTGACATTTACTTGTATGTAGATAAAAGTAATAAGTCGACTGAAGAACTAGATCCTTGAAAGGTTAGTTTCAGGTCAAATAAAAGGGAACTTATGAATTTGCATCCTTAGAACGCCATTATATGATTTAAAGCTTTGTTCTCTGTCTTATTCTCTCAAATCATGTAGTGTTAGGAAGGTGTAGCTTCAGTTTTATGGTGTTAATGGTGTTGTATACCCGGGATCCTGACCCGTGCGTATACCTCTAGTGCGGGGTATACGTACGGACCAGGGTACCATTTTACTAAACAGTTTACTCTTAAAATCTTTGTAAGTCTAAAAAAACAATTCCTCTTATTTTCAAAAAAGGGCGAAGCAATATTGCAAAATAACACGTCATTGGAATCGTCTCTCTGAGATGCTTCCAATGACGTGTCATATTGCAATATTGTACTTTCATTGAAGAAACTATCCATGTTTATCAGTTATAACTTACACAAATATTATCCTTAAGTTGTTTAGTAAAACGGTAATCAGGGCGCCCGGCTAATGGTGTTGAATCGTCGACCATCCTCTATCAACCCAAGATACTAACCGTTGAGTTTATAGCCGCGAAGTCGATGCTGCTCAGTCCCGAGTTTTGAATATTTTCCAGTTGACTCTTCATGTCAGGGGTCAATATTGAATAACTGGATAAATCTACAGAGGTCAGACTGGACAGGTCACTCTTTAACGACCCAGTGTAGGATGGTAGACATATGCATCGATCCTTGTATTAACGACCACTCTTTTGAGATACTGGGAAGGCAGATACATGACGCAAGTTAATCCTTAGAATGCTGGGTTATTTTCTTATAATAGATTTTTGTGTCGTCTGCTTTCCAACAGCCTGAATATCCGCATTTAATTTGATGAGGAAAGGTTCTCAGGATCAATTTACTTGGCGGCTGGCCTAGATCCAACCTGTTTGCATAAGTATGAAGTCGGATCCAGCACTTTCAGGATTAAACTGGAAGATTTCGCGCGTCTTGCATTCCATATATACTAGTACAGTCAAACTTGTGTTAAGAGGCCAGCCTATGGGACAGAGTAAATTGGCTGTTTAAGACAGGTTGGCTGCTTAACACAAATTGATGTACACTATAAATCTAACAATGGGATTTTCTGTAGTGGTTGTTTAAGGCAGGTTGGCTGCTTAAAAGGGTGGTTGCTTAACGCAAGTTAAACTGTATCTCATCTTAAACACAACTTACTCGTCTTACAAGATCGACGCGTTTCGTTTTCTATCTAACCACTGCGATCGGGCTGAGTAAGATAGTTTGTTGTGTGTTTGGAGGGTTTTAAGTTCAAGTCCAGGAAGGGCTATAACCTAAACCTCATACATGCTGCCCCTTTTGAAGGCATTCTTTGTGAAGGGTATCAAGAACGAGTTTAGATTACGAACGTGACCAAGAGGGCACTTGTTGGTTTCAAAGAGTATCGTTTCACCATAATCGCTTGAAACAAGATTGACTGTATGTTGCAGTAATATTGACACGCTTGATAAAATATTTGACTTACAGCTGTGTGATTCAACTTCTCTTCGATCGGCAATAATCTGTCCAGTTCCAGCAACTTGAATGGGGCTAGATTTGCACGACAACCCCTAAAAAAAAAACGTTTATATGGTGTCAAATCGACCGCTCGTATATTCCAAATGACTGTTTAGCGTATTTCACGACATAAATCCTTTATGGTCTGATCAATTGAGAAAGAAGATATGAATACATAGCCCAGTTAGTTTGGAATTCTGAAGTCCGTTTACCTTGAACATTAAATTATGAAAAAGCTCTATTTATGGCGTTTTAGTATGCAAGATTTTGATACCTTAATGGGTAGCAAAGATTTAAGATTCAAACCGGAAATTAGCAAAAACCTTTAAACATTTAATGACCAGGCCAGTGCGATATTATATACTCATCTCTCATAATTGGACCATAGCAAAAGAGTGGATAATTGTTATGAAAAAAACAAAAAACTTGTATTTAGAATGACATGGCAGAAATTGAATAAAGGGTATGTGCCACGACTGGCCTGACACCGTTGAGATAATGATGAATTCGAATTCGAATAAGCCTTATTCTTACCCAGCTGTTATGATTCCAAAAACAAACATTTGATTCCTGTTAATCTATTTATTTCAGGATTTGATATCAATGTTTCAAATATCACCAAAGGTATCACTTAATTTCCTACGACACACACGTTTTGGACAACATACAGTCCTGCTTTAAGACGATAAAACTATAATAGGAAGTCCTTTTACTTGCATAATTGCACATATTCGATATGGTAAATGGTATCGATATAGGACCAATACTAACAATAAGAAAGTATAGATTCCAATTGAACTTGACGCATTGCCGTGGATGATCTGGGCCAGATGAAGTCCGCCTACGCCCCCAGCATCGAGGAAGTCCCGGAATATGGTGAGATCGGTCATGGGTTGGCATATCTTCTCTAGGTTACCCCCAACAACAAATGTGAGAGTGGTCAGTAACATCAATAACGAACCCACGAAGAACATCAGTATAACCGGTCTGTAAACATTAAAACGGTGTTTGTTTCTTTCATGTTAAGATCAGTGGTATTGGTTTGGTACATGGTCCCTTCTCTATAGAGTAAGCTTGTAAGATTTTTTATCTTAATGTGTGATTTGTAAATTTGCTTCAAATGTTTGATTGTATCCTTGGTATTTGTCAATCAGCAAACATAATATCAAACAAACATGAGTGCCTAGATAAAAACTATGTATGTACATGCTTTGCTTTAACGCTTTCATGTTCATCATGGTACAATGTATTGTTCTGCTCATATCACGATGGAGGAATTTTTGAGCGGTCGTAATTTACAGCATCAACAGAAAAAACATTAAATAAATATTTGCCCATTTGGTTGAAAAACTAGCAAGCACAAAGTAAACAATGCTTTTTCAAAGAAATTTATTCTCCTGACATAATGATATATCAAATTCCCTATTGAAGATTTGTAAGACGGGTCATTACAAAGTTACAATGGGTTAATGCTTTGCGATAGTACCAAACCCTGCCTGGACAGACGCATCAGAAACAAAGCTATACAACATTAGTAACAGGAATTCAATGATCATTCCATTACCTTTTTTTATTGCCAATTCTAAATTAAGCACCAATGATAAGTAGAGTGAATTCATCTATCGTTATAATACGGAACGTAACGCATCCAGAAAGTTCTTGCAGGAACTTACCAGAGCTTCCAGAACTAATTTTATTCTGTATCAAACTATTACTATAAATGTGTTATAAACGACATTCATTTCAGCTTAGGATGAGGTAAAATGTATAGTTTTTGAAATTAAGAAGGATCAGCGTTACAGATTATCATTTAATTTGAAGTACACATACATGACCATGATCTTCCCTCCACAGTTGGACATGAAGCCTCGTTCCGTGGGTAGTTTGTCGCTATCCTGACCGAGACACCCACAACACAGCCCCACTAACGACATGATTACTATAACAGTGAACAACCCGGTCAGGCCGTATCCGAAATAAACTCTGAAACAGAGAGCGGAATAACACGCGTTAGCTCAAGAGGAAAAAAAGACGCAAACACATAAAGTATTGAAAAGGTTTATATGACGTCTAAAAATCAATATGACAAATTATCAAATTGACAGCCTTTGGATTAGACTGCATGCAATTGAGCTCATACACTGGAATCGTATTCGTCAATCAGTTTCTCTTTTTGTCTGGTCTTACACTCCGTCCAATGATGAAGATGATATACATTTTTGATTTGTAAGTCTACAATGTATATATCACGTTTATGCCATGAATGTTATTCAATTTAAAAAGAAAAGTAAACAAGTTTTGACAACCTTGAACTATACTTCGATAGACATTACACAGAGGCACACTTAAGTTAGTATACCGTCTTACTGACCTGTAGCTGTCGTATTTGAGCAACATCTGGAAAAAATCTCGAAGCTGTGTTTTAAATCCTGAGGTGTCCACCGTCTTATGAAATAGAAAAAAAGCAAGGGGATAAAGAATCCGCTTTGCGTTTGAAAGCATATCACTAATTACTCTTCTAACAAAGTCTATAAATATAAAGCAGTCCCCTGTCACTAGAGAAACGAGCATTGGGTCGTTACTTTAAATCAAAGCGCTGATATCGCTGCAGGACTAAGGTGCGTTTAAAGCAAGATGGTTGAGGATACATTTGGAAATTTCTTTGGGCAACATCTCGAGGAAAACAGCTGCTCTTTTTACCACAATTACTATAATTATTATTTCTGTGAACAGAGACTGAATGATAGTCTATTTTCCGAACATCTGGACATTTTACGATTTCCCATGAGGCACCAGTAATACTAGAATAGAGCAGAACAAAGCGAGTAAATCCGGACTACATTCCTAGTTCCAAGAAGGTATTAGTCCGTACAGTGAAGGCAGATGTTTAATGAGTAATTGGAGTCAGACCGCTGTTTCTGTATCGATAAAGTACTGTCCCTCAAAAAGTGATATGTAAATTCAATGGACTAAGGTGCTGACGCACCCTTAGTCCAAAAAGGATATGCTTGTCAGTCCCAAGGGTAGTATCATCCCAAACCTTAAGTGTATGTTGTACCCAAGTATAGTATCGCAATATCTGGATAGTGTCTGAACATGTTTTGCGCACCTCAACATACTTTGTCAGCCATATACGTCTTCATATACGAGGAGACGATTATACATAATCAGTTAACCAAATTGGTTTTCATATTCCTAGGAATATTTAAACTGCTTAATAGCAATGCTTCAGCATTGCCTCCATTTATTACTGATATTTAAACCTTAAAACTACGGACACATCAACGATAGTTGTAAAACTGTTCACAGACCTGGCCAATGTAACATTAAAAAACACTTTTATCTGCACAACTCCTCGACATAATGAATAAACTTGATACTAACATAAAATAACAAAAAAAACAGACAACATAGGTATGGGGTTATGTAATTTATTCTCTTAGTAAATGACGATAAATGATTACAAGTAGAACACAAACAATTAAGTACTCAGCATTAGGAAAATGATTACATCACATAATTGAAATGATGTAAGATTATGCAAATCAAGAAAATTACATAATCAGATTAAATTATAAATTTTCCCAGCCAAGTATGCAGAAACCCATTTGGTGCACAAAAAAGGCCACAAGCTTGGGCTTGTTTTTACATGACCAAGCAGCGCCAACAGAGGGTAAGGCATGCACCAGGAGAAACATATATGTTATGTTTACATTAAAAAAAACACTTGCATGTAACTATAAATTTCATTATAATGTAAAACCATTATACAAGATATTCTTTAACATACCCCGTTTAGTGTTGCAATCAGCGAATCCGCCATAGTATCAATGATGGTGGCAAAACTGTTCATTGTCGCATTAGCACCTACAAGAGAACGACATGCATTGGCCTTTTATCATTTCAAGGTTAGGACCATATTCACAACCTCTTTCTTTTTAAGCATTTTATGATGGTGTGCGTTTCATATAACAACGCTGACATGACAGTTTAGATGGATAAATGACTTCAATGCAAAATGAGTATGTACCATGCAAGTATAGACTAAGACTGCATAGAATGGGATTTGTTCAGCCTCTGCATGTATACAACAACTGTATGGACAACGTTGTACCAAGATTGATACGAGATAGTCCAAGATTTTGCATAAGCAAGAAGTCGGTTCCAGCACTGTAGGGGTTAAGAACTAACATACTAACATCTCACAGGTTTGGATTTTAATATATTTATATATTCTAATTACCATCATCACTTTGATCTCGTAAACTTTTGACTACGCATGCATACGCGTACATTTTTTCCATTATACCAAAGCACTTTAACGGACACAAAATTTCGATAAAGGCACTAAAAACACAAAAACTTGTGTCATTTTATAAAAAGAAAAAGAATATGTATTCAGCAACTTTGTAATATAACAAATAAAAATGAATTTTGCTTAGAGACGAAAAAAAGATAAAATAGAGATAGTACAAGACGTTAAATACAGTTCAATATCACCCTGTGTGTTTAAACAGGCTGGTCCATAATGTCGTTGAACGTTTTTTAATTATAAATATACGCCTGGAGCTATTTCAGAACATTCAAACAAATTCAGACAGTCGTCTAAAGATAACAGAGGCTTACTTGTCTGTGCAGAGGCGGCAGAAGCATCAATTGTAGCAGACATATTGTTGATTCCCTCTTGGGCCTGGAATACGAAATGTTTATATGTATGTTTCCAACAAAAAAGGGATATAAAGTGTAGAGAGTTAAATAGAAATTGTTTTTAAACTATTTTAAAGAGTACTTGAACAACATTAATTGAAAACTCTAAACGAAACGGAGTATGTCTTTGTATGGGCTTTAACGTGTATATTGCATTAGATTACTCGTTTGTGGTTGATTTATTGCAAAGATAGCAATTTTTACGGCTATTATCATCCGTTCCCACAAAAAAAATAAAAATCTGAAAAGATGGGTTTTGATTTTACCCGTCGTGATACCCAATTTTAAAGTTCCTGTTTCGGACAACCTAAATAAGGCACTGAAATTGAAAACTAAGAACTGTTCATGCGCAGTTACTCTTTCAGGCTCAATATCTCTATATATTTGTGCAATACTCACCGATAGGGCGATAGCTGAAAGGTTAGCCGACTTGATACTGTTGACTGATGTTTGGACGCTACTAAGGTCTGGGAGCTTCATTAAAAAAAGAAAATAAACAATTGAATATCAACGGGTGCCAGTTCGTGTTCGGTAAAAGGAAAAAAATGTCTTATGACGATTTTCGTACAAAAAAATACGATACATGTTTCCAAGCATCTGTTCAGTCTCGTCTAGATAAAAGCTAAGTACGAGTACTTTTGATTTGTATATATGCCTGAATGTTCCATTAGCTTCAACACCTTCCCGTATTTTGATGACTCTATAGGTATTCACTCTATAAAACGTGTATCACGTTATTATAATGAATATATAGAACCTAACCAGAGGATTGAGATTTTGTCATAGTTATGCGTATTTTAGCAAAAGATCAAAATGATACGATGAACAGTGTTTCCCACTTCAATTGTCAGTTCTAACCCTGTCTGCTAGAGTAGAATGCGAGTCAAAATGGGAATTAACTGAGGGCCATGGTACTGGATATATTTACTTCCCTTTGATCTAAGTCTATGCTGTGTGTATCATTACAACTGAAAATGGCAATGAGGCGAAGTTATTGCTTTATTTCTTTTCTAAAACTCTATATGCGCCAAATAAAATGCTAATTACGGAGACAATACAACGCCGCAGACCATTCAGAGATTTATCCTGATTGACTAGCTCAAGAGCATGGGATGAAGCTTCAAATTAACTCAAGGTCTATGTGTAACATCAAAATGTTAAATTTACACATGTAGTATATGAAGATTCTTATTTGATACCAAGTTGGTTATACAAGATTTAGAAATAATGATAATTGCTTCCCTCAATGACACTAAGTTATCGGGCTAAACATTCCATAGTCAGGAAACTTCAGGACACAAAGGAGTAGTACTGATTGGAATCGTGACAATATTTATATTTCATTTATGTGGCTATTTGGCCGTTTGTGCACCATTTATTCAAGCACGTAATTACAGTCTGTTCACATTTAAAAATATATATTATCTTATTTTTTCTGTTTTGTACGGTGTGCGTCCATAATCAAAGCGACATAAACTTGTACATACCGAGCTGAAGTCCGCACCCCCAGATTTCAGAGCAGTAGTATCGAATGTATCACACGCGGTTTGACAGCCGGCCCCGGAGGATATACACGTGGACTTTGTGGTGTCAATGTTGGTACCGAGCGTGTTCATGTTGGTGGAGAGAGTGTTGGAGGCCGCAACTAGGGCGTCTTTGTCCGTGATCACCTGCGCCAAGGCATCGCTAATGTTGTGTATGGCTGGAAACATATATAGGATGTATCGTATCATGTTTATACAACAGTGTTGATGCACATGTCAAACGTTTGCGTCGTTTAATACCAATGGTTCTGCTTTATTGCTATAAAGCATGTTTATATGAACTGCTTATTGGATACAATTTGAATACTTATTGAAATCTAATACATCCAGACACATATATTGCAAAGTGTACGAGAGTAGGTGTTTTGTTTTCACATTTACAGTCTTTTAAGAAACTACTCTTAAGGCGTAAACTGCTTATACCGCAGTTAAGTTACTTAGCAGTTGATAACATTACATTTGCTAATGCAGAATGCTTGAATACCAAAACTGGCAAACAATAACAAAATATGCACATGAAAAGAAACGCTATTTGAGAAATTGGAATATATATCATTAAAACAAACGGAAAGCCCTTTGATCCTTTCGTTTTCAATGGGTTTCTTGTAAACCCTTTGACAAATATAGGCTGGAACAAGTTCTTATACAGTGAAACGTTAACCATTGTACTGATGGTCACAAACTATGGTACCGTTACCTGTGTCAAGTTCAATAACGGCTGTAACCACGTCTGTAATACCCAGGTTGGTTAAGATCGCATCCCGTAACACCGTACCAATAGCTGAAATGACGACATTTGTTTGATGTATTGAGTGGTTCATGTTAAATTGCAATGCCTGGTGCATCATGAATTAAGGAAGCTCTATCACTTGCCTAACCGTTACGACTGGTCAAGACGACAAGAACAATCGAGGTCACACAAGTCAGCCAGGAGGATAGATTCCATGAAAATTCAAATATTCAAACGAGCAGTTTATCCGTTTGGGATAGTTGCTCCTACTTTATACCGTACTTGAAAACATCTTAATGACATTATGAAATATCGTCTGCAAACTCTTTCACTTTGGAACAGTCGAATATTTGTTGTTTGGGAAACGGTTAAAAGGACTATCTAACAGATTATGATCTTTGGGTTGGAACCGTTAAAATGGTTATTCCAACTATGCCATTTTGATAACGATATTTAAGATTGATGAACACCTGTTTTTTTATGAAAAAAAGTAAAACGAGCACCAACATTCCCTGCTTTGATTGCATTCATTGGCCCATTTGATCATTTCACATGACGGAAAAAGGCATGTGTATGTGCAATCATATGATAGTAGGCCCACGTGGTTGTGATATCTAAAAGTACCACCTTTCCTTTTACAAATCTTGATCATTGCTTACAAAATAAACCGTTTGAATCGCTTACTACTTAAGTAACAGAAATGTGCTTTAACTTCACAAAACTGTTTCAAAAGAGGATATAATCAAACTTTACGCAACTTTGTCCATCTGAGATATCATATGATCTGTAAATGACATTATATCTTACAAAAGATTGAAACCGCGAGGTGTGAGACAGTCCTTAAAGGAGTTGTTAGTTTCATTATTATTGGAAAGAGTTAGTAAACTCCCCCTCGGAGGGTCAAAAGTTAAATAAAAATCCTTGATAAAATCCCAAAAGAAGACTTGCCATTTTGGCAGTCAGCCTCTCTACATCACAAATGAGTCAGGAATAGTAAAATATTCAGTAATCGATACCAAACCTACATACCTCCTATGTCGGTAACTATTGCATTCTGAATCACTTTGTACATATCTTGTGCGAGGTATTGAAATTGCTGAAATATATAGTTATGTGTGTAAATAATTGAGGGAAAATCTGAAAAAAAAATCAGCGACTTTCTATGTTGCGGAAGTTATATCTTATAATCGTGACAAATGCAATGCTAATACGATATGTTTTATCAACGTTTATGTAAGTACATTTAGATAACGCTGGTCACGGGCGATTCCTTATCCTAATACAATACTGAAGAATTCGGCTGGTTTTCTTTTTCACATTGCGCCATACACACGCCATGCAAATAATCGGAGTCCTCAAAAACAATTATGCCTCGGGAAGTAGCTGCCCATAGCCATCTTTCTGTGTTGTCTAAGTTGTTTCTGGCCAATATATAAAAATAATAATTTACTTTTTATTACTTTCTTTTCGTCTGTAAGCTCAATTCTAAGAAACACTAATACCTTTAATGAGAAAATTGATCGAAATGGTTGTTATTAGTATGATTAGTATAATGGACGAAACACTTACGGAAGCAAGATTGTTGAAGAATGTTTGTATATCATCGAAGTTCGTGGCCAAAGTTTCATCGGCGTAGTTCAATGCCACTGTAAAACGTCCGTTCGTCATCCAAATACAGATGGAAGAGGCGCTGTAAAGTTAGAGAGATTTCAGTCTTAGTGATTTAATCGCTCAACACTTTACCAAACGCCAAATCTTCGACTGTCCCAAATTGAAAAAGTTTGCAGACGACATTTCAAAATGTGGTGAAATAAAAAAATAATCTTATGATAGGGCAGAAAACATGATGGGGAAAAGGAGAAACTGCTCGTTAAGAGCAATTTCTCCTTTTCCCACCCTGTTTTATCGAGTCGTCTGTAACAAACTGGTCAATTGTCGTTATTGTTTGGTAAAGGGTTAATCAACGATACCAGAATTCATTACAATTGCAGATGAAGACTTCAGAAACAGCATTGGCAGAACGATAGATTGTTCCTAAAGGGAAAGTCGCACATTATGTATCAACTGTCTCCACCAAATATCATTATGGAAATGTACTTAATCTACTTGCATTTCTTCGGTCGTCTACTTTTGCTTTCAATTTCTTATATTTGGAAGTTGGTTAACGCGATGTCTGGAACTTGTCTTTGTTTGTATTTGAGTGTATTGCAATTAGCGAACGACCCATTAAACAAACTAATCGTACTTGAAACTTCTTTTACAACTTCAATACAACTTCAATACAACTTCAATAAGCATCATCAGTGTATGATTACGTATTGGACTTGATTCATCCTTGATATGGGTTCAGCTCGTATAAACACTTACGACATCAGCACGACAAGCATGAAGAGAAACTGGGCAAGTCCCATCCTTTTACAGTCCTCATTGTTTTGGTAAACCTGTTACAAAGCAGATAGCATAAGATCACATATGAAAAATTTCAAAGATAGTTAGTTATTTCACGGGCGTCATCAATTAGTCATCTAAATGGTTAGAGAATATATTCACAGCTTGAACGAAATGGTCCTTTGACCCATTATACCTAATCTAATAAACACGCAGACACATTATGAAGCGTGAAATCTAACGGGTTCATAATTATAGAGATGAATTTACTAGGCAGTATGTCTGATCGGTTTCGCTCATGCTTTGCAATTAAGATAGACCCTCTTCTAAATCATGAAATCTGATGATACTATAATTGAATATTCGTCTTTCAAATTTCATATCAAGATTCAATAAGTACATAGAGGATGACTAAACATATCACTTATACATGTTAGTATGATCTGATTTTGTACGAACTATTTTGCAAAATTGGTATATGTATTTATATAATTACGGTTGATTTGATAAAAATTCTAACCATAAAAAATACTTATTTTTCTTTACTGTTCTTTGATAGAAACTTATACCTTTTTATACAGATCTTTGTTAAGATGTTGTTAAACCATGCGAAATAAATGATAGCAAAGCATATTATAAATGTAAACCCTGTATTCCAAAGCTGAATTAGGGTAAGGCACAGCTATTCAAAATATGTAGATTTGATACTAACCGCCTTCATGTCTCCTCCACAGTTACCACAGCAACACCGACAGCAACAAATACAGCAGCCACATAGCGGCAAAAACACCACAAACAACAAACCGATGGCGAAACAAATGGCAAATCCCATAGAGTAATTCACCAACTGTAAAACGTTGTAGATATAGATTTATAGATTTTGATGTGAATAGTTTCGTCCTCGACCGATGTACACCGAGAACGATCTAGATATTCCGGCAAAAGAACGAGTTTCAAAACGGTGGATTATGGGGAATCTGTTTTGATGTTCCTGAACTGTAAGAGTGCTGCATTTCTCAACACCGATTGCTTTATGAAACTTTGTCCCATTAAAATTCTTCAAAAAGATTTTACAGAGAAACCTTTCCACTATAACCTCAATTAGGGGAGATAATCAATTCAAAAGTTAGCAGTGAAACCTCAGGGAAATTTAATCTTACTGTTTGTTAAAAGCAACCTATTCAACATCGATTGTGACGTTTTTACTTTACAACTAATACAAATCTATCTCAGATCTGCTTCCTGGATACATACCTGATACTCGATTTTTAAGTAAATTAATGAAAAGCCGCACGTTTGTCCCAGCTACACATGGGGTTAGAACGAACAACCCTTTCGATCTCGAGTCACTTTTTTTACTCTAGGACCATTGTCCTCTACCATTTAGGTAAGGCTAGGGGCCCAGTGACTGTAAAACATGCATCATCAGGCTGCCAAAAAGCTCTCCAGCTCATCAAGAACACCATAAAAACTATCATAGACGAGAACAAAAACTTTAACATCGTGAAATCATAAGAATGTACTCTTGTTGATCAAATTCTTATTTAGTAACAATGCCTTCTAATGTGGTTCGATCGAAATGCCTTTCAGGCATTTTTTATTTGAAATAAGTATGAGAAGAGAAACTCCGTTTTGAAACCTAAGACGAAAGTAAATAAAGCGTTTCAAATAAATGCACTTTCATACCTTCATGTAATCCTTCCCAATGTCGAACGATCCATTCAGTGTTGAGTTCAGGACATCTGCAGAAGGAGATGTAATATTATCAATGACCTATTTCAAGAGAAATTAAAAAATGGCCATTTTACAGTTTTAGAATGAAACAAAAATAATAAAAGCAGAGATACAGATATAAAATATCCTGTTAGTTTGCCACTTCATGCATTCTAGCTGAAATGCTGATTACAAAATGTAAAATGAAAAATATAAGCTGTATACATCAGATTTTTTATTTAGAATAAAGACGAATCCTATTTGAGGTCAGCTGCTGTCTACCACTCAATCATTGATGTTGTAGTTTCTCGTTTGGGGTTTAGGGGCAAACAGTTTTCAGTTATAAATGGAATGGTTTTCCACGGGCTCACAAGTACCAAGTTAGGGCTCTGACGTGTTCTTTTAGACGTTTCATCGAAATGGGACCGATCACTAAACTGCCATTTGAGAGACCGGGTTTTCGAAACAGATAGTTTGTACTAGAAAAAAAGCGTGACCTACCGAATGGGAAGTCGTTTGGCTGTACAGTGTTGATAAAGCTCCGAGCAAATCCGAATAAAGTGCCGAGTCCACCATCATTGTATGAGTTTTGTGTGATATATGTCTTGTTGCCGACTGGAATCGGCACCCATATGACGGTACCATTATCGTACACGGTATTCCCGAATGAATCGATAGACCCGGCTGATACCGGACATATATGTAACAATGACGTCACCAAGATGGCGCAACATGTCGTCCATAGAAGACTCATCTTGATCGATTTGAGTTCATGCCAGACTAGATTCCATATACACGAAAGTAACTTTCATTTGACATTGGACTACCTCTGTACATCTAGAATTACCAATTTCTTCTTATCGTATCTTTCGATCCTTGGATTAGTGATTAAAGGCTTACAGAAGGTTGTAAAGTATTATTGTGGATCGAACATCTGAACCATGCTAGTATTCGAATGCAATGAATTACATACCACACATAGCCTATAGACATATTCAATAAGAGGACACCTTTTTAAAAATTACAATGTAAGAGTCGCATGTTTATGTGAAACATTTTCTCCTAAAGCTTTCATTTGTTAAGAAGCTGGATTGTTTGTACAAAATTGAACATGTGATGGCTTTACGCATGATAAGAAAATGAAACTAGAGTTTTTCTTTATTCCTGACAGTTCATGCATTCTACTAACATGTATGTCTTGCAGTGCTTTTTTTACATCTTTGAACATTTTTTTCTATAAAGGTTCACGTTTGACATATCTACTGCAGGAGGTCTCAGAAACCAACGTGACCAAACGTACAACTGGTTCCTTATAATGGTACCCTCGCAATGGTTTCCTTCAAACATCATAAAGAAACCGCTCAATGCCAAGTACAGCTATCTCGTTTTCGTATTAATATTATTTCTAATATTGTATTTGCCATTTCTCTCTAAGTGTTTTACGATTGGTCAGAATTAAAAGTAACTAGAAAGACATGAGGAAAACGGTTAATACAAAACATACGAAGTAACATTTAAGTCGATTCTCCTCTCTGTACATAAATGATTTCATATTCATTATACTGCAGATGTGTTGAATGAGCAACATTTGAGAGAAGGAGTCAACATATCATATCATAATTCAAATTCGAATGGCATGGTTTTATTGTGTCTTTTTGATATTTCATATGTACATACTGTCTGTGGTAACCATGATGAGACTTTAATAAAGATTTACATATATCATAATTATGTTCTGAAAATCTTACTAAGCGGTTTTGAAAGAGATTCATGGATTAAATCAATTTTGCATTATACATGATTTATTCCATTCACAACATCCAACTGATCTGCTGATACTGACTGCCTCCTGTAATAGTTCCAACACATTTTGATTAATATTTGTTAACAGAGAATATCAGGGTGTCCAAAAAATCTTTTCGACATTCTTTAAATTTTTTGATTCGGTATTCGTTCGAAATTCGGCCAAATCTATTCATATAAAATCACTTTACATTTTAATGTGTTTTTTTTTTCAATCACGAAACACAATATGCAACTGATCCGTTCTATTTAATAGTTCCAATCCGTGTATAACAATGTAACAACTTACAACCATTTGCTAGAGACTATTCCTCCGAAATTACTTTTATTTCGCTTTTTTCTAAAAGTAGAATAATGAAAGAAAAAGCAAAGTTATGAAAATCACCAAACGATAATAATAAGACTTCCTCACATTCTATCTCACAAACAAATCCAACAGGCAAAGAATAATTTATGTTCTTAAAATACATGTAGGATTAAACTTTCGACGCGTTAAACAAAGGAAGTCTCTAAAAATCTGTGCCAAGTACTGTACCAGGTTATTTGTTTTGTTTAGAACAGCCTGTAAGTAAATGTTGTCGTAAGCGAGATGAATATATACATAGACGTTTCTCTAAACACCTTTGTCTTATATATTTATGTTAGGAAATATAAGGCAAAGGAATTGGGAAAACAATTGTGACAATAGGAGAAATTGCTCATGTTGAAATTTCTCCTTTTGTCGCAAATGTTTATACCGAATGACACTGGTAAAATCGCATAGCTTGTCGTCTGCAGTTTCTTTCAACTTGCATTAGCCGAATCGGATGTTGAATTGTAGTTTTCTTTTAGAAATGTCCGTTATATATACCTGTCAAGCAGCAAATTCGACAGACTGCTCTTGGGTGATAGATATTTTGTTGGATATCAGTAAATAATCGACTTTTCACACGGCGCGACTTATACAGAGTGGATTAAAAGGATTTACAATTTAGTCCAATGCGGAATTAAGTTAATATCGTGACGCTTTTCGCGAAGTCCTCTATTTTTGGATTTCCCCCAATTGATAATCATTTCTAATTAGCTTCAATACAAAGCGTTCGTATCATGATGCTGTGTAGTAACGTTATAAGTAGTTCTTGAATAGCGACAGCTTAAGGGGCTTATCGCACACACTGTTTTATGTGAGTAACTTATGTTGAAAAGATATTTAAACAATTTTTGTCACTTGAAAGATGAAAGTTTTCAATATTGTGCGATTATACATGCCTTGTTGCGGTCATGCTCATTACTGGGAGAAGAAGAAGAATGCAAGTGTTTTCATTTAAAAATGTTAAAAGAGCATTTGCGCCTATCGGTGTTTTGATAGAAAAGCTCTCTTCAAAATAGTCTTAGAATTGCTCTTAGGCGTATTTCGTTAGCGTTTTGTGGTTGCATCTTCCCTGTCTTAAAGTAGTATAAAATAGCCTGACTGACATCCTCCTCATCGTTATTTATTCATTGTTACATATACAACAAAGAAGAAGTTGTTTAAGTTTAACACAATGTTTAACTTCCAAAAGAATTACTAATAAATGAACTGGCCCAATAGGCCAGTTCGTATTGCCACTCATTTGACGCAGCGGGACAGGTTCACACTCTGTCTAAAAGCAATATTTATTTGTGATCAAAATGTTATAATAATGAGTGGTTGTCATTGTTAAGAGCGGAAGATCTTTTATAAACGAGTCCGTAGTTAAAGTGTGTTCGCAAAAAATGTGCTTAATTTGCATTAAGGTAGGATACCAATACCCCCCATTTTGATATTCTTTCGTCGGATTACTTCGGGTGATCTCGGAATGCAGCGGTCGGTGCCGGAACTATTCGGTTCAAAGCGAATAGTTTCGGCCCCGATCGATGTATACCGAGAACACTAAAGTAATCCGACAAAAGAATGAGTTGCAGACTGGCGAAGTATGGGTATTCTACCTTAAAATAAGAGTACGAAGAATATAGGAAATGTCTCCTGGTAAAAATCTCAATTAAGCTGTTGACGAGTTTTGTCCGTTACTGTTTAACTCTGTCGCTTGTAGTTCATCACTGGAACGAGCAGCATTACCGGGCGGTCTCCGGAGAATAAATCTCTTACAACACATATTTCTGAACTCAGCACGGAATCTGTAGTTGAAGTACCCGTATAGGAGCGGGTTCTGACATGTGTTACAAAGCGCTAAAATCAATGTGATTGTAAAATGTGTTGACGTAATTTGTTTGAAGTGCACTCTGAGGAAACTTATAATAAAAAACGGCAGCCACATGACCACAAATAACACAACGATCGATGCAAACATCTTAAGTAGGCGTATTTGCTTTCTGGCTGATTTCTCAGACCGGCTTTGCGCGTATTGCGATCGCTCCATCGATCTTCTAACGCACTTAATGATTTGCAAATAGAAATTTGTTATGACGATCAATGGTATGAGAAAGAATAGGGAAATCATGGCCCCAAGATAAACCGCCGGATTAAAACCATCCCACCACTCTATTCCACAAAAACTGTACGACATTCCGTTTGAGTTGATCTCTTGAACCGTCTGCGCAGACGCGACCGGAAGCGGAAATGCGCATGAGATTACCCACACTACACACAGAATTGCCCGTATGTGCTGTCTCGACCAATGATATTGCTTGTTTAAACAGACGGTGATGTAGCGTTCGACGCTGATGACCATCATGGTTGTGATTGAGCCTATGCCGGTGACGAACTGTACATACGTGACGGCTTTACACACCACCTCGCCCAGTATCCAGTGCTGTGTGAGGCGGGTCGTGGCGATAAACGGGATTCCAGACGCGAACAACAGGTCCGTGATGGCGAGATTGCATATCAAGATATTTGTTGAAGTCCGGAGTTTGGCATTTCTGAATACAGCGGCAAGAACCTTAAATGATACATACAGTATTGGAATTCGTTTCTTCTTTTGGCAATATAACTGCAATGTTCTATTTGTTCAGTCAATCTAACGGAACTTTGTAATTGCTACAAAATGAAAGCAAATGACAAGTATACATGTATTGCATGGATCACTGTTTTCGGTTTCAAACATATGACTTCCTTCTTAGATATACTTGACAATACGATATTTACGCAGATTTGAAACAAATGAAGAGATGAAAGGATCAAATTTATTGCGATCCAAGCAGAAGATATGATCTCCATGTTGTCCAATATTTCTAATAAAATCTATTATTTCTACTTAGACGAATCCCTTGGTCTAATGAAAAAGGGTGTAATCAAATAAAACATTTGAAAGTCTTAAACCTATTCAGCGTACTTTCTTCCGATCAGGATAATGTCAGATCATGGCGGCAGTATATATTTTCATATGCTGCCTGAGTACCCATAGTACAACAAAGGAAAGCCATAACAATCAATCTCGTTTTAAGCATTCGTAGTAAAAACAGACAAATTCGTGGCCTTTGAGACAACTAACGGCTAGATAAATACACAAGCCATCCAGAATACTCTAGTAGGAGCTTTATGAATGATTTGTGTCTAGTATTTTTTCTCAGACTGCATAACCTATGATGCACTGTTTTAGAGTGTTCGATTAAATCAATCTAAATGATCTTTCAGCTTAACACCTTTGGTATGACCATTGGGAGGACAGACAACGTCAGCATTCGATACATTAGGCCATACCTCTAGAACAGTGACACCGTGATGGTCAAGGTGGCATGGTCAGGAGTGGCAAAACTTGAAATATTAATTCGAATTCTCCACTCACCATACAGTTGCCCGTCAACGCTAGTAGGAATATTATCGTCAACACCAATACTTCGATAACGGCCTGACCTAGAAAACAAATGTGTAAACAAAACTAAAGTTCTAATTATTGAAGAATTAGGAAATATGCCTTCATTCATATTCATCAATGATGTTTCCAACCATATCTAGTTGACATGCTTGTTTTTACCATATTATGTATACCGGGTTCATTGTACGTTTTGTACAACATTGGTCGGACATAAATAATTACTTAAACTAACACATGTATTGTAGGTTACATTATTTGGTATTTACACCAAGTTGATACAAGTTTCTACCAATAGTGAATGTTCTTTATCAATCTATTATAATTAGCAAGAAACGAACCGACAACTCATAAAAGTGAACGCTATCCACATTGCAATACACCCTTGTCATATTATGTCAATCCTAGGTTCCTGTGTTAATTAGTTTGCATCCAGTACATCCATATTGTGCCTGAGAGGCACGGTAGTTAGACAAGGAACTACAAAGCAGCGATAGTGATTGTAGCCGCACGATATATATATATATATATATATATATATATATATATATATATATATATATACACACACACACACACACAAACTTTTCGTCAGGAGAAAGGTTTTGTACATTCTTTTTTTTAAATGGTTATCATATCCCTCTTGTTTTGTTTTCTTTTGAAGCCATTGTAAATTTAAATACTTCTCGATAAACGAAATAAAGATGGGCAAACTACTGGCTGACACAAGAACTTTTGATATGAAAAATCTTCATTTACCTCTTTACCACCTGCAGACGAATTTTCTTTTACTTGAAGCAGACGACTTAAGAAAAATTTGTAAATATGTGAAAAATATTTCAGATCTGCTTTTGTATTATATGAATAGATTGAAAAATCATTAGGAAAAAAGCAGAAATTAATTGATACAAGCAATTCCTCCTTTTGCCACAATGCTTCTCGAAAGTTGTCTGTTGCAAGACGCAAAAGGTGGCGCTAGGTGGTTAGTCCCTAAGGTCTGACATTATAAGTTATATTACAGTAAACACTGATTTCTTATATAACTCTTTATTAAAGGAGAGGTACGATATTGGTGCCTAATTCTATAATAACACAGTTCATCGCATCTTCTGCAACAATCCCTAGAAACAAAGAGAGTATTTGCTTATTACGGGCAATGTATGGACAACGTATCCTCTTTGTCGTAAATGTTTCTAGCCTACATACAAAAATAACAATGACAATGGAAAACCCGCATTTTATTTGTGTTTAATGTTAGTACCTAAGTGCTTCTATATAAACTCGCTTAATAAACCTTGAATTAAAGCCAAAGATCAGCAATAGTTAATCTGTTTTAATCCGATTATTAATATTGCATTATAATTGAACCTTTTCTTTATATGTAAATAATGCAGTGAAGCAGGATTTGTTCGGGTATATCGTTTTTGTTTCCTTTTTAAGCAGAGCATATCCGGAAAAACACCTTCATGTATGTAAATAATATGTTTTCGTGCAAATGCTAACAACATACAGACATCCAATGTGTCATTTGATATGTATGTTGTATAGAATTGTCCAATTAGAAACCTGATCATTTCTTCTGAAACATTTTCAACATTTAAAAGCGTGAGTGGGTCAGGCTCATATACCCATTGCTTTCGATTCTATACGAGATTATCAAACGTGAGTTGCTTATTAAGACTCCTCGTTAATTATTGCATATGGTAAGTATTCCTTCAAAGGCAATTCGGTTCACTAACTAGTTCTCAAAACAACACAGTGTTTGGTTCGTGAGGTTCAGTCATGTACAACACAACTCTGTTTGACCTCCCTGTGGTGCGGGTTATGGTAAATAGCCGGGTATATGTATGGAACAGTATACTTTGATAAGTGGGAATAATTAATGAAGGGAAAAAGCTTGTACAGACATATCTACTGCACTGGTTTATTCTTTTATAGATGGTCTATAATAGAATCTGGTTGGCTGTGAAGTGAGCGTGGGCATATCAATTTAAAAGTGGTGGTCTTTAGACTCGAAAGTCCTTGGTTCAAGCTTCATCTGTAGCTCTGTTTTCGCGGAGGTGTCCTTTGTCAAGACATTTCAGAGTCCTAGCCTACGACTGGTGAATCCCGGGAAGCCGTAATACAATTGAAATGTCGTTGACACGGCGTTAAACCCCATATAAACAAACAAATAAATTGTTGTCGTTTCATTATCGAGGCCCCACTTCAGGAGCTTAACCCTTTACCAAACACCAAGTTTTTGACTGTCCCAAATTAAAAGAGTATTTGCAGATGACATTTCAAAATGGGATGAAATTGAAAAATAATCCTCTGATAGGACAAAATATATTGTGGGAAAAGGAGAAATTGCTCGTTAAGAGCAATTTCTCCTTTTCCCACAATGTTTTCCAGAGTCGTCTGCAACAAACCTGTCAAATGTCATTATTGGTTGGTAATAGGTTAATTCACAATCGATCGATTGAATCAATGGTCAGAAATTTGGGTCTTCCGGGAATAGATGTCAATTAACATGGTATTATGTTGCACTCCATTATACATCACTTTGTTTAATCTACATCTGGAGACTTTAACTGTCGTCATGATGAACTGTTAGATTGCTTCATATGTGTTATTCATCATTTTGTTATCATGATTTCTACCAAATACCAAGAATAGTTTCTGTGTGCAATGTTTGTCGTCTTAACATGTGTTCATGTTAGAACAGCCATATATTCGTATGTTGGGTAATTAGCAAACATACTGATACGACTCCTAATCAACGGTACATGGTAGTTACTTAGTACAACAATATGCATTTCTGGATGAAAACCACTTTGCCAAAAAAGGTTTGATCAAAACCAATACTAATATAACTTTTCATCTGGAAAGATTTCCAGTCGAAATTATTTCCCCATTCAAACGATGTCGACGGAGCGAGATAGTTACAGTGATGTCTAGTTAATCCGAACACGTCCGTTCCCAACAAAATGTCCGGATGACCGAATCATCCGGACTAATGAAGCAGAGCATGTTCTTATACACATTAAGACATAAACAGTCTGTATGCACGTGTATACTTATAACCCTATAGCAAACACCAAATTGTCGACCGTCCCAAATTGAAAGAGTTTGCAGACAACATTTCAAAACGTGATGAAATTCAAAAATAATCTTCTGATATGGCAGAAAACATTGTGGGAAAAGGAGAAATTGCTCGTCACGAGCAATCTCTCCTTTACCCACAATGTTTTCAAAAGTCGTCTGCAACAAACTTGTCAAATAATTCCGTTCCCTTACAATTTCGTTCGGATTGCGAGACATCCGGATAATCGGGGTCCGGATAAACCAGGCTTCACTGTATGACACTTGGTTAAGTACTTGATATTACCAAGCGTGGGTCTTTGAGCAGAGATTGGAAATACAAAGTTTTAGAAAACGGCATTTGAGCATTAATGCAGTATAAGGATTGTGCTGCATCGCATCTTGTATTTTTACACTCGATCGTTGCGACATCACACTTAGTAATCCAAACTATCTTATCTTATAATGTGACGTATGATAAATGTCGACCTTTTCAATCAAGAAATAAGCCTTTTTCGAACGCATTTCTTTAGAATGACTCGTATTGACGCACGTACAGCGTAAGACATATATCCCATAACATTCCTTCAATCTAAAATTAAGTTAAATGATCACACCATACTATTTTCGTCTGCATTTGCTTCGTATCAATTTGAACCATACACAAGTGTCCTTTATAATAGGGGGTTATCTTCCCAAAGAAGATCCCAGAACAGTGTACAAGATCAAGCTGGGCAATTTCAGCTTCGGACCGCTACACGGCTAGTAACAGTCAAATGAGGTTGTTGGCTGATGATAGACATTTCCAATTCACGAATGTGGTGGGTTTCTACGCCAATTTACCAAGCACCTGTTTCGATATGTAGCTCCCACTTAACATCATGGCTGTGTGTGTTCGTTTCCCAATGTTTATAATAGGCTATAAATCACTTAATTAGTATTACCACGAAGCGATACACACTGATCTATTTGAAGCTTTATAATTGATCAAAGTGAAATTGGTTTGGATAGTGAGTTGTGCGTTCTTGCCATCAGTATTTCAGAAATAGGGAATATCAGAAATAAAAAAGAAGTATTTCAGAAATGTTACGGAGGCTAATTCATATCCTTAGCACTGTATTATGATAGCCTCAGAAAACAACCTTTTGTGCATCTTTTTAAGGGTGATCGCTTATAGTAACTGTATACTATTAAGAAGAACCGAGTAACTCACATTACGAACCATCTCTGTATTTCATCACATGACAACAGGTGAAAATGGCCTCTCCAAGTGTACATCTATTTGTATTAATACGCAATAAGACACATATGTTCGAAGTGGGCATCTTAATCCGGGGGATCTGTTATAAACAATACCGCGCGGTTACGGTATTTATCCAGAGTGTCAAAATACGGAATAAATTCCGATTCCGACTTGCAATAACAAACACTCCGATACAAGCTACAGTTATTACCGCGTCATTTGTAGAATACACCACGGTCGTTTCTGTTGCATACAAACAAGACTTCCAATTGCGGTATGTGTTCTTCTTACATTGGGGTGAACGCTCTTCTAAATCGTATTCGGTTTAATAACGAAGTCAGATCAATTTAGTCATTGTTTCATAAATTCCAACCAGTGCGACCGTTTTGTTTTGTTGGCAAGAAGCTGGCTCCCCAGTCGTAATACTAGCACGATTTCGCATTAAAAAGAGTACAGTAGAGAGAAGGAGACGTAACTAGTATCTCGACATGACCGAATGCAAGCCCTAAACCGCGACTTTCCCTTATGCAAGGGTCCCTTGACAGGGATCCAGAATTAATTATCGTCAATTCAACGACAAATCTATTGTGGAAGAAGATGGAAATTCTCACTTTGAACAAGGTTCCCTTTTGTCAAAAGTGCGTCCTATGTGATGTGCTGTGATAACATTAAAACGAGTATAAATGAAAGATGTGGCTGTGAGCTTAGTTAACAAGTTGTTTTTAACGCGTCTTTCGAATATAAGTTTCTTATATCTCAACGACAAACCGTTTTATTCTTTATTCCCTTATAATGTACATGAACAAGTATATGAAACATCGTATTACATGTACCTACCATAAGGAAAACCCTCGACGACATGATTAGCCGAAAGACCAACCCGAGACACTTGGCATGCACATATGTCGCTAACCACGTCTTCGAAAGCGTGTCTCTATAAGGTACGAGTACGCCAATGTATTCAGCATAATATAAACGCTTTGTTTAATAGTGTCGCCCGTATTGAAGGGGCCAGCCAGTTTGGCTTATGAGACACTTTTCACTGAATATACCAAGTACCTCCCAAATTGAAATCACTATACCAGGCGCCAAACGGATATAAGTCGGTAACCATTAAATTTAACAAGCTGGCGGCTCACGAACCGACCATTTCGGAACAAGACCTACGAGAAAAATTCTCCAGACAAACGCCTCGGGGCCGCATTAACGGAATGTACGTTTTAACACAAATGGCACCTACCTTTCCACGGCCGGTGAAACTCGGAGAGGAATGTGAAGACGGTTTGGTTGGTGATAGGGTCCGTTAGGTACTCCGACATTGTTGGTTTATTCCAGAACTCCTTCAACTAGAATTTTATACACATAAGTTTAATTCGCCTCATCTATCATCATTAAATACATATCGACCATGTCTGACACACTGCAATAGGCTTAACGCTGTTCACATAACAGTTAATTTGGCTTTAAGCGACTAAGGCAAATGGATCTAGTTTCGTGGTATTCTAACCTTTACCAAACGCCAAATTTTCAACTATCCCAAATTCAAAGAGGTTGCAGACGACATTTCAAAATGTGATGAAAGTGAAAAATAATCTTCTGATCGGGCAGAAAAACAATGTGGGAAAAGGAGAAATTGCTCTTAACCAGCAATTTCTCCTTTTCCCACAATGTTTTCCAGTGTCGTCTTCAACAAATTGGTCAAATGTCGTTATTGTTTGGTAATGGTTTAAGACAACAAACGGCTTTAAACGGGCGTCAGACATTCAGACAGTTTCAGCAGGAGCTTTCTGAATGACTTTGGTTCTGTAGTATGGTAGCCAAAGACTTGATACCCATTTGTGCCTCTTTTCAATAATGACCGCCTATTTAGAAATTTGACTGTATACTTATAAGAAAACCTTGGTTTTAAACTAGACAACACAACCTCTGAAACGTTAATCACTGTATTCATACTTCGACATGTGCGTTTGAAATTTCTAAATTAATCTATCATTATCATAACTTGAAGCATTGAGCCAAGTCCACCTATTCCTGTAGCAACAGTTTCTATAAACAATCATTGTACTATTGTTGAGCATGTTTGTTTTTAGCCATTATTACAAAAGAAAAATGCAGTTTTTCTTCATATTTCTTAATTACCGACTCATATTGATTCAATTTAGATCAGTCTTAACATTCCAAATTGGGTATGAATTGAATAAACCAAAGAACAACACACACGCACTCATTAGTACCCATACGGCCATGTAGTTAATCCATCGTTTCTATCCGTAGAAAAATCCGCACAGGAAAGCTTATCCCGGTACCGTGATCTAGTCGCTCTATCGGTGAACTGCGTATTGAGATTTCTCGGTCTGATAATGTTGTATTATTTCACGTTCACTATCCCAAGAGCATGTGATATAAATGTATACTCCTTGAAGGGTACCGTTTTACTAAACAGATTATGCTAAAAGTGTGCGTAAGTTCAAAACATCGTTCCCTCTTATTTCAATATTTGGCTGAGCAATATTCCAATGTCTCTTCGAGACGCTTCCAATGATGTGTTACAAGGCAATATTGTACGTTCTATTATAATCAAAAATGAATACCTGCGACTATGTAGGACACGTTTGTCTCGTAGAAAATACTCTCATATCTAAATAGATATAAAAATGAAAAGAAAAAGAAAAATGGCATATTTTTGCAAGCTGAAAAAGCTCCATTCAAGACATACAAAAGAAAACAGTCCCAAATAAAATAATTAATAAAGCTAAAAATAGTTGAAAAGGAATTTCAACCACAATAAAGAAAGCCTTGAGTATGTACATGAGACGCGTCCGTCGCACGGCACTATCTATTAGTGGTTTATTGCCGCGTCTGTTTATAGTCCATCGCCTATTACATGTATCATAAATCCAATTAGGAATCAACCTTCGCCCAACACGCCACGTACGGATCGTTGCACCAACATTCAGTTTATAGCAACCTTTCAATCTTACAAACAAGGAATGTTTCAAACGTATAGAACCATTTAAAATAAAATAAAAAGTTATAAGTTGCTTCAGTAAAAGCAAAGCTGCAGTGATTTCAACAATATTCACTGATATCGTTCCGGTCAGCTGACCTTTTTTTCTTTTCGCATGTTGTTTTCGGTATTCTAGGACCTCAGTATTCTTTTGAAGCTGCTAAACGTTTTCCAATTTGAACGTGATTTATTAGTGATGCGCGACGAACACATCATATAGCATTAAATGCATGTACGTATTACGGATCGGAGGTCTAAATATGCTAAAATATCTATTGAATAAACCCTTTACCAAACGCCAAATTTTCGACTGTCCCAAAATGAAAGAGTTTGCAGACAACATTTCAAAATGGGATAATTTGAAAAACAATCTTCTGATAGGGCAGAAAACATTACGGGAAAATGAGAAAATGATCGTCGCGAGCAATTTCTCCTTTTCCCACAATGTTTTCCTAATTCGTCTGCAACAAACTGGTCAAATGTCGTTATTGTTTGGTAATGGGTTAAAGTGAATTTTAATGAATGTTAAAACAATCGGGTCTCCAACTCACGACCGAAGATCTTGTATAAGTATTGGATTCTGAAAACAGCTTCTCCGACCGCCGTTTATGGTCGAGGTGGTTCAAGTAATTTCTTTAATGTCATTTTCAACAAACGTTCAGTTTTACGCAATACAGTTAACGTATGAGAAGACCGAATGATCTAGACCTAGATATTTCATTCTACACAGTCACAGCTTGGATCATCCGAGTTAGGGAAAGAGGGAATATTTGAACAAGATATTTTCTAAATCACCAATTGTTTTGGTCGTCAGATCTTAATAATCAATTTTGTTCTAATGTTATTAAATTTGAAACCAAAAAAAATCGCAAATTATACTTATTGCCATAGGCTAGCCACTACATGTTAAATCCACCTTACATAAATCGACATATTTATCATCTTAGGAAAGGGGCTAATGGTAAACGTATAACGACATACATTGTAAATCATTCACACATGTAGGCGTACATAAACGGTCTCGTTTTGACTTGGAGCGTCCATGTTCCAATATCCCGAGAGTGGGATGTAGATTATGTTATAGTTTCGGAGTAAACATTGGAATCATAGCAATTACCGCGTAATTTGTAAACATAGGATTTATTGTATACAGTTACCCTGACCCATACGGAAAAGATGTATATCGGAGGAAAAGCATTTACCATACGTCATGTTGAATGGTAACAAATTGAAATGCTTTGTATATGACGAATGAAACAGTGAAGCTATCTCCAAAAATGCAAATACATGTATGTGGATTTTAAGATGAAAAAAAAATCTTATTGTGAAATTTCCCTGTGTTGATTCTAACAGACATAGATAATTATCTATGTCTCTGATTCTAACAATTATCAATAAATACAAATATAATTCGAATTCCAATTGATTAATTGGTGAAGCATATGCGATTTATTTTCTACAAAGACCAAAAACAAATCTGGTTCAAGTACATCATTTTGAAGATACTCGAAATTGAAAGCATCGGCAGACGGTATGTGGGAAATTAACACACTGGTATATTACCATACATATATTTCGAAAGTTTTAGTGGATGGACCATCATTAAAAAAAAAGCATTTGCTTGTAACGTTTGTTCTTTTAAGTCTATGCATTTACTTAAAATGCAATACAATCATCACCTAGAGTAGTGGTATACGCATTTTTATCTGAGACAACCAAATTAAATGTGATGCAGCAGACGACAAACGAAAATAATGTTACAAAGGAAGGAAGCTTGATTAAGCCATTCCAAGTCACTCTCGACGACTGCTTCCTGGATACTACAACATTTCACACGCCGTTTTGTGAGTTAGTCCCGACAAACTTCACCTCGCCTCTATAACGGGGTTTCGAATCCAGGACGCTCGGTACAAGAGGCCGGCGGTCTACCACTGTCTTGACAATAGAATACCAGGGTACATTGTGTGATGTTATGCTCGTAAGGGATAGACATGATATTCCTAGATAAGTGTGGGGTCAATGAGGAGTTGGTATTCCATCCTTTAATTGGTATTTAAACCATATACATATCATCACTATCCATACCAATCTGAACTCATCGGTCATTACTGTTTGGTAATGGGTTAAACAGTTTTCAATGATATTTGGAACTATTTTCCCACCAAATATTTCAGTCTTCAAATCGTCTTCTGCAATTTTTACAGAATGACTGGCAAACATAGACAAAAAAACAAAAAAAACAAGGGACGGACGGAGATTAGTAATAAAATCAAAGACTTGTTAACAACTAAAAAAATTTAATATCATATTGTTGTCTCAATAAGAAAAATATTTCCAAAAGCAACGTGGAATGATAAATAAAACCATGTACTTGCAACAACAACAATAAAAAAATCACAAAAGACAAGTTTGCCTTATACATGTACTCATTTCAAAAATTGGAATACAGCCTTCAAAATATCAATCATAAATTAATAACATATAGGATCTATACACCTCTTAATATTTGTTGCACTTCCAAATGATCCCACTTCTTTTAGCTTAACCCTTTACCAAACGCTGAATTATAGACTGTCTCAAATTGAAAGTATACAGACGACATTTCAAAATGTAATGAAATTGAAAAATAATCTTCTGATAGGGCGGAAAGCATTGTGGTAAAAGGAGAAATTGCTCTTTAAGAGCAATTTCTCCTTTTCCTACAATGTTGTCCAGAGTTGTCAGCGAAAAAAATGGTCAAATGTCGTCATTGTTTGGAAATGGATTAAACAAATGTCTGTGTCTGGTGGATGCACCAAATGGCAATAAAACCTTTGTCAAGGCTAAAATATTCATGAAAATACAAAACTTATCAATAAACAGTGCAACGATTTTGAAAATTATGCAAACTTTTACTACCTATGAAACAACACATTCAGATGTTGTTTTGCAAAAAGGTGTCAAAAAGTTAGAACAATTGAAAAAAAAAGATACCAAGAAATTTGCAAACGTTAACATTATTACATCTATATTATAGTAATTAGTGCATCTATTCATGCATCCTAAATTAACCTTATCGGTAAATCTGAATGCATTTTTCTAATTTACAATCTAATTTATGGTAATAGAAATGAATAAAAACAAAATATATGAACAATGAAGATGGGATATAATTGTTGGCAACATCTTGGAAACTAACCAAACTGAAGTGGGATGTTATTCTTAATACATTCATATTTTTCCTTGCCACACAAATGAGGTATGAAAAATACATGTTCATGGTAAAAAACCATGTAAAAGTTACGTAATAAAAGCATGTGTAACTTTACAAAACAAAATATGAATATCATCATAAAATCATGAACTGTTCACTTTCAGAAACTGTTCAAAAGCCCAACATAAAGTCAATCTCTACATTTAGAGTCTTGTAATAAGCCCTGCTTATGAGGAAAAATAATTTCAACATAAGATAATCACAATTATTATGAATAAGATAAAGTGTAAATATATAACAAATATATCTGATTTTAAAAATTCTAAAACAGTACATATGGTAAATAGTAATCACAATTTCAATTCATTGAAATCTCAAACACATTTGGACGGACTCTGCATCACAAAGTACAAAAAAATCACAAATATAAATAAGCTTTCTATAAACAAAAATAAACTTTTACAAAAGAATGATTTGTGTCATGAAAAATAGAAATCTTAATAATCAATAAAACTCATGGTTAAACAAACATATGTTCCAGGTAACACTTATGTTCTTTAAACCTTATAGTGCTGGAACCGACTTCATGCTTATGCAAACAGGTTAGATCCAGGCCAGCCGCCAAGTAAATGGCGGCTTCCCTGTGATATAACCTGTTTGCTACTCTGAGTATTTTTATTCATCAAAATTAAGCAGATTTTCAAGGTTTTGGAAAGCAGACAACACAAAATCTATATTAAGAAAATTAGCCAGCAGTCTAAGGAATAAGAGCTTACCTGGAAAGTCCCAAAACTTTCTTGACCAACTAATTTCAAGTTAACCAGTCGATTTGTTACAGGGACAGATTGAGAGCACAACAAGATGACCATACTCATTTAGCGTAGGAGCATCAAAATAGGGATTTTCAAAATAATATCATTTATCACAAAATGCTAATTTGATATGTAATATGATTTAAACAGTTAGTAATTTGGAATGTTGCATTCTTACCAATCAAATTGCTCAGAATTTGTAGGCTACCTGTTGTCTTCCTTGTGGATGGAACAAAGTGGAGCTAGTAGACACCAAGGGATCCATTTAAACACAGTAAACCCATACAATGCTTGGTAATTTTCAACTCTGATACTCAGAGTAGCACATAGGTTAGATCACAGGCCAGCTGGCAATTAACTTGGCGTCTGACCTGGATCTACCCTGTTTAAATAAGCATTAAGTCGGTTCCAGCACTATAAGGGTTAAAAATCTGTAAAATCTGCAACAATATCTCAAAAGAAAATATATATATTGGCAACATTACATCAGAGTTACAGTAAATCTGCATAGGATATTCAGAAGTATTGTTCCATCATTCAATCTGTTTAAAAACACCATTGATTTTGCAGTAAACATTTAAACTGATCTTTGTTTCTTTCCTTTGATATATTTATATCTTCAAGTTTATTTTTTGAAAAGGAATTAATCACTTTGTATTAAGTATCTTAAAGAAAGCATTTGCTTTCATACTTTAGTACATTCATGTGCTTTTGCTTTCCATTTGAACCAGTCAAAATATCCAAAATGACAATATGGACTTTCTTGAAGGATAGACAAAGTCCTGCCTAGTCACATTACCATTGGAAAAAGACAATCCTGTCTGGTCACATGACAAATGGATAGACACAGTCCTATCTGGTTACATAATTATGGATAATAAAAGTCCTGCATGGTCACATGACCAATGGAGAGACACAGTCTTGCTTTGTCACATAACCATTCACAAACTATCTTCTGCTGCATCATGCCTGTGCTTCTTTTTCTTCTTCTTTTTCTTGTTCTTCTTATCTTTAGAGCTTCTATCAATTACAGCAGGTTCCTCATCAGGATGGTTTTGAAGGGTCGACTGTATGAAGAACAAAGAAAGATGCTATATTAACAACTCAATAAGCAATTTCATTGAACAGTATACATTTTATTTGACCTACAGAATGGATCAGATCTTTAACAGCTTTACCCTTCACCAAACGCCAAATTTTCAACTGTCCCAAATTGAAAGGGTTTGCAGACAACATTTCAAAATGTGATGAAATTGGAAATTAATCTTCTGATAGGACAAAAAACATTGTGGGAAAAGAAAAAATTGTGTTTACAATCACTTTCTCCTTTTCCCACAATGTTTTCTAGACATGCAAAAAAACTGGTCAAATCTTGTTATTGTTTGGTATTGGGTTAATACAATTCTATGACAGATTATACTGTTTAAATGTTTGGGTTTAATCCTTTATCAATATTTTATCATTTATGTGACAACTTTCCTGGATTCACCAACACTAGGCTATGGCTCTTAAGTGTCTTGCCAAAGGCCACTCCAACTAATCCTGGGGTTTCAAGACAGCCACCCTGAACACTTGGCAAGGAAGGACCCTGCCAATGATAGAAGAAGCCATTGCTAAGTTTGCTCCTTTTTTGGATTTTCAAATAGCTTGGCAAGGAAGGACCCTGCCAATGATAGAAGAAGCCATTGCTAAGTTTGCTCCTTTTTTGGATTTTCAAATAGCCTGGCGGAGGCTTGAACCCACAACATTTCACACAAAAGACATATACCCTACCTCTGCATCACCACACTGGTGTAAAAAATAGAAAAAAACTTTTCTTTATTCTTACATGATGCTTTATCCATAAAGTCAAGCTCATTCCAACCCTTATCTCATACATGTTTAAAGTTCCTTTGAAATAGCTGCATGCAATAAAATATCTCTGTACACACTAAAACAAAAGTATAAATGCTTGTGAAAAGTAATATGTCTTTAAAGCACAATACTTTCTTTACATTTCAGAATGGGAATTAAAATGTATGTAATGGATAATTGCTGGCGTAACGGTATTGAAAACATCTCTTTCTGAACTGAAGACAACTTGTTTATAAACATATAAAATGCACATGAGAGTTGCAAACATTTTGGGGAATTAATCCTCATGAGCAAATTTCTCTTTTATACTGTTAATTTTTACAGCTATTTCAAATTTCTAAAGGGTCAACACAGGACAAAAGTTTTTCTTAAATCTGCAAAAAACCCAATCCTTTGTCTATAGTTTAAAGGGAAAAAGGTCAATGGGAGGGAACAAAAGACATGAAACTTAATAAACCCCTTACTCTATGTGATACACTCATACATGTACATGTACCTAACTTTGACATCTGCTGCAGAAGATCTTAAAAACCACTACGATTAAAGGATAAATTGCTCCTTATTGTCACAGTGGTTTCTTCATGCCCTAAACACCATAGAGAAAATGCATTTTCCTCATTTTTTCATTGCTTTCAATTTGGTGATTCAGGCTCCAATATGAGGGATTGAATCAACCAATAAGTGTAAGCAATCTTTGTGACTGGCTAAAACAGCAACCAATAAGCAGTGGAATGATTATAAACTTTCTTATCAAAAAGTGTTTTCATTCTGACGTATGGTAATCAAAACTTCAGAAATTCAAGGTGATACAGCCTCTTGTTGTCATGATGCATTCTAAAGTGATTTGTTTAAATTTGTATCTAAGGTATATCAAATTTACTGTCATTTACCTATCTTACAACAAGTAGGGGAGCCCATTAGTAAGGGGAAGTAGGTAGGTATGGCTAGTAATTTTAGGTTTGAATTTAAACATTTTTAAGCTTATTTTTAAGCCCTCTCCTGAGTATATGTTTAAGGCAATATAAAGGTGAGTAAGCTAAAGAAAATAAAGAATTGTTACCTATTTCTAGACCAAACCATGCTGATGTGTGTATGTTTATGTGACATTATAGCCTTCATGAACTGTATCAATCACAATATCCGTACATGTTATAAAGAATTTACAGTAAATAGTAATGATCAAATTCTCCTCTAATCACAATGAACTTTACCTAATATCAAAGAAAGATATGGGATTATACTTCTTTTTATTGTTGTCTGCAAATGCGTTTATTTTAACAAATCAAAGGAGCTTTCCACATAGGAGGACAAGTTGATTAATTACCCTATGCCAAATTGACAGTACTTATGTACAGAGAAAAGAAGCCCAAAAAAGGGAACATTTTGAATTCTTAACATGGAAGAAAAAGGAAACAAACAGAGAGATTGCCTGTCCTGAGCAATGTGTCCATTTGCTGTGATGTATTTGGCAATAAATTGAGAAGGTTTGGAAAAGTGTGCATGCAGGTACTATAAACAACAGTGAGCTATCCATTTGGGGTAAGGAGAGGGGAAAAATAATTACTCTATATCACACATTTACAGCTACAGTCAATCAAGTATTAACCCATTACCAAACAATAATGACATTTGACAAGTTTATTGCAGACGACAGTAGAAAGCACTGTGGGAAAAGGAAAAATTGTTCTCAATGAGCAATTTCTCCTTTTTCCACAAAGTTTTCTGTCCTATCTAAGATTATCTTTTAATTTCATCACATTTTGAAATGTCATCTGCAAACTCTTCAATTTGGGAAATTGGAACAGTCAAAAATTGAGCGTTTGGTAAAGGGTTAAGTGACCATCTAATCATCCAAATACAAGATGCAAGACAAGCAAAAAGTTCTGACCACAGGTCTCTACATACCTAGCATCCGGTTTTAACCCTAAGAATGCTGGGTATTTTTTTTCAAAATAGATTTTTGTGTCGACTGCTTTCCAAAACCTTAGATATCTCCTTAATTTTGATGAGGAAAGATATTCAGAGGAGCAACAGGTTACATCACAGGCTAGCCACCAATTAACTTGGCGGCTGGCCTGGATCCAACAAGTTTGCATAAACATGAAGTTGGTTCCAGCACTATAAGGGTTAAGTAACTATACAATGTTCTTGACATCTTGAGTGAGGTCACTATATACAAAATTGATGCATATCTTTACTTACATGAATGTATGGTAAACTAGGTAAAGAAATTCAGAATATGTTTCTTACGTTTCTTAAGAAGTGCTTTGTACTAACTCAAACACAATCATATCATGTCAGACAGGTAGATGTATCTTTCAATAATTCTGATATTTCCTTGTAAGAACTACAAAATTGTCTTTCAATCAATTAAAAGAATTCCCCAATAACCTTTATTGAATAAAAGGAAAAGCAAAGATCATTTTGAGGGTTCAGTACAAAGCTAAAGTAACTCCTTAACAAAAATGAAGGACTTACTATGGTCTTGTATTGAACCTTGATGTTACAATGGCTTCATACAACTTAATGGGAAATTCCATCCTCCATAATACTTAATTTTACCGCACATTTGATGCCAAAAGAAAAGAACATTTCAGTTTATTTTACGTATACAATTGCTTTCAATTTAGACCAGTTTTGATATTTCATAAAAGAGGATTTTCAGTGCTTAAAATAATTCAAACAAAACTATAATTATATTGATGAAACCTTTGAAACCAAAGCTAAATACTTCTGAAATTATTTTTAGCAGTTTGTAATTTTTGTCACAGTGGTTTCTAAGTTTTTTAATTGTCTTTTTTTCCCTACATAAGCATAAAAGCAGATAATCATGAAGAAATTAATAAAATGAATCATAAGCAAGATTCAACATACCGAGCTCTGGGCATCATCTCCCCATGCAGTAAGTGGTGCTCTATCATCAGTTACTTCTCCATACACAGCACCCAGATCTGTGATCTCCACTTGACTCCTTCCAGCAGCAGTTATCTGTCTTCCAGGAGTGACTTCCATACCTCTCCTGCCATACACATCAGAGCTATAGGCAGCAGTGTGGGGTCTTCCCATACCTTGGTCATCATTGGGCAACAAGAAATGTACATGTTGTTGGTCACCTCTCCCTATAGAGCTATGTGGCCTGTTTACATTATTAACTGTATCAACATTATCCGTTTTCTCTTCCTTGTTCTTCCGCTTCTGCTTGCTGCTACTTCTACGTTTAATCTTGGGTTTTGTTTCTGGAATCAACTCATCAGTTTTAGGGACGTCTGAATCCTTATCAGTTACCAGTCCAGTGGTGGTATCAATGAGTTCTGTTTCCTCTGTGGGCTGGTTGTGTTTAACTGGATCAGGTTCTGTAGTATCCACTTTGGAAGGTTCTGTGTCAGGTCTACTTGTTCCGTCTTCAGACTTGACTTGGTCCCTATACTTCTGGCTGGTTCTCAGTTCTTGGACCATGATTTTTGTGGTGTCTCCCGTTCTCTCCCCGGATAGTGTGACGGGAATGGTCATAAAAGAATTCGGGCCCGTCTCACTTGGCATCACAAGCAAAGCTGCTGAGTCACTCTTTTTCTGGAAATAACAAAAAGACAGCAAATTTTATTTTTTCACTGCTGCTCTTGCTGTTTGGGAGAATGACAATCTGGCCTATCGACGATTCAGAACCCTGTCGTTTCCAGATGGCATTCCTTTGCCCACAGTATATTTATGAAACAAACCCAAAATAAATGTGGCATTTGCGAAGTATGTTCTGTGAGCAAATTGGCAGCAAGAGAGTTAAACAATTAATAAATTACAACAAACGTATTAACAACATGTAGAAGACTTATGAAACCAAGGGATTTTATTCTTTACTAGCCCTTATCATTTTCATCAACTTATGTTTATCAAAATTCGCAATGAAATAAATATGCTGTTGTTTGCTCATGATAAGTGATCATTGTTTGCTTGCCGAAAAGGTTTAACAATTCAAGTTACTAGTGAAAATAGAGAGCATCAGGATTGACAAATCATAAAGTGTGACACCCTTTTGTAATTGGTTTGACACCATTGTGAAAAAAAGGAAAATTACTAGTAAAAATCAATGTCTTCTTTTGCCACAGTAATTTCTGAAGACTTTCAAAAGGAACAATGAAAGAAATAATGTGAATCATGAAAAAATAAATCTGCATGAGACAAGGAAAACATGGTTTTAAAATTTATCTTAAATATTCAAATTTAAACTGTTTCTTTACAAGCTAAGAGCTTGTGAGAGATGAAATTGAAACTTATCATAAAAAGATGCACAAATCTATTTGAAAAAGTACCAGTAGAAGAAATTAGATCTGCTTTTAATGATCAAGCCCTTTCAATGCAACCAAGGATAATATGCTATAACATGGTGAAAAAACAGTTTTCTTTATTTCAGAAATGCCTTCTGATTCTAATCTTAACTCCCTTGATTAAATAAGATATAAAGGGTTTAAACCATGCACAATATAAGCATGTTCACCTAAAAAAAAATCAATTAGATCACACCCTTTCCCTCATTAGGGTAATAGCGATTGGTAATAATCCAAAGAAACAGCAGACAAGGCAAAACCATTGGAGAACTTTCTCTAAGGTATTGGGGAAGAACAGTGTGAAAATCTTCAAAGTATGGGACAACCACTTGTACAAAAAGTTTTGTACCAGGATAGCAAACTCTTCCAAGTATATAGGGCATACAGATATACAGTATGTTTGTCCCAGTACCACAATATCAAACATTCTCAAATATTGGCCATGCAATACAGTACATTTGTCAAAGGGTATCAAAATATCCCAAATATGGGGCATGCAAGTGCAAAGTACAATTTTCCCAGTATATCACTTTCCCAAATATGGACCACGCAAATGTACAGTATGTTTGTCCAACAATATGATCAAACTTTCTCAAATATGGACCACGCAAATGTACAGTATGTTTGTCCAACAATATGATCAAACTTTCTCAAAAATGTGCTACACTAAAGTACAACTTTACAATTTAGTCATGCAATATCAAACTTGAGCCAAGGAAAGATACAGCACATTGTCCCATATAAACCCACATATAGACCCACACAATCAAAATTTCCCAAGCATGGGGCATGCAAGTGCACAATAGTTTTGTCCTAATTATCTATTTTTCTACATAACACACTTTAATATCTACACAGATATCCAGAATATGGCAAGTAACAGATATCTTAACAAGCAGTTGGTCTGTAACTAATAACCCTTTCCCAAACAATAACAACATGTTTTGCAGACGACTTTAGAAAACATTGAGGGAAAAGGAGAAATTGCTCATAACGAGCAGTTTTTCCTTTTCCGTCAATGTTTTCTGCCCTATCTGAAGATTATTTTCCAATTTCATCACATTTTGAAATGTCGTCTGCAAACTCCTTCAATTTGGGAGTCGAAAATTTGTTGTTTGGGAAAGGGATAACCAAGTACTTTACTGTTGATACACATGACGACATCATGAGTTCCAAAATAATGGTTTTGATCACATTTAACCCTTTACCAAACGCCGAATTTTCAACTGTCCAAAATTGAAAGAGTTTGCCAACGACATTTCAAAATGTAATGATATTGAAAAATAATCTCCTGGTAGGCCAGAAAACATTGCGGGAAAAGGAGACATTGCTCGTCAAGAGCAATTTCTCCTTTTCCTACAATGTTTTCCAAAGTCACCTGCAACAAACTCGTCAAATGTTGTTATTGTTTGGTAATGGGATAAGTAAGTTGTTTATAAAAGTACCCCCTTCTGGATCTCTGTCTGTCTATGAAGAAAGTGTTATGGAATTGTAAGTTTATTACAGAGTCATGGTTGGTAAAAGCTATGTCACTTTGGAAAAAGGGTGAAGTAACATTAAACTGAATATGTTAATTGTATAAGTGGAAATAAAGAAAGAAAATAACATTTTACTCCATACATGCCTGTTTTAACGCACGAATATTTAGATCAATCACAAATTTGGGGATGGGTTAAAGGCGCTTGTTCACAGAGGAGAAAATTTGACCGTCAAAATAAAAAGTCATTGAAACAATACAATTTATGTATTGTTGTTTGATATAGAAATAAAAGTAGCTATTAGATGATTAATTCAGGAGGCATCATTTATCCATGTATGAACAGTTAACTATGTTTTGTATCCCAAAAGCGATAACAGGTATTTGGATTAAAATACATAACTCTATACACACTTTAAAACATAACTCTTTACACACTTTACAGAATCAAAACAATCTAATCTTGCTTCAAATGACTTTTCTTCAGTTTGTATCAAATAACAGTAATGAAGTTTTAAAGAACATATTTCCTCACATTTGTAAACAAGCACCTTTAAAGGGAATAGAATCAGGAGGTCTGCTGCAAAGACATACACTTTGAAATGTATGATGTTTGATAAAGAGGCTCTTTACATGGTGACCCCTTTGTTTTTTTCTGAGAATCTGAAGACCACAATTGAAATAAAACTAAGTATCAAATGTATTTCAATGAAAGCATACAATTTATTGTATGGAAAGTGAGATATTGATCACATCAGCAATTTCTCTTTTTCCTTACAATAATTCTTGATATCATCTGCAGCAGACAAAACAAATCCTGAAATATTTGGTAGAGATAGAAGGAGGTAACACAATTGATCTAGCTCTACGCTTGTTAACAATGGATTTATAGAGATTGTAACAACAGATATCAAATTACACTTATCAGCTTTAAAATATGTGATTAACTTTAATCTTTTGTATTTATTGAACTCTTTAACCTATAGCTACATTTATACTTATAGTATGATATTTTAACTACTATGTGAAATAGAAGAAATATCATGTTCAAAAGATTTCATTATCCTTGGTCTGAATAAATCCTATAGAAGAGGTAACTTTTATGAGTTGTGCAATAAAATAAAACAAAACCATGTGTCAAATTCGGGTCATCCCACTGAAAAGTCTAAACTATGCTATGATCACGATAAAAAACGAATTCTTCATACAAACTCATTTGGGCCACGTCACGCGAAAAGGGGCACTCGGACATAGCAAACAGTGTAGCCCCAAACCAGCCGCCACGTCACTGACGTGGCGGCTGGTCTGGGGCTACACTGTTTGCCATCTTAGAGGACATCCAGTTATACCTTTAAATAAATACAAATGATAACTTTCGTGACTAGATGCTGGAATAATAGCGCTAAGATAGAGCTGAGTCAGTGCTTTTTTATTTGTCCAAGTGCCCCTATTTCTGATCTTAACCCTATATTAAAGAAACTCAACAGAAATCTTTCCTTGAAACCATTCTGATGAGTACCCTCATAGTTTGGTGTACATAAAAGGTTTAGAAGAACTGCTTGCGTATACATAGAAGCCTCCAATTCACTTTTCATATGACCTCTAAAGAAATCAACCATATGTCAAACCAAATAAAAGGCTTCAGGAAACTAAGACCCCTGAATAAACGAGAAAACAAATCCTTGCCTGACATTTGCCAGGCATTTTTCACTATAGGAACTAAATGTATTGAAAACAATGTCAAATTACTTCTTGTTGACAGAGATTTGTCAACTAATGAATTGGTTATGAATATTAATGAGGTTTGTCAACTGGTTCATTGAGATCATCCTATTAAAAAGATGACTTTTCATAATTCAAATTAAACATGGGGTCTCTATTTTCAAGGTAGAGTTTGATATGTAAGCAGGCCGGATAGCTCAGTTGTATGAGCTAACACACGGTTTGCAAAGTTCCCAGGTTTAAGTCATGGTCTGGGTTCAAGTTTTTCTCACCTTAGTTATTTTGGTACCCAATGTCGAGCACTAACCCATGACCCTGAGATTAAGAGTCACACGCTCTTCCAACTTAGCTATCTGCCTTGCTTACACAATTAACCCTTATAGTGCTGGAAACAACTTCATGCTTATGCAAACAGGTTAGATCATAAGCCAGCCGCCAAATAAATTGACGGCTGGCCTGTGATCTAACCTGTTTGCTACTCTGAGTATCTTTCCTCATTGAAGTTAAGCAGATATTTAAGATTTTGTGAAGCAGATGACACAATATCTTTTTTTTTGAAAATTACCCAGCATTCTAAGGGTTAACTCAACCTTTTAAATTGATATCCCTACTACACTGTATGCGGTTTTTAGTGGGTGGATTGGTAAATATTTCGGTCATTCATATATCTGTTGTTACAATATATAGATATGTCACATACTAGACCAGGAAGTCGTATCTTAAAGGAGGATCCCTTGGAAAGTGTGTTGAATTCTCCGCCAGTCTGTATATCATCAAAATAAATACATCATTTATTACAAATACATGTATGTTTATAAAGACTTATTTTGTAGCAGACTGCCCGCTGAAAATCAAAGATTTTTAAGTATTTTTCATTGTTTAATTGTTCTTCCAAAGCAAAGCACTTCAACAGCATAGAAAGCATTACTTTGTGTTAAAACAATTCAAATATTGATTATATAACAAGATTTACAACTTTTGTTAGGCACTATGGTAAAGTCCCTTGTGGAAATTGTTACAAGTCCAAATTGGAGCAACAGCAGAAAACAAAAATCTTGATGTAAATTGGAGTAACATTTTTATTATTTTGGGAAGAAACCATTGCAACAAAAGGTTATAGTTTCTCATATCTATCACACAAATAATACTTCTTTAGAAGATAATCATGCAATTATGAGCAATGCCTTATGTGGCATTGACATTTGACTTTGTGTTCTATCATAAATGAATTATGAATGACCAAAGGCATATTTCGTTGGTAAATGCCAAACAAAGTCAAGTTAAGTTATTAAGCAAACATTTGAGAGGTCTAGATACTGATATCAAAAATCAAAGAGAACTACATTCCTTGTGTATTTTATCTTACCAGTGGAGGAATACCCCTTTGAAAGTAGTCCGATGGTATTGAGCTATTTATAACTTTGTCCTTGACATTCAGCACTTCCTGTACATTGGGCCAGATTGTGGACATGGTAGAAAGGGTGCCTGCTGAACCTGGGCGATTGTCAACCCCTGTAGTCTCTCTGGTAACGGAAAAGAAAAAAATCATCTTAACTCATTGATTATTATCAGATATCATAAACATGTATATGAATTTAAAGATCACATACATATTATCGTTGCAACACCCAACTCTTAATGATGGAGGAAGATCCCATACTCAACTCCCCATAAGGACTGGTAAAGCTGGGTAAAACCATTGTCATTCAGTAGGTCAGTCTGGAGATATTATCAGATATAGTGTCTGGTCTGAATGTTAAACAGCAGTAGCAACAGGTACGAAATACCACATTCTGCTTACAGTGCCTTTATGAAATTACATGTAAGCATGGTTTTAAAAAACAAAAAATCAAATGTTTGAGTCAAATTGTAAAAAATATAAAAGATAAGAAAGTATTTTAAAAGGACTATTTCACAGTTTGGTATTTTAACTTTTTGAAATGAATGACAACTTGGCTAATTTAGATAAGACTAAATTTTTCAGCTTCACAACCCTCTTTGAAACCGTACAGAAAAGATATAGAACATATTTATTGCAGATATTGCAAATAATTTATACATTGCTTTTCTTGTACACAATGGTTTAAACTTAGAATAAAAGATGGTCTATTAGATACCATCGTCACTTGGGTCTTTGGAAACATTTAACCATACTTGTCATGTGACGAAAGCAAGGTATGTGATAAAGGAATTTTTGTGTTTATCTAAAGACTGGCTTTCCCAAAGAAGGGCTTACAGATGTGACCATTCACTTCAAATCATTTAACAAAATCAAAACATTTCAGCAACTTAGTAAAGAAGTAAAGAAATTGAAATGGGTCTTTGGTATAGTAAGAGCTACCATTATTAATATTTGTAATGCTTATTGCTCTTAGAAGTCAAATTTCTGATTTAGAACCTTTGAAGTAAATACTATAAATGTATATTGCTGTGTCTCTCTAGCAGAGGGTATTTTCAGGCATCTGCAAACTCTTTCAATTTGGGACGGTCGACAATTTGGCGTTTGCTAAAGGGTTATAAGTATACATGTGCATACAGACCGTTTATGTCTTAATGTGTATAAGAACACGCTCTGCTTCATTAGTCCGGGTTATTCGGTAAATCGGACATTTTCTTGGGAACGGACATGTTCGGATTAACGAGACATCACTGTACATGCTCAAAACAGAAATATATTACATGTATTTACTTTTATTTCATGACTCTGGTATAATCACACCTGTAACATAAGTTTTCAGAAACCCCTGCGAGGAAATAACGCTTGCCACGTGTCCTTTTGTTAACATGGTTTCAACTTAATGTTGGAAATAAAATGTTTATTTCAATCTTTGGAACCTTTGCCTGATGTGAATATACATTTGGAATTTTAACAAAACTCAATGTGAGGCAGGAAGGGGGTGGGCGAGAGGGAATGAGCCAGGGGCAGAGGGTGGTGTGGAGTTAACAACATAGTAAAATTGTTACAAACAACTTTGGTGTAAAATAATCTGTGAAACTGATAACCATTAAAACCTGCTGATATGAGCATACCGGTATGTATGTTAACCTATTTTACTATGAAAAGGAACATATCTTATCATCAAGTATTAACTTGTCAAGTGTTTAATTAAGTAGGTTATCTGTTGGTCCCTCAAATCAAGAAATACCCAAAATATTACATGAAATAAGTAACCCAGACAAGTCTTTGAATTACTAGCTCATTAACTATAGGATTGAAATATACTTAACTCTCTTTGATTTTCACTACTTTCAAATATATTATATCAACATCACAGTCTTCTAAGCATCTATTCTTGGTATTCGCTAGCATTGTAGAATATTTTTTTCATAACAATGGTTGCATGCTAATATTATTGTGGGCAACAGTGGTGCAGTGGTGGAGGTGGAGTGTTCACCTCTTATCTTAACCCTTTACGGTATATAGCGCCGTTGGCCGCATTATTGATTACTGTATAAAACCCTTTTTGCCGTTATACCTATTACCGTATAAAACCTATTTTGACGTTCTATCGATGACCGCATAGAACGCTTTTTGACAGCGGAAAAATTGCTTCAACTTTAACCCTTAATTAAACACATAAACACACACGTCACATTCTACAAATTTCATTATCCTCTTAAATAAATATGTTTTCTTTCATTTCCGATGATAAAATCATTGGGTCAAAGTTTGAACTTTTGGTCTAGAGAGAATCTTTTGATAATGGTCTCACGACACAATTCTGAAAATAATGCTATCAAATTTAGATGAAGGGAATTCAAATTACCAACCTAATTAATTAGAGGCCTTTAATATCCGGTCATAAAAGATCAAAACAATGCCGATTTGTAAAGACTCGATAAGGATTTCATGCAATTCTTTAGAAACTTAACACATTTCCAAAATCACTATCCAATTAAATTGAGAGCATACGACAGGCGACCTGTAAAGGATGTTTATGACACGGAGCTATTGTTCAAAGTTTAAAGGCGATTGAAAATAAAGCTGTCGAATAATGGACGTTATAAAGACAGTTATTTCAAAATATTAAGCCAATTTTGATGTTTCTGATCGCAGGTCAGACATCAATGTAGATTCAGAGCAATCATTTGATGGGCTTTTTGAGCCTGAAGAAACTGAAATGCTGATAAACCTTACTAATTCACAGACAAGCAAATTAGATCATTCCTCCAACTTTGTTTACAACAAAGAGCCTTTGGTAAATTCTTTTTTTCATTTTGGAAACGGTTTTAATGGAAATTGAAGTAAAACTATCCAGCTTTGTTGAGAAATATGCAAAGACAAAGTATGTATCTCGAGTCATGAATGGTATTTTTCGTCAACAAAATTCCCTGCAATTGATGACAAAACAGAAAAACAAATTAGGGATCTCTCAGGGACAACACATAAGTCATTTTATTACTTTTGATTTTGTATAATTCACACTGCAATATACAGTTTCATTGTTTGTTTAATTTTCTACACCTTAATCCTGATATGTATGTATCGCTTAATAATGAAAAGAACACCAACTTAAAGGAAATTTTGTTCTCGTTGTCTTTTATTCTTTGAGAAAATCTATTAGATAAATGTAAATTGCATTAATTTTGGTTTGATTAACAGTACCCCAATCAATAACAATTATCGAAGATAATCCTGTGCAAATAGGTACCTAGGGTGTCTGATTATGTATGCGTTAATGGTCTCCAATAATCAGATGGTTTATACCTATGGTGTCACTGATAAGCCCTATCTCTATACCTTAAAGGGTTAAGGGTTCAGGGTTCAATCCTGATTAACGGCAAGGCGGAAATGCAGGGATTAATCCACTATTCTGTGGGAGTACTGGTCAAGTATGTAGGAAGCAGTCATCAAGAGTGAATCAATAAGCTTCTAGCTTCTGTCACAATAAAAGTAAAATAAATAAGTTTAAAGATTTCATTGAAAAATACATTTGTTAAGAATCATGATGATGTGACAAACAATGCAACAAATACTGCCCTAGAAAGGGAGTCAAACATTGAAAATCAACAGTTCAAGACAGAGGTGTTATCAACTGAGTTAACCCATTACCAAATAATAACAACATTTGACCAGTTTGTTGCCGACGACTCAGGAAAATATTGTCTGAAAAGGAGAAATTGCTCTTTATGAGCACTTTCTTCTTTTCCCACAATGTTTTCTGCCATCAATTTTTCAAATTTATCACCTTTTGAAATGTTGTCTGTAAAATCTTTGAATTTGGGACAGCTGAAAATTTGGTGTTAAGTAAAGGGTTAAAGAAATGTCACAAGGTAATAGGTAATAGGATATAAAAGACTTTTTTGTTAACATTTTATTTTACTTTTATAAAAACGTTTCAATTAATTCAATCCTTTTGTGCAACAGCTACCAAGACCTCTATTAGGTTAGTGACTAAGTTTCTAGGATTTCGGGCTAAAGTGGCTTTCAATGTATGAGAACAATTGATGAGTTTTTTTTATGAACCGAAATGTTAACCATCTTTCTTATACAAACATTTACACGCATTCCCAGCAGAGCTTATTTTAAACCATTGACTAAATGAGAATTTACTTCTTCAAGCATTTACATACTTTGTCACTATGGCTTTACAGTTACTAAACATCATATGCTATAAAAAACTTGCAAAAGTTCAAAACGAATTTCCCTCTTATTTCAATATAAAGAAAAGCAATATTGCAAAGTGACAAGACATTTGGAGATGCTTCCAATGACATGTCACATGACAATATTGTACTTTTGTTTAACCCTTTACCAAACGCCAAATGTTCGACTGTCTCAAATTGAAAGAATTTGCAGACGGCATTTCAAAATGTAATAAAATTGGAAAATAATCTTCTGATATGGCAGAAAACATTGTTGGAAAATGAGAAATTGCTCATCATAAGCAATTTCTCCTTTTCCCACAATAATTACCAGATGTGTCTGCAACAAAGCGATTAAATGTCGCTATTATTTGGTAATGGGTTAAGATGATACCTATGTTTATTGAATTTGACGAACAAACACAATTTCCTCAAATCATTAGGTAAAATGCAACCCAGTTTTGCAATAAATCATAAATTATTGTCAGTTTGATGCCTGGCCTAAATGAAGCCTTCTGTTAAAGGGTTAGAACTTGGGGTTAATAGCTATTTTCTGTTGGACTTTACTCCATGCCAGATACTACATATTTACAACATCAAGTTACCTTTCTAGTTCTTTTCCAACACCACTATAGAAAGAAGGAGATCAATACAATTCTAGTTGAAATCAGAAAAAAATATAGGCGATAAAACTTTCACAAATGGTGTAATCCATTACTTGATATTTTTGCTGGATCTAATTAAAGTTTACAAAGAGCATGAAAAACCATGGAAACGAAATGAATTGGCAATTTCTTATTCAATAAATTTAGTTTTCTTTTACATCAAAGTAAAATACCAATAACTTTCTTATTTTCATTAAATTTCATAATTGACCCATATCTATAATTCTATATATTTTATATATTATTTCATATTGCAGGCATGTCTTAAACACTTTGCCATTGGCCTAAACATAATAATACACTGAAATCATTTATTGGTTGGTAAAGCGGCAAACTGTTGCATCAGCTAATAATACTTTTTCACTCAGGAATTGACCTGTCATCAAACCCTGCCCAAATATTTGTTCAAAGGTATCTCAAGGGTTCAATGTAAGTTAATAGTAAGTCAGTCACCTTCGTGAAGAACTTGCTATAGTTTCACACTGAACCCTCAGAAGGTTTGAATAAGAACTATGAATAGAAATGTCCATGTGCATTTGTTTGTTGGAGAGTTGAACACAGTTTCATTGGTTAAACCGTAATAAGTATTAATTTTGAGGCATTTTGGCAATTTGTCAATTCTGAAAGGTTGTCTGCATCCTACATATAACACAGGGACTGTTTAGTTTCATCATATCTTATTGCATTATTTCTACATGAACTACAAGACATATATACAACAAACAGATAAAAATTCATAAAACGAAGACATGAAAAGGCCAAAAAAAAAATTGGGCCACAAGCTATAGCAACATTAGCAATACTGTTTGTGGAGGGGTGAGGAACTTTACCTTGATAGAGTAGGCAGCACTTGGTCCACATGATCAACGTCTATCACTTCATCTTCTATCAGCCTTGTAAGATCATCCACTCTGTAAAAAACAGTGTAAACCCACTACTGTAGATGTGTTGCTATAAGCTGAATATGCTCAACCTTTTCACTACCTATAGGGGCGGATATATCCAGCCCACTTTGAGCATCTTATATACCATAGCCGCCATTAATAAACGGTGTTATATTATACAAATTAAATTGTATTGAAATGACTTATTTTCACAGAGGTTTCTAAACAATATCACAAAGAAAATGTATATCTCTCTTATCCTTTACAAATGAATTCTAATTTGGCTTGTAGGGCTTTGATCAAAGAATTCCAAATGAGTGATCAGGGTTTAAACTCTAAGGTTTATTGCATAGATAAGTCGCTTATTGTACCTTTTTTGTAGACTACCAATGGTTGTTTCAGACAAGCTGCATAGATAAGTCACTGATTGTACCTTTTTTGTAGACTACCAATGGTTGTTTCAGACAAGCTGCATAGATAAGTGACACTGATTGTACCTTTTTTATAGACTACCAATGGTTGTTTCAGACAAGCTGCATAGATAAGTCACTGATTGTACCTTTTTTATAGACTACCAATGGTTGTTTCAGACAAGCTGCATAGATAAGTGTCACTGATTGTACCTTTTTTGTAGACTACCAATGGTTGTTTCAGACAAGCTGCATAGATAAGTCACTGATTGTACCTTTTTTGTAAACTACCAATGGTTGTTTCAGACAAACTGCATAGATAAGTCACTGATTGTACCTTTTTTGTAGACTACCAATGGTTGTTTCAGACAAGCTGCATAGATAAGTCACTGATTGTACCTTTTTTGTAGACTACCAATGGTTGTTTCAGACAAGCTGCATAGATAAGTGTCACTGATTGTACCTTTTTTGTAGACTACCAATGGTTGTTTCAGACAAGCTGCATAGATAAGTCACTGATTGTACCTTCTTTTTAGACTACCAATGGTTGTTTCAAACAAGCTGCATAGATAAGTCACTGATTGTACCTTTTTTGTAGACTACCAATGGTTGTTTCAGACAAGCTGCATAGATAAGTCACTAATTGTACCTTTTTTGTAGACTACCAATGGTTGTTTCAGACAAGCTGCATAGATAAGTCACTGATTGTACCTTTTTTGTAGACTACCAATGGTTGTTTCAGACAAGCTGCATAGATAAGTCACTGATTGTACCTTTTTTGTAGACTACCAATGGTTCTTTCAAGACTGATTGCATAGATAAGTCACTGATTGTACCTTTTTTGTAGACTACCAATGGTTGTTTCAGACAAGCTGCATAGATAAGTCACTGATTGTACCTTTTTTGTAGACTACCAATGGTTGTTTCAGACAAGCTGCATAGATAAGTGTCACTGATTGTACCTTTTTTGTAGACTACCAATGGTTGTTTCAGACAAGCTGCATAGATAAGTCACTGATTGTACCTTTTTTGTAGACTACCAATGGTTGTTTCAGACAAGCTGCATAGATAAGTCTCTAATTGTACCTTTTTTGTAGACTACCAATGGTTGTTTCCAGGCTGATCAGTTCCTCCTTTTTCTTCTGGCGAAGCATATTGGTCATCATCTCCTGTTCAAACAGCTGTAGATATTCCAAATGTCTCTTACCCAGTGTCTGTTCTGTAATAAAATAATTGTGTTTGTTATCAGCCTCTTTATGTAATTACCCTGTCCCAAATTGAAACAGTTTGCAGACGACATTTCAAAATGTAATGAAATTTAAGAATAATCTTCTGATAGGGTAGAAAACATTGTGGGAAAAGGAGAAATTGCTCTTAACGAGCAATTTCTCCTTTTTCCACAATGTTTTCCAGAGTCGTCTGCAACAAACTGGTTAAATGTCGTTATTGTTTGGTAATGGGTTAAACTTCACATTTAATTTGAAAAGTAGATAGTCATCCCTACAGCTAAATGTAGGATCAGACAGAATTCATTTCAATTGTAGAGTTATTGTGACAGTTCTCAGTTATAAAGGAAAGTGATAAAAGAGTGATAAAGAGTGATGCAATAGTAAAATTCTATCAAAAACTTGTGATATAGTATTAAACAAAGACTTTCATCATGAATTTCAGAAAAATGAAATGTGAAAACAAGAAGAACTTAATTGTGACAAGCACAAGTATTTCTCAAAACCACTGCTGTTTATTTGTTTGGTTTTCACACAGCATATTTCAGTTACATTACAATTCAAGCCACATTATGATGGTGAAACATTCTGAGCTCCGTTGCTTATATGGGCTGGTTGAACCATCAGTTTTCCGACAGTCAGAGACTACCTCTCATGAAAAAAAATTAAAATCTACTACTACCATCATTTGAACCTATGCAGAGAGGGTTCATTTGATTTCAAGTTCTATTCTTTTCCCATTAGTCAATGGACGCACTATATTTAAAACTATATCTATATTTACAACTATATGTGCGAGAAATCCAGTTATACCTCATTTTAACCCTTTCCCAAATAATAATAACATTTGACCACTTGTTGCAGATGACTTTAGAAAACATTGTTGGAAAAGGGGAAATTGCTGGTAATGAGCAATTTTTCCTTTTCCCACAACGTTTTCTGCCCTATTAGAAGAATATTTTACAATTTCATCACATTTTGAAATGTCGTCTGCAAACTCTTTCAATTTGGGAAAGTCAGAAATTTGTTGTTTGGGAAAGGATTAAGTAAAATGTTTACAGCTTTGAACAAATCATGGGCTCAGTACAACACTTGAATTCTATACAATATCCAAGGACTTACATCTTGCTAGGTCATGATTGCAATTTACAACAACAACAAAAATCTTAATCTTACTTTCTTTTTCATTTTCGCAGCATGTATGCCTGAATAACCAGTTGATAGTAAGATAGAGATGGTGTACAATAGAGAGGGGTGGGGGAAAGAACACCTTGACATCGTATTCCATCACAATGTAGTACATGTAGTACTTGGATATGGTCTGAGCATTCTTCTCTACATGGTCAAACACATTGCTGAAACAGAAACAAAAGAATCATGATAATCTGTAAATCAAAAAGTTGTACCAAATATACCATTGTGACAATGGCTATTCCAAAAATTGCTTTGTATCATATTTGTAAAGTATGAACTTTCTATGATAGCTCTACAAAATACAGTCTCAATCTTTTGATTACTGTATCTTAGGTTATGATTTTCTTTCATTTATCTATTTTCTTTTTTTGTATAATAAGCTTTTTTCATCATTTCTTTTAAATAAATCACTTTAAAAAGAGCATTTATTATGATAAGGATGATATTTGATGATCAATGAAAATAAAATAATCAACTTCTAAATGATAAAGTAAGAGTCAAACCTAAATATGGCAATCAGCAGCGTGAGAAGGAGGATATTTCCAACCAGCAGATAAACACCCAGTAGAATGGGAACCAACCAGTGGAATGTCCGACAATCCATGGAACCAGCTGAACATTCCTCCGCTGTACAGGGAAACAAAATGTGAACCTAGATCAGACAGGCTGGGTAGGCAGAAGGCAATATTTCACAGAATGAATAAAATACTTAACTCCAAACATGTACATCACATCAAACAAGAGATTTATTTGCATATACATGTAGTTAGGTAATTTAAATAAAGTTAGTGACTAAAAGAAGCAAATATCTCCAAACAAATATATTCTTTCACGTAGGAAATAACTTTGAACAAATACCATAAGACAAGTACATGTAAATGACTTAAAACAAATAGATGTAAAATACCTCCCAGTTTTATCTAGCCTATCAAATAGGCATGGCTGGTTTCTATAAAGAGCTTTTTCTTTCCTTTTCTTATTAGACTTTTACATCAAGTCAAAACTATTATTTTAATATCAGAATGTCAAACTTATAATCTATAAAAGAAAAGACCAACCTTACTACAGCTCTGAGGCTACCTAATTAAGAGCACTTTCTCCTTTTGCCACAATGTTTTCCAGAGTCATCTGGAACAAACTGGTCAAATAACATATTTGCTTGGTAAACAGTTAAACCACCGAGAAAGGGGCTTTATGATTTCAACCCAAAAACTCTTACCACTAATACAAACTGGTTCATAGATATGAAAATGAGTAGGAACTCTCAACTTACTCTCTAGTTCCTCCAAGAAGATTTCTCCGTAAAGTTGCCAGTATGGGTAGTAAACAATGTCCTTGAGTATGACCCAGTTTGGGGATCGTTCTTTGTACAGTAGTCCTTGGCTGGATATCCCGTAGGCCAGCAGAAACACCACCACCACAATCAGAAACATAGATAACTCCTTCAACTGAAATAAACAAAAAAAAAAACTTTTTCCTTAATCCTTTACCAAACTCCAAATTTTCAAACGTCCCAAATTGAAAGAGTTTGCAGACGACATTTCAAAATGTGATGAAATTGCAAAATAATCTTCTGATCGGGTAGAAAACATTGTGGGAAAAGGAGAAATTGCTCGTCAAGAGCAATTTCCCCTTTTCCCACAATGTTTTCCAGAGTTGTCTGCAACAAATAGTTCAAATGTCGTTTTTGTTTTGTAATGGGTTATACCTATTTAATCAAGTAATAAGTAAATTATTTAAGAATCCAATATTGGAAAAGATGTGTTTTTGACAAGCAATATAACCTCTTTTCTTGATGGTTTCTACACAGTTGCACAAAGATAATGTTAGCTGTCATTAGTTTATAACCTCTTCTTTCATTGCATTTTCACAAGTCAACAGATCCTATAATAAGGACATTTATATGTATAACCTAGTAAATGTTTTTTTGGGTAAAGCGTCTTTAAAAATTCAAAAGAAACAGTTAATAATGGATTTTTTCCGAAATGTACCAATTATTAGCTATCAGTAAATAGTCATATTAACTCACATCAAACCATAACCAAATGTTCATTTCTTTAAACGCACCAGTAGCAGAAATTTAAAAAAAACCTAGCAATAAAAGCTATAGTCAAAATTATCGCTCAAAAGTATCATTTCAACATAGAACAAGTATACAGCATTTTTTTCTTGCAATTGCTATGTTTTCACCAAATCATATATCCAGTATCAAGGTTCCCATGCAAGACTATAGTAAGCTATAGTAAGTCATTCATAAATGTGAAACACTTACTATAGTACAGCTTAGAACCCTCAACCTATTTTGATATGCTTTTGATTGTTGTCTGCTGTGGTTTTAGATTGATTCTGTTAAATTCGAGCTATGATAGAATCATTTATTAAGGGTTTATACAAGACTATAGTAATCCTTCAAACATGAGAAGGACTTACTTAAGTCTTCCATTGAACCCTTGATATGAGAAAATCTTTACATAAAACAGATTCATCAAAAATTTTACATTGGCATGACAATGCCATGATTAGGCAAGCTTTTGTTAAGTAATGCTCAAACATCAAAATCATTACTTGAAGCCTAAATTTAAACTTCTTCGATGTGGATAAAGACGGAAAATTTAAAACCTCAAAGTCTGAAATCAGGACCAGGCCTGAACATTAGAAGGCTTGCATGATACAGCCAGAAGGTAAAGTATTCACTCACCATTCATGATACAGCCAGCAGGGAAAGTATTCACTCACCATTCATGATACAGCCAGCAGGGAAAGTATTCACTCACCATTCATGATACAGCCAGAAGGTAAAGTATTCACTCACCATTCATGATACAGCCAGAAGGTAAAGTATTCACTCACCATTCATGATACAACCAGAAGGTAAAGTATTCACTCACCATTCATGATACAGCCAGAAGGTAAAGTATTCACTCACCATTCATGATACAGCCAGAAGGTAAAGTATTCACTCACCATTCATGATACAGCCAGAAGGTAAAGTATTCATTCATGATACAGCCAGCATGATACAGCCAGAAGGTAAAGTATTCACTCACCATTCATGATACAGCCAGAAGGTAAAGTATTCACTCACCATTCATGATACAGCCAGAAGGTAAAGTATTCACTCACCATTCATGATACAGCCAGAAGGTAAAGTATTCACTCACCATTCATGATACAGCCAGAAGGTAAAGTATTCACTCACCATTCATGATACAGCCAGAAGGTAAAGTATTCACTCACCATTCATGATACAGCCAGAAGGTAAAGTATTCACTCACCATTCATGATACAGCCAGAAGGTAAAGTATTCACTCACCATTCATGATACAGCCAGAAGGTAAAGTATTCACTCACCATTCATGATACAGCCAGAAGGTAAAGTATTCACTCACCATTCATGATACAGCCAGAAGGTAAAGTATTCACTCACCATTCATGATACAGCCAGCAGGTAAAGTATTCACTCACCATTCATGATACAGCCAGAAGGTAAAGTATTCACTCACCATTCATGATACAGCCAGAAGGTAAAGTATTCACTCACCATTCATGATACAGCCAGAAGGTAAAGTATTCACTCACCATTCATGATACAGCCAGAAGGTAAAGTATTCACTCACCATTCATGATACAGCCAGAAGGTAAAGTATTCACTCACCATTCATGATACAGCCAGAAGGTAAAGTATTCACTCACCATTCATGATACAGCCAGAAGGTAAAGTATTCACTCACCATTCATGATACAGCCAGAAGGTAAAGTATTCACTCACCATTCATGATACAGCCAGAAGGTAAAGTATTCACTCACCATTCATGATACAGCCAGAAGGTAAAGTATTCACTCACCATTCATGATACAGCCAGAAGGTAAAGTATTCACTCACCATTCATGATACAGCCAGAAGGTAAAGTATTCACTCACCATTCATGATACAGCCAGAAGGTAAAGTATTCACTCACCATTCATGATACAGCCAGAAAGTAAAGTATTCACTCACCATTCATGATACAGCCAGCAGGTAAAGTATTCACTCACCATTCATGATACAGCCAGAAGGTAAAGTATTCACTCACCATTCATGATACAGCCAGAAGGTAAAGTATTCACTCACCATTCATGATACAGCCAGAAGGTAAAGTATTCACTCAAAATTCATGATACAGCCAGAAGGTAAAGTATTCACTCACAATTCATGATACAGCCAGAAGGTAAAGTATTCACTCACCATTCATGATACAGCCAGAAGGTAAAGTATTCACTCACCATTCATGATACAGCCAGAAGGTAAAGTATTCACTCACCATTCATGATACAACCAGAAGGTAAAGTATTCACTCACCATTCATGATACAGCCAGAAGGTAAAGTATTCACTCACCATTCATGATACAGCCAGAAGGTAAAGTATTCACTCACCATTCATGATACAGCCAGAAGGTAAAGTATTCACTCACCATTCATGATACAGCCAGAAGGTAAAGTATTCACTCACCATTCATGATACAGCCAGAAGGTAAAGTATTCACTCACCATTCATGATACAGCCAGAAGGTAAAGTATTCACTCCCCATTCATGATACAGCCAGAAGGTAAAGTATTCACTCACCATTCATGATACAGCCAGAAGGTAAAGTATTCACTCACCATTCATGATACAGCCAGAAGGTAAAGTATTCACTCACCATTCATGATACAGCCAGAAGGTAAAATATTCACTCACCATTCTTGTAATCATTATCAATTTGGGTCCAAGTACGGGGCTGGCCGTGTAGTACTTTGTGAGATTTATGATGAAAAATACAGCATTGAGGCAGTAAAACACTTTAGTCGCCCTCGTGTAGTCGAAGATGTGCAATATAAACCCAATAAAACACATCCCATAATTCATAACCTCCAGCAAATCTGTGAAACCGACGAAATCTCGGAGTTTCAATTTCAGTGTTGGGGATGGGAAAGCTATTATCTGGAACAAATTGAACAAACGATAATTAACAAACACCTAAATAAAAGCTTAAAAATTTTCATAAACACATCTTTTGTTTTGGTTTTATAGGTGCTTGTTAACAGATGATAAAAATTGAAAGTCGAAATAAAATGTCGTTCACAAACGTGAAGCACTTACTATAATCTTGCATTGAACCCTTGATATGTGGTTTCTAAAGTTTTCTGGCAAAGGTATGTCAAAGTAGGTCAACTCAAAGGAAGGTATCCGCTGTCTTTATATTTACAAAACAAAACAGTGTGATACGAGAGGAAACCCATCAATCCTGACTTAAATTGACATTAACAAAATAGTTGTTATAAAGTCTTAATTTTGATTTGGAAAATTGCAAACAAAAAGAAAACAGAAGAAACAAAAATTGTGCCAAATATGGAAAATATGCAAGAAGATAAGGAAAGACTGTTCCATTAAGACCACTGATAAGTAATTAATCAAATTCACCTACCGTATGTAATTTGTCCAAAACGAAGGAGAAAATCCACACTGTACAAACAATTTCTAGGGGTTTAATGATTCCCGGATCAAAGTCCACAAGCACCATATATGAGTGTAGACATATGAACAAAATATAGAGAAACTGAAAAATAAAAGATGACCAAACAATGATCACATTTTACCACTTTGTTGCAGATGACTCTGGAAAACATTCGTGTTAATGTTACTTCAACCTTTTTCCAAAATGACATAGCTTTTACCAATCATGACTTCTGTAATAAACTTACAATTCCTACCACTTTCTTCATAGACAGACAGAGATCAAGAAGGGGGTACTTTTATTAACAACTTACTTATCCCATTACCAAAGAAAAACAACAATTGACAAGTTTGTTGCAGGTGACTTTGGAGACGAGCAATGTCTCCTTTTCCCACAATGTTTTCTACCCTATCAGAAGATTATTTCAAAAATTTCGTCACATTTTGAAATGTCATCTGCAAACTCTTTCAATTTGGGACAGTTGAAAATATGGCGTTTGGTAAAGGTTTTAACAGAAGATAGGCTTTTGCGTCTGGTTCAAATTGTGTTTAGTTCCAAATTGAAAGAAACAGCAGACGCCATTTAAAGAGTTATAACTAAATAATGGCTTCTGCAACTTTGTTAAATGAGAGGGCCATAATGGCCCTAGAACCGCTCACCTGAGATTACCACCTATTTGAAGAATAGTTAGGAACATTTCTTTTAACTTTTACACAGAGTTTCTTGTGCCTCTATGCATTGACCTATTTTTCATTCCAATTTTACAAGTTTGACACTGTATGCTTGATGTGGGACATTAAAATGGTACATAATTCTTACAATGTGGAAACTGAATATTTTACTTTTACAGATTGTGTATGTACAAAGATCAGTCCGTACTTTTGTCCAGTATAATCTATTGTGGCCATTTTGTTGTTATCATTTTGGCATATTTGGACATCCAAATTGATATTGATGTATTTTGTTAAAAATTCTACAATACAAGTATTTAGTGGAAACGCAAACAGGTTCAAATTTCAATGCACCCTGGTGGCTATGATTTTCAAGATATAAAGATTCATGTTTTTATAAAATATGTTTAGTAAGTTATAAATTCTACAATACATGTATATCGTGAAAACAAAAACACATTCAAAGTTCAACGAAATGCTGGCGGACATGTTTTTCAAGATATCTATTTTTTTAACAATCTTTATAGAAGGGCCCCTAAAGAACGTTCCTGTGAAATCATTTTGAAATCTGACCAGTGGTTTTTGACAAGAAGATTTTTTCATGGTTTTTACCAAATATGGGCATGGCAACCATTCTGGTCACATGACTGATTTCTTTTTGACAAATCTTTATTCCCTCCAACTAGGGATGCTTCATATGATATCTCATTGAAATTGGCCCAAAGGTTTGGAAAAAAAGATGTTTGTAAAATTATAGATTTTGGCATACATGTTTAAAGTGAAACAAAAACGCGTTCAAAGATCAACAATCCCTGGCAGCCATGTTTTTTCACATGATGCTTCACATGATATCTCATTGGAACTGGCCCAGAGGTTTGGAAAAAAAGATGTTTGTAAAGTTATAAATTTTAGCATTCATGTATACAGAGAAAACAAAAACGCATTCAAAGTTCAACGCAGTCTGGCAGCCATGTTTTTCTAGATATCAAAATTCTTTGAACAATTTTTGAAAAGATTCCCCTAAAGAACATTCCTGTGAAATTATTTTAAATTCTGACCAGTGGTTTCAGACAAGAAGATTTTTTAAAAATTGCAGAAATTCCCCCTTTTTCATGGCACGGCAACCAAAGTTCTGCATGGAGTCAATTTCTTTGAACAACTTTTGAAGAGCATCACCCAACAGACATTCCTGTGAAGTTTGGTTAAGATTGGCCCAATTGTTTAGGAGGAGAAAATGTTTAAAGAAATTGTTGACGACGCACAACGCACGACAGACATTGGGCGATCACAAAAGCTCAACTTGAGCACTTTGTGCTCAGGTGAGCTAAAAAAAAGGGCACTGTGACTTAATGAGATAATGATTCTTTTGAGCTTTTTCTCATTTTGTAAAAGCGGATTCTGGAAGATTCTGCTTCACTTGCATTTAATACATTAACATGAATTAAGGGGTTTGTTAAAAAACACTGTCAGAATCTCATATGGGTTTTTTGTGACCAACATCTCAAAGAGAATTCTAAATTGCATAATTACCAATTATTAAGTGTTTTTCATTTTCTATTTAAATAATTCACAAAATATCATGAGAAGAAATGCTTCTCGATAAAATCTTTTGTTCCATTTTGTTAAAAAAAAAAGTTGGGCAGTTTAGTCCAAAATATATATTTAGCAACAGTTCTTTACACAGATATACAAAGATATGATAAGCCATTTCTTTACAATATGATATCAAGGTTCTCTCATGCCATCATTTAGATTCCTTTACTGATCAGTTGTGTTGTATGTTTATATACCCACACATTCCTTTTAAACAAATTGGTAGCGTCTCAAATTTGCATAATCATTCCACAAATGTAAAACTGTTTTCAAGAAGAGCCACAATATACTGAGTAGCATGATTCTGACTCATGGCAATGACTAAGATAACTCACTCATACAGGATTTTCTGACTGGTCCAAATTGAAAGCAATTGATAATTACCGTACCAAGTATTATATAAATATAAGAACTCTGAGGTATGATACAGACTCTAATGTGAAAAATTACTTGTCAATAGAAAGTTTTACTTATGGTACTGAGTTTCTATATTTTGTCATCTCTTTTAACTTGTATTTTAGACCAGTCACAAGTTTCTAATTCTGGGGAGGGTAATAAGGGTTGCGAAGTTTATCACGTAACCCATTACCAAACAATAACGGCATTTGACCAGTTTATTGCAGACGACTCTGGAAAACATTTTGGGAATAGGAGAAATTGCTTGTAACAAGCAATTTCTTCTATTCCCAAAATGTTTTCTGCCCTATCGGAAGATTTTGTTTCAATTCCTTCATTGTTTGAAATATAGTTTGATAACTCTTTCAATTTGGAACAGTGGAAAATTTGGCATTTGGTAAAGGGTTAAATGCAAATTACCATTCTGTAAAGGAACTTTGTTGTTGGAGCAGTAAAGAAAGTTGAGAGCTGCTGAAACCATGACATCGACTTCTTTCCCTCAATAAACTCCATGGAGAAGAGAACATACAAAGGACACCACACAGACAGAAATATCTGAAAAGGATATAATGACATCACTTTTATGCAAATTATCAAGTAATGCGGTTTTCATAAGGATTATATTTGACAAAATATTTTTAGTTGCTTTCTTTCTTATATTGCATAGGAGTCACACAGACAATGCTGTTTTTATACTTAGATATTGTTATTTTTAAGGTTTTCAGGTCCTAATGTCCTTACTTCCATGTATTTTACATTATGGTCCTTTTTGTATTCAGGCAAATAGAAATCTGGTTGCCAGTCAAAGGTAATTTAAATCACTGTTGTTTAAAGATATCAAAATTATCAAAATTTCACTGTTATAAAAATATGCATATTGTGAAGACCATCATTTTAAGTTCAAATACCTTAATCCAGCGAGATAAGATTCCACTTCTCCAAATGGTGCCTACAGAGTTGAGACACGCTTCTGAAGCAATAAATATCTGAAATAAAAAGAAAGCATAAAACATTCAGTCTTTGCCCTAGACTTAATCCATGCCTTAATAAAATCAACTTTAAAATGCTTTCACTTGATGCACTATTTTTTTTAAATCAGTTTCTACAAAGACATTTTAGACGTTAAATCTAGCACAAAGAGCAAATAAATGAAGTGTTTACATTATGTGTTACCATTTTGTAATGTGTAAGGTGTTGAAATTTTGTAATGAAACAAGCAATATGATCTTTTGATTGATAAAATGTAATCACCTTGCAATCAATCAATTGTAATCATTTTCTTATGCATTAGGCATTGAATTTTTGTTATGAAATCAGTGTTATCATATTTTGATTGATCAAATGTTATCACCTTGTAATGCATTAAGTGTTGTCATTTTGTTACGAATTGAGTTTAAACACTTATTAATGAATCAAGTCCCCAAATTTTGTATTGAAATAAGTATATTTGTATGAACACTTTTTGTAACAACAAATTAAGTATCAAATCTAGGTAATGAATCAAGTGCCAATATTTTGTAACAAGCAAAATGATGAAATTTTGTCTTGAATTAAGAGTTAACACTTTGAAATACATTAAATGTTAACATTTTCCTCACCAGGTTATTTTGAAATAAATCAGATGTTAATATTTTTCTCAACTGATTATTTTGAACTCAATTTACCCTTAGAATGCTGAGTAACTAAAACATAGATTTTTGCGTCATTTTCTTTCCAAAACCTTAAATATCTGCTCAACTTTGATGAGGAAAGATACTCGAAGTAGCAAACAGGTTAGATCACAGGCCAGCCGCTAATTTACTTGGCGGCTGGTCTGGATCCAACCTGTTTGCATAAGCATGAAGTTGATTAAAGCACTATAAGGTTTAAATGTCAACATTTTTCTCACCATGTCATTTTGAAATAGATCAAATGTTAACATTTTTCTCACCTGGTCATTTTGAAATAGATTAAATGTTAACATTCTCACCTTGTTATTTTGAAATAGATTAAATGTTAACATTTTTCTCACCTGGTCATTTTGAAATAGATTAAATGTTAACATTCTCACCTTGTCATTTTGAAATAGAATAAATGTTAACATTTTTCTCACCTGGTCATTTTGAAATAGATTAAATGTTAACATTTTTCTCACCTGGTCATTGTGAAAAAGATTAAATGTTAACATTTTTCTCACCTAGTCAATTTGAAATAGATTAAATGTTAACATTTTTCTCACCTGATCATTAGCCGAAGCTGCCATCTGTAAGCATGTCATCTCGTTCCAGGTAGGAGATCTCCTCTCTACGATCATCATGGCCTTTTCAGGGTCCTTTTGGTGACATTCATCCAGTACACCTGTTGCTAGCTCTTCAAACTCACTGTCATAATAGAAACATGAAACTGTCTTGAATATAATCCTGTAATCATGCCCTGCCTCAATCATTAACTGAGTCAGTAGCATGGTTGCCTTGGAATACAGGAGTTCAAAGTTTAAGACCTATTTTGGTCAATGTCTTTACCGACATTTAGTAAAATCAATGTGACATGATACATTGATAATAACTCTTTAAATCATCTAAAAGGATCTTTTGTCATCCGTAAACCTTTCCAGTTTCGAAGAGTGATAAAAACAATAATATACAGTAAAATGAAAAGTATCTAAGAAATACAATAGACTTCAAAGTGGCAATACAAATTATGAGATCTCTAGCTCTTTTCAGGACATAATTTCATTACTTACTCTTTGTACAAGAGAACCAGGTCTCTGAGCTCTGATTCGTTTCTTGTAATATTTCTGGCTATGGCTCTGTATAGCCAGGTCATTGCTATCGCACTGGTCACTGGCTCATCTCCCCTCTCCCAGCAAAACTTGGCCAAATTCTGTCTGAAAACACCAGCATTACATGTACATACAATCAATCTTATGTTAACCCTTTACTACAAAACACCTCACTTAACTATATCTGCAAGGAAAACTTTACAAACCTGTGTAAAAAGTGACAAACAGCAACTAATTGGCATTCCATCCTTTTCCACCATGGTAACTATCAAACTTTGTTGGGGTTTTTTTCATGTCATTTATAAGTGTCCCCAACTGCTTTCAATTGACCTAGTCTCAAAATCATTAAGTTCATATATGTAAATTCAGTCTTTTGTCAACCCTTTACTTCATAGCATCCTCACTCTTTCATACTTGCTGGGAAAGACTTTGGAAACCAGAGTAATGAAGTATCATCTGGTTGTTAGGAATAGTCTATATCATTTCATCATAATGGATAGGTCCAATTGTCAAAAGTTTTTGTTATGTTATTTATTGTTGTCTACACTTGCTTTCATTTTGAACCATTCCCAAAACCTCATATAGTGAATTGGTTAACCCTTTACCAAATGCCGAATTTTCGAGAGTCAAAAATTGAAAGAACTTGCAGACAACATTTCAAAATGTGATGTAATTGAAAAATAATCTTCTAATAGGACTGAAAACATTGTGGTAAAAGGAGAAATTGCTTTTTAAGAGCAATTTCTCATTTTCCCAAAATATTTTCCAGAGTCATCCGCAACAAACTGGTTAAAAGTTGTTACTGTTTAGTAATGGGTTAATTGAAATTCAAAGTTCTTGGAAATGACAGAAAACTCTATAACCAGACAGAGACTATCCATACCTATGCATCAGCACTGCCCAAATCATGAGATGTTTATAAGGGTGTTTAAACACATCTTCTTTGTGTATGAAGTCATTGATTTCTTCCTCGTCCATATCATCAAGGTCAACCTCAGAGGTCGTAAGGTCAGCAGTAGCGTCAACAATCCTGCAGACAATATTACATATATCACTCAGTTTTAAACTATTCTAATAAATTCAAAACAACATTGGGATAAAATTATCCTCTCCTAATACAAAAGTTTTTATCTGATCAATAAATTCATCAATAATGTATTGAATATAAAAAGAGAATTTACAATTTTCTAACAAGGTAATAGGAGGTGTACTTTCTTGAGCTTGCATCTTCTGAATTGTTCACGCTATTTCATCAAAACAGTAGTGCTTTTGCTTACAGCATTTCTTGCAATAAGTTTATATTTGGATTCAAGGATCAGAAAATCTGTGAATCCCAATCCGCTCTAAAATCAGCCTTTTTACCACCTCCTCTCCTGGTATCATAGAAACACTTACATTGAAAGCTCCTTTCATCTTTTCAAAACTCGTTCAGAATATAACTTCTGAAACTTAACATACAATTTTGAAATATAAGATTCAGATTAAATGCTATATACGAACTTTGAACAACCCATTATGGTTAGATGTTATACCTTTGAACAACTCATTAACAAATATATATCTTTATAAATATATTGTATTATGGGCCTTTATCTTTATAAATATATTGTATTATGGGCCAAATGCTTTTGTCTACAAATAAACTTTTCCATTCTATTCTATTCTATTTTATGTTACCTGTCCAATAATTTACAGAGTAGGAGATCAATATTCTCCTTGGTTAACTCTTCCTTCCTGGTCAACTTGAACATCAGGCGGTAGATAAAATGGGTTCTGGGAATCTGAAATAAAAACACAATCATCATAAAGACAAACAAATATTCCTATAGTACTTGGGATTATCATGTAGTGTCAGGCAACAAATTGACTTCTTTAACCCATTACCATACAATAACGACATTTGACCAGTTTGTTGGAGACGCCTCTGGAACACATTTAACAAGCGATTTCCCCTTTTCCTACAATGTTTTCTGCCCTATAAGAGATTGTTATTCAATTATATCACATTTTGAAATGTCATCTGTAAACTCTTTCAATTTGGGAGTCGAAAATTTGGCCTTTGGTAGAAGGTTAAGATATTTTTTCTTATGATGTAGGAGTGAACTTAGGTTTGTTCCAAAGATATAATTAAGCAAATGATCTACAGTCTAACTTGTGTTAAGCAGCCACCCTTTTAAGCAGCCAACCTGCCTTAATCAGCCACTACAGAAGGACCCATTGTTAGATTTATAATGTACATCCACTTGTGTTAAGCAGCCAACCTGTCTTAAACAGCCAATTTACTCTGTCCCATAGGCTGGCCTCTTAACACAAGTTTGACTGTACATGAAAAGGGAAGCCATCTCATGAACTGCTTAACACTCTTTACAGATGTTTTATGGTTTTATAGGGAATATTCTCCTTATTACAATTTCAGAACTGTTCTATAAGTGTTGTTGTTTTTGTAGTACTCTGTAGTATTTTTCAATGAAATGTTCACCATATGATTACTTTAAATCTTTACCACCTGCAGACAACATTTTACTTGAAGCCAACAACTTAAGAAAAGCTTTGTAACCTTTCAGTTCTGCTGTTGTGATATCTGAATAAATTGAAAAAGCATAGTGGTAAAAGGAGAAATTGCTTGTAACAAGCAATTTCTTATTTTGCCACAATGCTTTTTGAAAATTGTGTTCTGCAAGACTCAAATATATGGCGTTAGGTGGTAATGTGTCAAAAAAAAAAGTTGTAATCACCATCCTGAAATTATAGGTCTTATTCCAGAACTTGAAAAAGCAGTAATGCTCTGTGACTTCCATTTCTTATTTTTAGGATTTGACTAACTTGTAGACATCAGAAAATATGCTTTCCGAGAAATGTTGATTTATCATGGATTCATTTGGCCTTGTGAATGGAAACAAAAGTTGTAAGAAATCAATATTGTTCATGAATACACAAAAGATGAGATGAACAAGAAAATATATCAACAAAGGGCGTGGCATAGCATGTGCAAACTTGGTAATTCAGAAATGATAAGTTGTAAAATGTGATAACAGGCCTCAACTCACAAAGAAAATTTACTTTATGATAATTTTTGTATGGTTTTTAACTCTGTATCAACAATATTTCATTTATTCAACAGCTTTCCTGGATCCCAAGTACTAGGCTAAGGCTCTGGAATGACTTGCCAAAGGTCACTCCCACGGAGCCAGAGGTGTAGGTGGGGCTTGAACCTGGGACCCCGAGTTCTAAGTCCACCATCTTAACCACTTGGCCATGCAGGACCCTTTACTTTATGAACCTTAGGAATGTACTAAAGGCTTATTACTGACCTTCCTGTAGAGTTCATTGAGTCTGTTTACTGTTAAAAACTCCTTCATGAGTACAGAGCCTTGCTGTAGAATCAGTTCAATAAACTTGATCTTGTCTGTCAGTATGGCCTCAATCAATGTATCATTCAAACTTCCTAGAATGCAAGAATCATGAAGATACTAAATAAATTCACTGGAGACTTTTAGATCTAGATACAGATGGATTCACTGTATACAGGCACTAGAAACATTGAATACCAACTAATTCTTCTCCCAATGGTAATTTCCCAGTGCCTATCATACCACAGTACATCAGCTGTTGTAGAGTTTGAACCCTTTACAAAACGCCAAAATTTTGACAGTCCTAAATTGAAAGAGTTTGCAGACGACATTTCAAAATGTGATGAAATTGAAAAATAGTCTTCTGATAGGACAGAAAACAGTGTGGGAAAAGGAGAAATTGCTTGTTAAGAGCAATTTCTCCTTTTCCCACAATTTTTTCCAGAGTCATCTGCGACAAAGTGGTAAAATGCTGTTATTGTTTGGTAATGGGTTAAAGAAATTAAGTTTTAACTTTGAGATTTCGTCATCTCTTTGAACATGCAGCTTTAAGTCCTGAGACTAGCGTTTCCATCCTATTGCTTAATAAAACCCCTTTTGCAAAGGAAGGAAACCTATTTTGATCTTGCAAGTACATCAGAATAAGTTGAACATAATTCTATTACTCTATAATGCTCAAATAGCCAAATTTTCAATAAAGGCAACAGATTTTATGACCATTTTATTAAAATATGATCTATTGAAACATGACACATTAACTAACTTTTTATTTCAATATATAATTTTCCATGCACTCTATCAAAATATGATCTATTGAAAATGAAACATTTACGAACCTTTTATTTCAATGTATAATTTTCTATGAAAATTCCTCTTATATGTTTTTAAATGAAGAAATCAAAAGTAAATGAATTGTTGCTGGCAAAGTCACAGGGGACTGTAGTTATACTGGGTCAAATCTATGTAATACAATAGATTGAACTACTTAATTAACATGGATGCTTATAGTAAATGCATTGTAAGCAAGGAACGATTAACCAGAAATATTGTAACCGTATACTTATATCTGAGGTGTATTTCTCAGCTCACAGAAAAAACCTAATAGTTATAATTGGTAGTTATCCTGTGGTCAAATTTATGTAATATAATTATATTAGATATATCTGACCCCAGGATAACTACAGACCCCTGTGAGAAAAATGAAAAAAAAAAAATGATAAAGGAAACTGACCAGGTTTCCAGAGTACATCCTCGCGGAAGATTTCCTCCTGGGCTATATCCACCCTGTTCCACGTGAGGGCAAGTTTGAGCTGTTTGAGTCTCTGGTCCTCACTGGCACCCGATGTGGCTTTCAGCAGGGCAGACAGGATGGCCAAGTCTAAATCCTCCTGCTTGTTCATGTTGAATACCGTAATCTGAAATAAGCAGAAGGGTGACATTAAACACAAATAAATCTATTGAGCAGGATTTTACATTATTTCAAAAGTATTTCAGTTATACTTTAATACCTGGTTCCTGGTTTTACTAAACAACTTACGGAAAATGTTTGCGTAAGTCATAATTGATAAACATGGATAGTATCTTCAATGAAAGTACAATGTTGCAATGTGGCACTTCATTGGAAGCGTCTCGGAGAGACGATTCCAATGATGTGTCACTTTGCAATATTGCTTCATCCAATATTGAAATAAGAGGAATTGTTGTTATAGACTTACGCAAATCTTAAGCGTAAACTGTTTAGTAAAACGGTTCCCTGGTTCCTAACCAAATAAAGAAGACCAAAAGCTCAACCCCTTACTTAATAAAACCTTAATTTAACCCTTTACCAAACACCAAATTTTCGACTGTCCCAAAATTGAAAGAGTTTGCAGACGACATTTCAAAATGTCATGTAATTGGAAAATAATCATCTGATAGGGCAAAGAATATTGTGGGAAAAGGGGAAGATCCTTGTAAAGAGTAATTTCTCATTTTCCTTCAATGTTTTCCAGAATCATCTGCAACAAACTGGCCAAATTTCGTTATTGTTTGGTAATGGGTTAAAGGTGGAAGTTTACAAAAGAGAAAATTGAAATTCAAAATGAACTGTCGTTGAAACAATATAGTTTTTGTATTGTTGTTTGATATACAATTAAAAATAACAATTCAGCTTAATTCATTCAGGAAGAGTCATTTTATCTAAGTATGTACCGTTTATATGCCGGAAGATCTCAGTAGCAATGTCACCCTTTTGTAATAAAATGCATATTAATTCATTGTATACACATTTTAAAGAATTAGAAATAGTCTAATATTACTTCAAATTACTATTCTTCTGTGTATCATATTACAGTGTTACTGTATTGCAAATTTAATGAAGGAAATTTTTAACTTCCAAATTTCCTCACATTTGTGAACAAGCACTTTTAATCAATGAAAGACCCCAAGCTACATTCCTTACTCAATAATACTTTACTTTAATACAACTGATGCAGAAATAAACTAATTTGAAATGAATGGATTGATCAATGCTGTACACCTTTTAAAAGAGCGTCTTTTTTAAAACCATGATCATCCTAATTGAAAAATTAAGAGTAAAATAGTACAGAAAATGAAAACAAACCAGGTTGGATTTCTCGCAGCAAATTTGAACCATGTTTTGTATTTTGTCAATTTCTTTCTCTTGGTCATCTTCTTTCCATCTGGCACCATAGGCGTCAAGAATTTTATCTCTGAGTTTAGTCAGGTGTTTTGGCGTGATTTCTCTGCTCCTAAAGTATAACATATACCATTCATCTGAAGTGAACTGAATTTGAAATTAGCCTAGATAACACCTAGACAACAAATTCAGCTGTGTTCATAAATTGAGAGAAAATACTTTTTTTTCTGGTTTGCTGATTAAAACTGAAAAAAGTGATGCTATTAATTTGGACCAATCACCGATGACCAATGAGCCAAAGCCTTCTAAAAAAATTTTTTCATTATGTACTAAGTTAAATGCTGTATCAGCAGTTTTTCAGTTTTGTTAAGGCTTTTCTGGATTAACCAGTACTTGACTAGATCTCTGATGTGTCTAGCTAAGCGACACTCCCTAAAAATCAGAGGTACAGGTCGGCTTGTACCTGCGACCCCCGAGTTTTAGGACCACCACCTTAACCACTTAGACATGCAGGACCCTTTCAAGGGAAGGTATAAAAACTTACCCACTGACCCACATAACAGAAGTCAAATGAGCAAAAGTTTTTTAATGCAAAATGAGCAAAAGCCTTTTAATGCAAAATGAGCAAAAGCCTTTTATTGTAAAATAAGCAAAAGCCTTTTAATGCAAAATGAGCAAAAGACTTTTAATGCAAAACGAGCAATAGCCTTCTAGGAAGGTTTGAAATCTTACCCACTGACGCCCTTTGTATGTGAGTATGCATAGGCTATGATATCTGCAGCACGGCCTGTAGAAGAACAAACCACGACGGGTATATCTTGGTGGAGAGAGGACATGGCATCTTTGATGGCATCAGTACCACCTTCCACTATCACCAAGACAACCGGTATACCTAAACCACCGTCTGGTAAAGAAAAGTATATGGATATACTAATTTATGGTTTAGTCATATAACCACTTACTCAGTGACATCTGGTTTTTGGTATCTGATGCAAAAGATTTCTGAAACCAGTGTGTCAAAAGGATAAGGCTTAAATTCGAAAAGAAGAGATATGAAACTTGGCCAGGGACCTGAGATTATGACCCTGAACATATGCATGAAGTATCAACCCATTCTATACAGTTGTTCAAGAGAAACAAACTTGCATGTAAAAACTTAACCAACAATTTCTTAGTACAAAAGGCCGCATAACTTGCTTAAATTCAAAACAAGAGATAAGAAATCTGGTCAGGGACCTTAGAGTATGACCCTGAACACATGTATGAAGTATCTACCCATTCCATACAGTAGTTAATAAGATACAAACTTGCATAAAAAAACTTAAACATGTGATGCAGAGGCCGATGACCACACCCCAGTGAGTAGTACAGCTCTCCTTATGCTTCGAATAGTCAAGTTAAAAAATACATTTTTAACATTTGTTACTCACAGAACACAATCTATGAAAAAGTCACTTTAAACCAAGCATTTTACCTTTTACAGGTTTAAAAACTTTTTGTTCAAATTTGGATCTAACTTCAGCAACTCCTGCATATCTGTTTCTGTATCCATCGTCCACGAATATAAAATGAGTGTGATCAGCGTTCAGGGGCACAGGCTGACCATGTAGAATAGCATTGCTCATTCGGAAATCAACATTGAAACTGCCCTGGAAATAACAACAAAAAACAACCATGCTAAAACTCTTTTGCTCAGAGGAAAAAAAGCTGTATCCAAAACTAAATTATATTCCTTCACCCTTTCCCTCATGAAAACAAAAGTACCAATCAAAACTTAGTGATATAGGAAATTGCTTTTGTTAAGCAATTTCTCTTTACGCCATTACGTTTTATACTGGAAATAAACATAAAGAACATGCAGTTAATTCATACTTTAAATGCAATATACTGATGATATGCTTTTGCACTAGTCCATTCTATATGGATAATGGCTTTTTGATCAGTGGAATGAATGAATGAATGGTGTTTTAAGGCGCATCGACAGCTAAGGTCATTTAGCGCGCATTATGATGATGTGGATGAATGGATATTAAAAATATTAACAGGTTAAAATGTATTTGTTTAAAGAAAAAATAAATAAAAATTTGTAATTAATGAACAAAAGTAGATATAAGATTTGTAAAAATTAATGATTGTTGATAGATTGTTTGTAATGAATGTGTGATATGAAATAAATAGTGTGTGATGAAAAATGATATTGATAAATAAATATATATTTAGAATGTGTAAGGAATCACAATTTATTGTAAATCCCAACCTCTTTGAGAAAGGAAAGAATTAATTCAATCCTGACAGTCTCAAAAAGCTCTAAAATAGTGTTGACATTGAAATATTTTGCACGAATTCTTTGAAAATCAATGCAATCTAGCAATATATGTTTGATGGTAAAGGGTGCATTGCATGGAATGCATTCAGGTGCATCTTCCTTAGCCAAGAGCCAGGAGTGTGTAATGTATGAATGACCAATTCGGATTCGTGCAATTGTAACTTCCTCTCTTCGTACGGACCTGTAAGAAGGGTACCATTCTCCGAGGGTAGGCTTAATTGAATGCAATTTATTAAAAACATCATCATTCCATTTTGATTGCCAGACGGATGTGATGTAAGTTAAAATAGAAGGTTTAAAATCCGTGTATGGTACTTTAAAATCTGAAATGGGAAGGTTAAGAGCTGATTTAGCGGATCTATCCGCATGTTCATTACCCATGATACCAGTGTGGCTTGGAAGCCAACAGAACACAAGTCTGTTTGAAGACAAAATATGAGAGATCCTTTGAATAATTTGGCATACCAAAGGGTTCTCCAACTTTTGATTTGATAAGGCTTGCAGTACTGATAGAGAATCAGAAAATATAATAAATCGGGTGGAATTTGCATTTTCCACCAGGTTAAGGGCTAGATCAATAGCCCTTATCTCTGCAGAGAAGATAGAAGACTTGTCTGGAAGGCGGCATTTCTTAACCCTTTCTCCATATACAGCTGCAGCTGCAACGAAATCACCGTCCTTGGATCCATCAGTGTATATAGGTTTGTAGGAAGAATATTGTTCTTTTATCTCTCTATATTTACTGTGAAAGATAGCTCTATCGGTTTCTGATTTCTTATCAGAGGTAAGATCAAATAAAAAGTTTGCTGTGTCCAGTGTCCATGGAGGTATGTCAGATAACTTGTACTGGGCTATGGAATCGGTGTCTACCCCAAGATTATCTATAATGGGCTCCATGCGAATACCAAATGGGGCAATAGCATTTGGTTTCTGTTGAAAAAGGCGTTTGTATTGGGGGTTAAAAACTACTCGATGAGTAGGGTTAAAAGGATTGGATTTCAATTTTAAAAAGTACTGAAGAGATAGTTTTTCCCTTCTGTAATATAGAGAAGGTTCATTAGCCTCTGCATAGAGGCTGTTAACAGGAGATGTTCTAAAGGCGCCTAGGGCAAGCCTTAAACATTGGTTTTGTATTGGTTCTAGCTGCTGGAGATAGGATTTACGGGCTGATCCATACACTATAGAACCATAGTCAAGTTTTGATCGAATAAGGGATCGATATAGCCTTAGGAGGACCTTCTTATCGGCTCCCCAATCTGAGTGTGCAATAACTCTAAGAATGTTCATTGCTTTTTGGCATTTCTTTTTAAGAGATTTAATATGAGGTATGAAAGAAAGCTTTTTGTCAAAAATGACTCCAAGAAGTTTGAACTCTGGCACAACTTCTAGTTTAGTATTGCCTAGAGTCAGATCGGGGTCTGGATGCAATCTACGAAGATTGCAAAAATGCATACATTTGGTTTTCGTTTTGGAAAACTTGAACCCATTTTCATCTGACCATATTTGCAATTTATTAAGGCACTGCTGTAGTTGGCGTTCAATAATATCCATGTTTCTGGAACAGAAACAAATAACAAAGTCGTCTACATAAAGGGAGCAGTCCACTCCAGGGTTTATAGCTTTAACAATGCTATTTATCTTAATGCTAAAAAGTGTAACAGACAAAATACACCCCTGGGGAACCCCCATTTCCTGCTCGCGAGCACCTGACAAGGTGTTCCCAACACGAACGCGGAAGAGCCGTTCATCCAGGAATGCTGCAATGAATATAGGAAGGCGGCCTCTGAGGCCAAAATCGTGTAAATCTTTAAGTATACCATGTTTCCAAGTGGTATCATATGCACTTTCCAAGTCAAAAAATACAGATACTACATGCTGCTTTTTAATAAAAGCTTCTCGAAGATACGTTTCGAACCGAACAAGATGGTCTAACGTACTTCGTTGTCGGCGGAAGCCACTTTGAACAGATACAATAAGGTTGTTCGATTCAAGAAACCAAACAAGCCTATCGTTAACCATCCGCTCAAGAGTTTTACAGATGCAACTTGTCAAGGCAATCGGTCGGTAGCTGTTTGGATCTTTTGCATCCTTTCCTGGTTTTGCAATTGGAATGACCAAAGCCTCTCGCCAGCTGGATGGAAATTCACCAGTCTGCCAAACATTATTAAAAATATCGAGTAAAATAGAAAGGGATGAATGTGGTAAGTGCTTGAGGAATTGATAGTGAATTTGGTCATGACCTGGAGAAGTGTCATGGGATTTCTTCAAGGCAGATTGAAGTTCTTTAAGAGTGAAGAGTTTGTTGTAATGCTCTTCATTTTTAGAAGTAAAATTGAGCTTTGTTTTCTCCGCTCTCGTTTTAAAGGTCTGAAATTTTGTAGAGTAGTTCTCAGCAGAGGATTTTATCGAGAAAGTCTCTGCCAAGGTATCTGCTATGTCCTGAGGGTTATCTATTTCTTGGTTGTTTGAAGTGAGGTGACTTATATGAGATGGACCTTTGCCATTCATTTTACGAATCATGTCCCAAGTCTTTTTGGTTGAGGTGCGACTATTAAGTCTAGAGACATAATCTCTCCAGGACTTGCGCTTACTTGTTTTAATTGTGCATCTTGCCTTTGCACGGCGGATACGGAAGTCGTTAAGGTTTTCTTGTGTTGGTCTCAGGTTAAATTTCCTGAGAGAGGCCTTTCGTTCCCTAACGGCTTCCTTACATTCAGAAGTGAACCAAGGTTTATCTGGACGTTTGGGATTTGTCGAGGTCTGAGGTATAGACTGTTTGGCTGCATCAAACAATAAAGAAGAAAAAAGGAAGGAAGGGTCCTCACAGTCCTCAAATGCATGGTGAACAATATTCTGTTCACAAAGCATCTGGAATTTACTCCAGTTTGCTTTGGACAACTTCCATTTTTGAGGACGATCAAGGACTGAAGGTTTATTTTCATTTAAAATAATAGGGAAGTGATCACTTCCACAAGTGTCTTCTAAACATCTCCATGAAAAATCAGGGAGAAGAACTTGACTGCAAATAGAAAGGTCAATAGAAGAATATGATCCTGAAGCTGGATGCAAATATGTTTTTGCACTTGGATCGTTCAGGAACGAAAGAGAATTTACAGACATAAAATTCTCTATTTGATCACCACGGCGGTTTGTATCTGTACAACCCCATATGGTGTTATGTGCATTAAAATCACCAACAAGTAAAATGGTTGAGGTAGTTGAGATATCAAATCATCAAGACTACCTTGGTGTATAGGTTTATTTGGTGGAAGATACAAAGAGCACAGGGTAATAGTGTTATGTAAAGATAATCTCACAGCTACAGCTTGAAGGGAAGTATCAAGCTGTATGTGCCTGTGAGGAACACTGTTATTAACAATGACAGATACTCCACCTTGGGCTTTATTGCCTTCAGTGTAAATCTTGTTGTATATAGAATGAAATTTGAGGGAGATAGTGTCATCCTCTTTCAAGAATGTCTCTTGAAGACAAAGTGCAGCAGGTTTGTGTTTATTAATCAGAAGTGACAACTCATCAAAGTTGGCCTTCAGACCTCGACAGTTCCATTGGATAATTGGATTAGCCATTGCGCTAAAAAGTAAAATTAAAAAAGTATAAAAAAGCATTCTATAATTCATTGCAGCAGATTAAAAGGTTAAGAAGCAGGTGACTTGGGGTCCCTGGTATTTGGGTTTTTCCCCCCATCATCCAAAGGACCACCCCATATGGACTGCTCGACATCTGAAGAGTCGCCTTCAAGGACCTCTTCAGTGTCCATTGCATCCAGAACTTCAAAATTGTTAGAAGTTGCAATGGGGGTTCTTGCGACAGAACTTGTCGCAGCACCTGAATGTTCATCATTTGAACAAAGAGATTTATGTTTTTGAAGGTTTTTCCTTTCTTTTTTAGAAAGAGAAGGGTTTGCCTTTGATCCAGAAGATGGACCATTGGAAGAAGAAATAGATTTTTGTTGTTGTTTAGACTTTGATTCAGAGGCAGGTTGTTTAGCTTTAGTTGTTGATGCAGGTGTTGGTGCAGAAGTATCTTTTGGTGTAGTTGCAGGTTTTGGTGTGGCAGTAGAAGGTTTTGGTGCTGATTGAGGTTTGGGTGCAGAGGTAGATGGTTTGGGTGCAGTTGCAGGTTTTGGTGTAGGAGGTGGTTGTTTTGCTATGTATGATGATAAAAGTGGTGCTGGGACCTTGCCCTTCAGCTCCTCCGCCATTTCTGGAAACTTCCCCAAAAGCAGTTTGAGGAGAAGATCGCAGGTATGGCAGTCTTGCTTCGGGGAGGCTACTGCTGAGTAGCTGTTCCCACTGACAAGTCTTTCCTTGTCTTGCTTTTGTTGCAAGACAAGTTTGCGTGCTTCTGCAAAGGAAATGCCTTCCTGTACTTGATGGTCAGGATATCCTTCTCATCTTTCCAAGTTTGACACTCCTTCGCATAGGCAACGTGACCGGACTTGCAGTTGAAACAGCATGCAGGTGCAGTGCAGAGTTCAGTGCTGTGATCTGCGCCTACAAATGCGCATCTAGCACAGACTGGTGTGTTGGTGCATTTTGTGGTGTGGTGACCAAATCGTTGACATTTGAAACAACGAAGAGGGTTAGGAATGTATGTGTCTACTTTTAAGGATTCAAATCCAATTTTAAGTGTAGGTGGAACTGTGGGACATGAGAAAGTGATTATGTAAGTGTTAGTGTTTTTCAACACTCCATCTCTTTTGACACTGATGCGTCTGATATCAGTGACAGACTGTGACTTTAAGTTCTCCTTGATGTCGTCAAGAGAGGAGCAGTAATGGAGGTCCTTGCAACGGATGACTCCCTTACATGAGTTGAGTGATGGATGTGGGTATACTTTGACTGCTTGTTTGAATAGAGTTTTATGTTTGAGTGTGTTGATTGTTTGTTGCTTTGTGAAGCATTCAATTAGTATGGTGTTGTTTTTGAGTTTTTTGACAGATTTTGGTGTACCGAGAATACTTTTGATTGTTTTCTCGATAACAAATGGTGATATGTGTGTAATTGGTTTGACTGAGTCTTCTGCTTCAACCACAATAAATCGTGGAAAATTTAGTGGTGACGGAGAAGACTCTGCCTCTGAATCGCTGTCAGAAAGGGTACGCTTGGCAGCTTTTTTATGGGATTCCATATTAATTTAAAAAGTTCACCATCCTTGGTCCCCGCCCACCATGGAGCCCAACAAGGGGACTTAATCTGGGGAAACCCATCGCAGATCAAGTCAGGGTTACAAGGATGGTATACTCAGGGTGAAAGGGCTAGACTGGACAAATGTGTCCCAAAAGATGTCATTCCAAGCAAGCGACAAAAATTTGGGATGGTACAGAATGTCAATCAAACACCAAATCTTTCATCTGATTGACCCATGGGCCACCATCATGGGGTACTAAAGGTGAAGAAATTTCAAATAAATTTGAAAATATGTTGTATGGTGGAAGATTGTTGAAAAAACAAGTTGCACATGACAAGGCATGACCAGCCGATTGATCAGGTCGGGCCTTCCTGACCTCTCGTTTAGCCCAAATTCAGGCCAAAGTGGTGTATTGAAAAAACAGGGTATTAACTAGCCTAACCCTGGATTCTCTCAACCACCAGGATCCCTGCATCAGGCGACACGAGTCGCAGCCCACGGCAAACGGGCAGGCACTTGGTGGGGTTTTACCACTCAGCAGCGCAGTGGCAGGACAATTTCTAACCCCCCGCCCTGCCATGGGGGGGTTGATCAGTGGAAATCATGGCATTGAACCAAAGCTTTATAACACTAGAACTTAAAAAAATCCCTTGGATTGCATATTAAGTTAACCAAAGGTTCATAAAAAGACCTACTTTTCTACTCTTGTGATCTCTATCATTAAAATATTAAATAATTGTATGTATGTATTAGTTTATATTAATATCTTATTGTATCAAATCAACCTGTTTGACGTCTTTAAACTAATAGTCTACATTTTTTTTATACAATTTTACTCATAAACTAGGTCTTGGACTAAACAGCCCCAATTATAAATCATTCTAGATTTAATGAATATAACAGGTAATCATAACAAGAAAATTTTGAGGGTCAAGAAAGCTGGAAGAGATACAACTGCAGTTTGAAGGTAAATAGTCAAATAATTCTTGTTTTGTCACAATAATTTCCTCACAATATCAATATAGAAAGTATAAAGTGCCCTGCTATGTTTCTTTCATCTGCTGCTGTAGTCTTCGGCAAAGGAATTTCTCAACCATTCCCAATGCTGTTCTGACAAAAAGATCTAGCAATGCTGCCTTGACCTAGATCCAGTAGCATGGTGAACTGGACATTCTTCCCATGTTCTGCCTGCCCAAATAACTGAGGAACCTGACACATTTAACTCTTTACCAAACACCAAATTTTCGACTGTCCTAAATTGAAAGAGTTTGCATACAACATTCCAAAATGTGATGAAATTGAAAAGTAATCTTCTAATAGGTGGAAAACATTGTGGGAAAAGGAGAAATTACTTGTTTCCAACAATGTTTTCCAGAGTTGTCTGCAACAAAGTGGTAAGATGTTGTTATTGTTTAGTTATGGGTTAAACAAATAAATTGAATTCATGAATTCTGCTTGAATCAATTTGGACCTGTCAAAAACTCCCATAAATAAAATTAGTTAATCCAGTCTCCATAAGGGATTTTGTAACTGGTCCAAGTTCAAAATCTTTTGCGCACGACAAATAATTAAAAAAAAAAAGATTTCAAAATGGGATAAAATCAAAATTGTGTATTACATTGCCATCCTGTTTTTCTTTTTTCTTTTTAATAAAGTAATGTAGATTTACAAAGATTGTTGTTACATAATTTTTAGAAAATTATATCATACATTGCCATCTTCACTCTCCAGCTTTTTCCGATCCATGACATATCCCCAGGGTGCGAAACCGATACAGCGGAGAACGTGAGCCATCCTTTCTTTATCCCAACAGAAGGACTGTCCCTGTCTGACCGCTTGACCAACTGCTTTCATGACACCCATGTTGAATCCAGAGGTTATCAACCAGGCTGATGTTGTTTTAGCAGTCTGAAAAATATTATTGAGTGTATGTTACTTAACCAATTACCAAATAATAATGACATTAAAACACTTTGTTACAAACAACACTGCAAAACAATGTTGGAAAAGGAGAAATTGCTCTTGACGAGCAATTTCTCCTTTTCCCACAATGTTTTCTACCCTATCAGAAGATTATTTTCCGATTTCATCACATTTCGAAATGTCATCTGCAAACTCTTTCAATTTGGGACAGTCGATAATTTGGCATTTGGTAATGGGTTAATCCTACACTTGAAATCACAAGGACCTCTCTGCATGAATTCAAACACAATGACATAGATCAGAATTCTAATGAGAGCAAGACTCCCTGTTCTTTTTCAGAATGATAAATGTTCTACTAACAAGCTTCCAAAGCCCTTTTTGTACAGTTAAGTGTTAGGTCTTTTCTTAAAAGAAGGAATTTCTCCTAATCATCACCGTGGTTTTAAAGTCTTCTATTTAAGACTTGTTAACATGTATCTTGGTTGGATGTTTGCATTGGTTTAAATATCTTTGGTCTTCTCATCTAATGTTTAAAGCAATTTTTGAACCAATTATTGAAGAGCTTGAATCATTTGGCGATTCCATTAAATGGTTTAGTGGATAGGTCAATTAACAAACAGCTGGGATTTTTTCTCAGTGCATACAAAGTCTGATTTCATAGATTTAGTGAGGAAAAGTATGAATAAGACAAAGCTAACCCTATAGGCACATACTGTAATTTGTTGAAAGCAAAAACAGATTAAAGATAACTAGAGAAAATATATATTGTTTATGCTATTGGGAAGAGGTCATTGTGTCAAAGGGAAAAAAAACTTTGAGAAATCATTTCTCCTTTTGCCACAGTTCTTTCTATAGTCTTTTTCAGCAGATACACTAAAATGTGGTATTATAAAGTAATAAGTTAACCCTTACAATGCTTGGTAATTTTCCTAAAATAGATATTTGTGTCATCTGCTTTCCAAAACCTTCAATATCTTCTTAATTTTGATGAGGAAAGATACCCAGAGTAGCAAACAGGTTAGATCACAGGCCAGCCACCAATTTACTTTGCGGCTGGCCTGGATCTTACCTGTTTGCATAGTCATGAATTCGGTTCCAGCACTATAAGGGTTAGATAATACCTTGATAAGACCAGCAGAGAATGTATCCCTCATTCTTCCATCCAGTTTAAAGTTTTTTGCCCCGCCCACAACAGATATGACAAGGTTTGGCTGCTGTGGCTTCATGATGTCCCAGTGCCATATCATCAACTCCATTAGGTCGTCGATGGAGTCTTTGTCAGATATACGCACAAACTGTAAACATAGAATATACATTTATACAGCCTTTGGTATGATATATACAGGTCATTGATTGAGTCTTTGTCAGAGATACGCACAAACTGTAAACATATAACATCCATTTATACAGCAAAATAGTTTTTCGCAGAACAATATCTGTGCAAATGTGCACCTGTTGGTTTGACTGCTAGCTTGTGACATCACATCACAACAACAACAGCAACCGTCTCTATTTTTAAACTGATTTACCCAAAATCCTTTATGCGATAGTAGACAGGTTAGTGCAAAGCGCACCTGTCAAACAAACACATTGATGTACAGTCAATTTAAAATGGATTGAGTTGAAGCAAGAATTTAATATTTTATTATCTGTTTAAATAACAATTGTTGTTATAACTTTTTGGTTGTTGATAACATATGTCTCATTGGTGAAATATTGAGTCTTCTTGGCCATACATGAATAAGTGGTGAACATATAACTAGAGAGCAACTTTCTTGGTGACAAAGAATACTGTATCTCAAATCTTCTGCTGCAGGTAGATTTAAATATCCATACAAAAGTATAAAAAATTCTGAGGGTCCTATGTGGTTGAGTGGTTAAGGTTGCGTCTTAAAACTCAGGGGTCCCGGTCTAGAGCCCCACAGACACCTCTGGTTTCATGGGAGTGACCATGGGCAAGTCACTTCAAAGCCCTAGCCTAATACTGATGCATCCAGGAAAGTCATTACATAACTGAAAAGTTGTTGATATGGCATTAAACACCATACAAAATAAATTCTAATTACTGTCATTTGTCAATCTGAAATCAGTTTATATGCTGTAAGCGGCACAGTGCTTTAAAATGGATTTATGGGTAATACCTTAGCCGGTTTCTTTCCTCCATGGTGTTCCACATTGACAAAGTTAATTTTACCAAACGTTGTGGTAACTGTAGTTCGAATATTTCTATCTCCACTCCATTGGAGTTCAGGCATCCTTGTGGAAGGTTCATCATCTAGTTTATGACTACTTATATATGGCTGAAGTTCTGTAAAAATAAAAAAGTTATCCTATTACTACATACAAATTAACCTATTACCGAATGCCAAAGTTTCGACTGTCCTAAATTGAAAGAGTTTGCAGACGACATTTCAAGATGTGATGAAATTGAAAAACAATCATCTTATAGGGCAGACAACATCGTGGGAAAAAGAGAAATTGCCTGTTAAGAGCAATTCCTTTTTTTCCCACAATGTTTTCCAGAGTTGTTTGCAACAAATTGGTCAAATTAATGTAGTTATTGTTTGGTACAGGGTTAAAATGAACACTCATGCACTCATGAGTTTAAACTCATCTATTCTACATCAATTGTGATGGAAGCTTAAAACTTATTAAATTCACTTTTCATGACTGCTCCCTGGATACATAAGTATGTGCAGCAATGTCAGAAAGTCCTGACATTTTCACCTTGCAGCTAACAAGGATCAAACCAAGGAATTTTGTCACTTTTTATGTCTTCTGCTGCAGGTTTTTGGCAAGGGTCGATGGTAAGTTTGGTAAAGTACAAGTTCAGTAGAAAGGTAAACTAGAGTGAAAGGGTTGGATGTTTTGGTGAAAAAGTTAACTAGACTAAACAAGTACTATATTTAGCACTTTGTGTGTAAAATTCTTACTTCCTTTTTATTCACTAAAGCATACTGACAGATTTGTATGTAAATAATAGTGTGTATTAAAATAAAAGTTCTAAAATAAACTGTTTTGTATGTATGGTATGTACATATAGTACGTGTTAATTGATATGAGATTAAACTGTTTTTCACAGCCAATTATATTGTTGATCTCACTTTGGTACTGTGTTTCACACACATACAGAACTTTATGACTGCTCAAAAGTACATGTACCAGTAAAATATGAAAAATAACATTTCTCAGTGACACTTGGTAGAATCTAAGTAATGGGTTAAAGACTAGAAATTCAGTAAGTTGTGAACTGTTTAATTAAAACAGAATACCCATTATCCGCCGTTTTGATTCTCATTCTTTCATCGGATTACTTCAGTTGTTCTCAATTTAATTCAGACTGGGCTAGAACTAATCTCATTGAACAAAATAGTTCTGGACTTTGACTGAGGTAAACTGAGAATTATCGATGACAGAATGAGTTTCAAAGTGGTGTATTATGGGTATTCTACCTTAAGACTGGTCTAATCCAGAGGAGATTTTTCACTGTGCACATCTTCAGTTCCTCTCAAAAATATATTTCATCTGGACTCTTTATAATCATCTTGATATCCTTAACCCTTTCCCAAACAACAAGTTTTCGACTGTCCCAAATTGAAAGAGTTAGCAGACGACATTTCAAAATGTGATGAAATTGAACAATATTCTTCAGAAAGAGCAGACAACCTTGTGGGAAAAGGAGAAATTGCTTGTTATGAGCAATTTCTCATTTTCCCACAATGTTTTCTTAAGTCGTCTGCAACAAAGTCGTCAAATGTGGTTATTGTTTGGGAAAGGGTTAAGAGTAACCACAAAAGTCGATTTTTTCAGCATAAAATTTGCATAACTACATGCAAAGGACTTATGATACACATCCTTTTTCCTAGACTTATGAATTAAATGCAGCTACCCTACCTTTAGGTATAAGGTATAGTGATTCCAGGAACATATTTCCAACTTTAGCCATTGTCTTTTCCCCATTCCGCATCCCAGCATGCTCAAGAAGTACCTCTCCACAGTGGCATCTGAAAATCAAATAGATCCGCTTTTGAATATTTTACCTTTAAAGATCCTGGACGTTATAAACTTAATATATAGAGGTAAAAAGTAGAATTTGCGTATGGTATTCAGCTATGCTTCTAACAAATATTCATTATAAAAAATCGCCGAAATCGTGGTATAAATGAAGATATTGACGGAAAAACCCCACGGCCTCAACTTTTGTATGTTACTACAGCTATATGGTAATACGTGAGGTCACATGGGCTGTCAAGTGCCAATGTACACCTAACTTAGAAGATACTAGCGTCAGCGTCCATTTTTTGTTTTCAGCGTGTAGTCTTAGTATCACGTGAGCGTCACATGACTGGTTGGTCATAGATTGACGCTATATTTAGATTATGTCAGATTTCCCTCGAATATTCATCTTATATGCTATTGGTTTCTCTGCTGAAATGTTAAATAATCTTTCTTCGTTTATTTTCGATAGTTTCAAAAATAATCCTATGACGCACAGAAACTTTAAAGGTGCTTGTTTACAGAAGAGAAATTTTGAAAGAAGCAAAATAGGAGTTTTATCACCAAACACGTTGACAGACAAAGGAAACGTAATCTTTATAGCAAATTGGGAATTTCAGCATCCAAAGTACTGACAAACCATGACAATGAAAACTTTGCAGAAAGTCAGCTGCTTTTATACTCAAAACACTGACCAAACTGTGGAAATATCATGACTACAGCAAACCAGGAGTTTTTGCAAACCAGGAGTTTTTGGCATCAAAATAATGACAAACTATGAACATATCTCTGTAGCAAGTTAGGCCTCAAAAATACACTCAACCCATGGAAATTATTTCTTTTACCGGCCTTTTTCTTTATAACCGTTAAAGTGCCGGAACTGACTTCATGCTTATGCAATCAGGTTAGATCCAGTCAGCCATCAAGTTATTTGGTGGCTGGCCTGTGATCTAACCTGTTTGCTACTCTGAGTATCTTTCCACACCAAAATTAAGCAGATATTTAAGGTTTGCCAAAGCAAATGACACAAAAATCTATTTATGGAAAATTACCCAGCATTCTAAGGGTTAAACCCAGCCACTACTCACGGAAATAAGAAGCAGATGACAACACATCTATGGCTTCAAGTTGTACCCCCAAAGAAAACCACACTTTATTGTATAATCAAAATCGTAACTTACTTTAACTGCCTCACTTTTTTCACCTTCTGGTTGGTAGCTGGTACAAATAACCCACATTCCTTCTGGTGGAAATGTTGTCTTATAAATAGCCTCAACTCTTCAATGTACTGTAATAAAATGCGGTACAGTGTACTGGAAAAAATTTTGGTGACAAGTATCTTTCAACAGCCAAAAGTGACCAAAATACACAAAGCCCTGAATCATATCATATTCAAAACTTAAACATTGAAATGATGCGCAAGTTCTTCTTTGGCTACAGTTTTTTTAATTGCCTTCCATTCTTTGAAGGTTTCTATATCTAAGGCTTGTACAATGATTAAATGATGAATACAGTAACTTCAAATGAAAAATTATAATATCAACCCACTTTGATGCACCTACAAAAGAAGACTTTGTTAACCACAGTGACTGTGACTTAAAGATAAATTGATTATTCCCAGCAACTTCTTCATACATCACAATGGGCATTGTTTGGTATTTGATATTGCTCTCAAATTTGTACTGCAACAAAATAATTTCTGTGGATAGATATTTCATGTATGAGTCCCAAACTTGGGCCTCTATCCTGTTCCAGACGTATATATATCAATTACCTGAATTCTCCTATCTTGCTGATCTTTAACTGTCTTTGGTTTTGAGGAAAGATACGGTGTATGCATTTCAGACAGGGTGGATATCCTGGACTGTTAAAACATACATAAGAATCAAATCATTTAATCAATTAATACATAAAAGCTTTAACCCATTAACAAACTATAAGGACATTTGACCAGTTTGTTGCAGACGACTCTTGAAAACATTGTGGAAAAAAAGAGAAATTGCTCTTAACAAGTAATTTTTCCTTTTCCCACAATGTTCTCGGCGCTATCAGATGATTGTTTATCAATTTCGTAACATTTTGAAATGTCCTCTGCAAAGTGCTTCAATTTGGGATAGTCAAAAATTTGGCATTTGGTAAAGGGTTAAAAAAGCAATGGTGATGAAGAGAAAGTGATTGTCAAAAGAACAGGACATAGCAGAATTTATTTTTGCCTCATGCATATGTAACCTTTATGCAAATTAGGGAACCTAATGCATTGTTGTAGAGCTGGTATATATATAGGCAACACCCCGGATCAGTGTACAACAGTGTTTTCCAATGATTGGATGTGTATGTGTCTTTGAGAGGTTCATTTGCATAGTTCGTTACATTGGTGGCAGTGGTAGGATGAAGAATTCTCCTTCTATCGGAGTTGCGTTTTCCCACATACAGTCAAACTTGTGTTAAGAGGCCAGCCTATGGGACAGAGTAAATTGGCTGTTTAAGACAGGTTGGCTGCCTAACACAAATTGATGTACAGTATAAATCTAACAATGGGACTTTCTGTAGTGATTGTTTAAGGCAGGTTGGCTGCTTAAAAGGGTGGCTGCTTAACACAACATAGACTGTATTTCCCACGGGCCAAGACTCTGGACTAGTCTTCTTGGAGATGGGATTTATGTAAGGTTTATGCAAATTAGGGAACATAATTCATTGTTGTAGAGAACATGCTGGTATATATATATATATATATAGACAACACAACCCATCAGTGTACGACAGGGTTTTTCACTGATCGGATGTGTTTGTGTCTTTGAGAGGTTCATTTGCTTGGTTTGTAACACATAGTACATCACCATGAATACACTGTGTAACAAATCAAGCAAATAAACCTCTATGAGACACTGTCACTTTCAATCAGTGAAATACTGTCATCCCCTGATTGGTTGTGATATTTATAACATCGCCATAGGTTCTCAAATTCACATAAAGGTTCCACAAATAATTCACACCTCCCAGAAATCTTGTTCCGAATCAAGGCCTATGGGAAATATACGGAGAAAGGCAACTCTGATGGAAGGAAAAGTCTTTATCACACCACTGTGATGAACTGAGCAAATAAACCTCTGAATAATATCATCACAGTTACACAAATACCATCAGTGAAAAACACTGTCAGTTACTGATTGATTGTGCTGTCTTTATATATGATCGCATGTTCTCTCTATAACTGTTAACAAATTGTTAGGTTCTCAAATTTCAATAAACGTTTCACCAATCTCATTGTTACATGTCAAGTAAACAAATCACACTAGATATTTGAGAAAAAAATACTAATCATGAGCAGTCTCCAATGTCATGTCAATCTCTACCAAATTGAGAATGTGTTATAAATGTTGCCTATATATACTTTCAATTTGGACCATTAACAATATAAAAACTCAAATAAGAAAGACAATAACCATTTGTTAAATGACTCTTTCGTGAAAAAATAAAGCTTCTAGTTAAAAAACGAAAATATTGTTTTTTATAGAACTTTCATTCTCATTTCTGCTTCCTGAATAAACATTACTTGTGACATAATCTTCAACAATATACATAACTGGGTACAAGTGTTATCTATTATAATGATATTTACCTGAATTGCTTGCGGTGATTTCTCCCGAGATAAGTATCTTGGTTCAGTATGCTGTCTACCATAAAGATTCGAGGCCTTAGCTAAGTCCACTTGATCCATGGGTATATCTTCTATTGTACCACGACTCAGTGTTGATGGGCGGGCCTCTAGAGTGGGATGGACCCTAGTGGAGCCCAAAGACTGACGGGTCTGCATTTTGGGTTTTTGAACCCAATGTTTATGATCTCCCTCTACTATTTTCCCTTATACGGTCTGACACCTTTTCCTCTCAAGTCCAGTTTGTCTCCATAATAATCTGGTTAGTTGTGAAAGACCTGTAACATGTATACCATTTCATAGGTTTAATGCAAGACTATACTAAGTGCTTCATAAACATGAAGCACTTACTACAGTATTGCACTGACCCACAATTTCACACTTGCACCACTCACTTCATCCCCTAGAAATAGGCCTTTTCAGAAACTGTTGTTATCTTTTCTTGAATACTCTTAATCGGAGATACGAAAATTTCGGTAGCTTCCGGTTTAAGACTTCCGGGTATTAAATAATAACAGCTGACATTGAGAAACATAGATAAACTGCTGCGGGTATTTTAACAACGCCGTCGAAAGTCGTGTTTGTAAAAACTACATTGGAAAGATTGTTGAGGAGGGGAAATATCAAAGTATATCCTTACTTTCTGTTTACTCTCTAGCGGACAATTTACCCAGTTTCCCGAGATAAAACACTGTATACCAACGCGGTTACAACGTTGCGATTCATTTTTAGTGAGAAGAGTCGATCCTCTGCTAAAACATTAATTAAAGTATAGAATACGATGATGAAGATCTGTTTGATTATTGCCTTAACTTATGATAACATAATTTAAAATCCATTTTGCAATCTAACATTTTCAAACGATGTTGTACCATGTAAATGCAAACACAATGAACAGATGATATGATGCAAGCTGATCAAACCTACTTAATAAATGTTCCACTTATTTATGGGACATTCCATCAAATTATGTCCAATAAGAGTGACAAATAAATGTTAACTTATAAGAGATTATGGAAATGATTATATTCATGTTTAATTATCGGACTTCAACAATAATTACACCTACCGAGTCAACGTTAGATTCCTCTGATTTAAAACATGTCCATACCATTCACTCTACTTAGAATTACTGTTTCCAAGACCCTTCAAGCAGAACGATTTACCCTAATCTGACTTTGCAACGCCAATCAAAATATGATTCCGTCATTATATAGCAACCAATGGCATGCCTCGAAGCCATAAAACACACAACTATGTGTCAACGAAACATGATGTGATGCGCGCCTGTGTATTTCGGCAAGCTTCAAAAGATACATATCTTTCACGTCGAGGGTTTTATTGCTTCTTTTATTGGTCAACTGCATAACGTAGGAAATAACATATACGATCTTTTTTTACCCTCTATATTCGACCAAATACGCATCAACCCTTTATGAGTTAATTCCCTATGTTACTGAGTGTCAGGTCGTTTTGTTATGTACAAGGTTTATTCCCATTTTGTCTAAAGTCTATTTTACCAATTTTCACACCATTTCAGACAGAAGTTCCATCTCACCTACACGGAAAAATTTGGTTGTTTTTGACACTAACTGAGTAGAAAATCAATCCAACCTATAATCACTTTTTCTATAGAGGGTTGGTGGGAAAGAAAAATATGTATAAAGTGTAGATCCAGAAAAGAATATTTTTCTTATGTTGGTCTACACTATTTCTCGTAATATGCTTCTAACAAATTATGCAGATTCAGAATAATCTAAATCTTTTAAAGATATTTTAATCAATTAAAAATGAAATGAAAATATTTCTTTAAACAGTAGATCTTTTGGCAATTTAATCTATAGACAACGTGGGAATTGAAACCTTTATGGGATGTAGACTAAATGGGAAGTCCTTATGTAGAAAATTCATTTGCCAATGTACTATGTTTCATATTTGTTGAACCCGTATGTCTTGATCTGCCGACATGTATGTTTAGTTTGTTCTGTTTTACCCCAAATAGTTATGACTTACATTATGTAAAATGAGGCTTCTTTTAAGCAACGAAAACAAAAGAAAAAAAAACCTTTGGACCACCCCTGGTCTTTGAAGTAAACTTTTAAACAGACTTAAGAGCCAGATTCGGCAATAAGGATTTATTTGGAACATTTCACTTACTTTGTTGACGACTTTTTGCCTTGTAATCATATTGATAAATAGTTCAAAGATTTGCTAGAAAATATTGTTTCTCTTACTTTGAACTTTAATTAATTGCGTAGTAATCTTTTGATTAAATGTCTCTTATAATTGTTGTTTAACAAGAACGATTGTGTTTTTGTTGGAGTTTGTTTTGTAATTATATATCATTAAAATGATAATTTACACATTTGTAATCTCTTTTCAATTCAATGGATTGTTGCCAGTTTTCCTTCTTAATTACATTCAAAGGGTCAATTAACAAACTTTGGCTATCACAGGGATTAAGAGTGTTGACGCAAATTAACACCAATCTGCCACGTTTGCACCATATGTTCTAGCCACAACCTTTATTGTTTAGCCAATCGAGAGATAGAGTAATTAACCATCGGCAATCTGAGGTCCTTTAAACATATGAAAGATCTCCACAACCCTGTGTCCCTCGTTATTTAGTAAGCGTTATTTGAATGTAGTTTCAACAGGTGGAAAAAATGGACTGGGACTGTATTCATAGCCCGTAATATTTGGATACGATATATCATCAAAGGTAGGCTGACAGAGAACATCATATAACAACTAATTCTCTATTTTAGGTACAAATTTCAATTTTAAGAAAAAATATATATTTATTGGAGAAACATAACCTCTATACATTATTGACAAAAATGCTGATTTTTGTTCTATCTTATTTAAAATCCGTAAATCGAACTTAATGCAAATTTGTAATAACATTCTAGAAATATGTGTTCCATTCATTCTTTCCGTCCATCAACCAGCCGATTAACACATTTTTGATCTGTCAAAGCATTTCATTCAGACAAAAACATATACTTATTTGCCTTTTTTTTCACATGGAATGTCATGTTTTAACTGAACTGCGGTGCGCTATTCGGGTCTCATTAAATTCAATTTAATCTAATTTCCTTTTATAACGAGGCTTGGCAACAGCCAACAACAAATCTTTCTGTTGATGTTTTCGTATGTAAATCTCTGATTTTGGTACATGAAGCTTATAAATTTCAAAATCCGATCGATAGCGATCGTTTTCTTTGCCTTTGCCCACATTCTTCTTTTGAAATTAATACCCGGAAGTGAAGGTATTCCGAATGTGGTCCGATTTTTCAAAGGGAGACAAACCACGTTTCTGAAAAGGCCTATAGCCTTTACAGACCCAGCTGTTCATCTTCATAATCAAAAATTTCTTGTCAATTAACAACTTGTCAGAATGCGTCAAAATGAATGTTCATAACAGTTTAACCAAAAAAAAGTTGTCGGCCAATGAATTGTGAATAAATGTAAATGGACATGCTATTAAGGGATAGCAAAAATCAATTGTCTATATGGCCCAGCATGTTCAAGCATGTTCAGCCTTTATGGACAAATGAATTTTAATTAAATTTACTATATAACCATCATACAGACAAGTGCAAAAGAAGACTTGGCATTTACAGACAAGAAAATCCAAATCAGATTTTGCCATCCCTGTTTAGTTCCCATTCCAGCAGAAATAACTACTATAGGTCCGTATTGAACCCTCATTTTCGGATATAATTAAAGTCTCAATAAAGGCATAATCAACTATGATTTATAGGTCTTTGCTCTGACATTATCTAGGTGAGAGTCTAGTGAAAAGTAAACCATCCATTGAATGAATACAATATAAGTATCTCATCACACTTGATTGATCAACAAAAGACATCCTTGTAACTCATTACCACCTAACACCACAATTTTGCATCTTGCAACAGAAGACTTTCAAAAAGCATTTTGGCAAAAGGAAAAATTGCTTGTGACAAGCATTTTCTCCTTTTGCCAAAATAATTTTTTCAATCTAATCACATATCACAACAGCAGGACTGAATGGTTTTTCACACATTTACAAATCTTTTCTTAAGTTGTCTGCTTCAAGTAAAAAATGCCGTCTGCAGGTAGTAATTTTCATTATAAAAAGTAAAAAGCATGACAATAAAAGTGATAGTTGTAGTGGGTGACGGTCGTTTCCCCGAATGGCCGTTTCCCCGAAGTTGATTTATACAGTAATCGAGGAGTCGTTTCCCCGCAATCATTTATATAGAAGCGGAGGGTCGTTTCCCCGAAGTTAATTTATAAATCATTCTTTTACGTTTTTTTATGAAGAGTTTGATTTGTCTAATGTTAAAAAATATGAATATGATTGTTTTTTCTTCTTGAGTTTGTGACATTATTGATATTATATACATGTTTATATCTTACGATGAATGATATGTTTGTGTGGTAATGTCCCAAACTTACCTGCATCTGTTGTGATATGTGTACAAACATGTTCTAGTTAATAAAAAAGACCATAAAAAAATAACAAACACACAACTTACACATTCTCTTTAAAAGATCAAATCTACTTTATGATATTAGTTCTCTATATGTATTAACTTCAACGAAGAGACCCTCCGCTACTATATAAAATCATTGCGGGAAACAACTACTCAATGACTATATAAATCAACTTCGGGGAAACGGCCTTTCGGGGAAACAACTGTAAATCGTTGTAGTAAAAGATCATTGTTTGTTTTGAAATGATTTCTACTTTCTCTTTCAACTTTACCATCAAAAAAGCTCAATTTGGGATGAAGGGCTTAGTTGATCAAACATACAACTCTAAGAAAAATAAACAGTGATGTGCCTGTCATGTTCGTAGACTTAACACAAGATTGGTGCAATAAGCTATAGAAAAAAGTTATCCAGAAACTAATTATTAAACAATGTTAAGAAAATTTTGAGGAGGAAAAGGGGGGGGGGTGCATTCAAAATGATATATCATTTTGAGTGCCATTCTTCAATTTTTTTTTTTTTTTTAAGAAAACAAAATCCAGAATTATATTATACGAAACGATTCGCTTTTAACAGTGATATATGCACGAAAACCATCCGAATTTTATGGTATCCGGGTGTACGTCTATTTAACTTAATCAATTTGTTAAAACGTTGTCAGTAATATCCTAAAGGCGATTCGACTATCAAACATTAGTTTTAAAAAGCTAGTCTTTCTTGAATCAAATATAAATATTATGAAATATACTCGAATCATTGAAGTACAGGAATTATCTACCTTATAAATCGGAATAATTGTAAATCGATGTCTAGCTGTCATGGCAAATATGTAAACAACGGGTCCGTGTCTTTTCCATATGGGGCCAAACGGCAAAATGGCCATAGTGGTTAGCAACTACGAAATTATATGTTTTTATGTCTTTGTATGGTTGGATATTAGTTCTTCCCTACACTATTTTTGATCGCATTACGTACCGAAAAATATTGAATAAAATCAATGTTGCTCAGACACGTTATTTTACAATTTTGATATTTTATAGAAATAGATAGAATGAGCAGAATGAAGTGGTTGTTCAAACAAAATTAACGAAACTATTGACTAGCGACACGAAGATCGCGAGTACAAACAGCTCTGGTCGACTTTGGTTAACTTTGTATTTCATTTTAATAACTCGATATATGGAATTACTGCTCACGAAAAACAAAAAGCAAACATGATTGAATTCGTAGGAAGCAAGGATATGTATGGCCTCGAAAAATCTTGCTCAAATGCGAGGATTTTTTGGAGATATTTCACTAGTGGCTTCGGGCTATTTAACTCAAAATTGGTTTTATAATACCGACACCGGGTCACCTATGGCATCAGGAAATTTTCCTCAAAAACGAACCTATCAGCCAAATGCCGAGTCACCTATGGCCTCGGATAATATTTCTCAAAAAGGTATAAACAGCCATACGTCTGTTCACCTATGGCCTCGGGAATTTATTCTCAAAATTGGACTTATCAGTCTGACTCTGGGTCACCTATGGCCTCGGGAAATTTACCTCAAGGTAGGACTTATCAGCCAGGCGCCGGGTCACCTATGGCCTTGGGAAACTTTCCTCAAAGTTGGACTTATCAGCCCTACGACCGGTCACCTATGGCCTCGGGAAATTTTTGAGGAAAATTTCCCGAGACCATAGGTGACCGGTGGTAGTGCTGATAAGTCCAACTTTGAGGAAAATTCCCGAGGCCATAGGTGACCGGTCGTAGGGCTGATAAGTTCAACTTTGAGGAGCATTTCCCGAGGCCATAGGTGACCGGTCGTAGGGCTGATAAGTCCAACTTTGAGGAAAATTTCCCGAGCCCATATGTGACCCAGCGTCAGACTGATAAGACAACTTTTGAGGAAAATTTCCCGAGGCCATAGGTGACCCGGCCTACGTCTGATTAGACCAACTTTGAGGAAAATTTCCGAAGCCATATGTGACTGAGGTTTTATCACATTTTGCCTCTATTGAACATAGATACTAATATCCTAAAGAGCGCCCACCAATAACATGATTATACTCATTTGAAAAATTGTTTTAGTGAGGAACGACTCAAGGGATTCAGGGACTGAGCGAACGACCGGTCTGATTGGATATAATTCTCCCTAGTAAATGTAACCACAACCTTTTCAAGATCAGACACCAGTTCGAACCAACGCGGAAACGACTGATACTTTATCAAGGGTAATATACGGTTCAAACTTTCTGTATGTTTGCCGACCAAGGATTGAATCCCAAATGCCCCTTAGCCAAACGCTAGATCAAAATGTATTCTGTTAATATTTAGAGAGGAAATATATCAATTGGCTTAAATAAGATATCGCTTAACAATTAGAGGATCTTTATTGTTAGAGGAAACAGGCCTTTAATATAGCCTGTAATAATTTTTCGAGTCTCCAAAGCAGCCCTTGTGTGCGTACTGAGGGTTTGACGACCGGTCTTTTGGCTAAAATCGCACTGGAACACTTTCATACATCAAATAGGGGGATCAGATATATCTCCGGTGCGCAACTGGTTAAAATTCCCTTGCTAAATCATTACATGTTCCCGACTCATACAATTAACCAAAGTTTTCTAACCTATGTTCGACACTTAACGATAGTTTAATAAAATTCCATCTTAACTTATTTTTGTGATCCTAGTCGAAGATCGCATAAAACTTTAGTTCACTTAAATAGCATGGCCGATGAGTAAAACAAGCATTGAATCTACCCATCACTATTTTGATTTTTAAAAGAAGAGTTATTCCCATGGTTGTTAAGCTTATTGTATACTGTATATTCAGTGGAAGACTAAGGGTATATCAGCTGAATGTGTGCTATAAAACACCGTAAAAGACATTTGCTTTAAACCATTTTTGATAATGACAAATATGAAGTAATTTTGTATTTTCTACAGAAGATACAATTAAAGATCTTACCAGAGGTTGGCTCGATTTGGTTAAACAAGAAGCTAAAGAAAACAGCTTTAAAACATAGGAATCGTGTCACTGAAAGTTAAGGCCATATTTGCGCTCATTTACACTTAAATTGTGAAGGTTCGAGAATAATTGAAAATTAACTTAAAAGTAATTTAAATTCCCTTTACAGAGGAATTGAGACTGTAACACGTTCGCATGATGCTTTAAAAAGAGGGAATACTATAATGACTGTTTACAATTAGCGATAAAACAAGGTCAGCCGTGAAACGTTGGAAACCAATAAATTCTCCATTTTGAATGTTCTCGTTGTTAATATTGGATACATGACCGTATTTGTATGTTTTTTCACGTGATTGTTCTAACAAGGTGATCGAGACTCATTAATCCGAGCGCTCCATGCTATTTTAGATGTTACTCCAACATAAACAATGAAGTTGAATTGGTGGGCACCAAATTTGTGAAAAAAGGACTTTGAAAATTAGATAATAAATAGTGCAGGCGTTATATTGTCATGATCCTGACGTTTTTCGTTATGTTTCAACATAATCTATAACTTTTATTACCTAGTTTCGCAGTTTTTCTAAGCGCTAGTATGCTTTTAAGGTCCATTGTCGTCCATTTAAGCTTTGGTGCCCATAATTAGGCATAATCGAATAGGCTACTTCGAATCAAAATTTCCGTAGAAAATTGAAAATGGTCTAAACCTACCAACGCAATGTTCACCAGCATTTGAACTGCACAACATTATCACTGTTATGGGCATTATCTACATGCATCTCCGGGACATACTAAGTACCACAAGTACAATCTCCACAATAGACTTATCATAGCCCCAGTTAAAGAGCATGTATGTTGGTCGAGCATGGCTTTAAGGTATATATAATCGTTAGACATTGTTCTGACACATCTCAGAAACTCTAGAACAGATGTGTAAATTAAGTAAACAAGCAGTTGAATTGAGTATCATGTTAGCATTATACCTTTGATCCGGTCCTACTCACAAGTAGGCTTTAAAACTCTAATACATCTAATATATTCAGCATCAAGCACCCGATACTCCATAACAAAATCCTCTGCCACGTTTCTTTCTGATTCTTTCTATTGGGCATGTGATTTGTGATAGTTGACATTCCATGAACATAAAAAGTGGCTAGATGATGGAGATCAGGATTGGTATGTCACTCTCGTGTATTAATCCCAGTTTTGCCTGTATCATAAACATAGTCATACACGACTATTTACGTGCTTTTAAATCTTAGATATTTTTTTCTGTAAGCTTTCATAATATACTTTCCAGCTACATAGACGCGTACTTAATATGTACTCATGGGTTAACAGATGCCGGGATTACACAAATGTTTGTCTTTTGCAAAATCATGACTGTTTTCATCTACATTGAAAATAATGTTTCCCACACACTTCTCTCCATTCTCTATTATTATATCTCTGTAAGTCTACAAGGCTATCCATCAATGGGAACGTGCCGAATTAAAGTCCATTTCAAGTTATCAGGGCCCAGTTGTTCAAACGCTTGTTAAAGTTAACAGTTTGTTAAATACCTTAAATAGCTGTTATATTTAACAAGTGGATTGAATCTTGTTGTTCGAACTTAACAATCGGATTTAACAGACGTTTGACATAGGAACTGCCTGTTAACTTTAATCGAGGTCTAGAGGTCAATTAAAATTTAACATAGGAATCCAATATGGGCGCATTGTTGGTAATAAAGTCCCTTTTTCGAGTATTGATGGGGTTTTCGTTTACAATTAAAAAGGGAAAGAAAATTGATATCAATTACGCTTCTTTTAGATATACATTTTTATCAAAAACGAATAATAATAGAGCACGCGTTTATTAATACATTGTTTTACTACATCCCAGAGAAAAACCAAAAAGAGTAACTTCGATAGGAACTTAAGGAAATGTTGAATATTCCTATTTCTTTGAAGTTAAGAGCATCGTATTGATAGTCCTACTGACTACTTAAACGTCGGCATTGTGGCTATTTCTCAATACGGCTTTAACGATTTTTGTTGACATTTTACATCGCAATACTATAGCAATGCATTGTCCGAATACCCGAGTCCTCATCCTTTACGCCAAAATGTTCATTTAACGAGTGAAATGACTGACAACAATGCTATAAGAAAGTCAGAATAAATTGGTCCTTTTTCAATTCAAGATTCAATTGGATTATCATCAACATCAATCGCCGAGGGACCACATTACGGAAACTCGAAAATGCCGTGAAAATGCATCGCAGCACTCTTCTTACGAACAAGTTTGGATAATTTGGTTGATATAGCCCGATATCGTACACATAACTAGGCCTGTCAATGCGCCGTTACACAGTACAACACACCAACCGTATCCGATAAGTCAAAAGATAGTTACGCGGCTGTTTTATGAAAATCGCAAGATTATAGTAAGTGCTTCATAAAGGACAGGTATAAAACATGGCGCCTACCCCGTTATAGCGCGATTACGGAAGAAAAACACGGCGCCTCCCGTTAACTTTTAAAGGGCTCTACCAAAGCGCTTTCTCTCATATCTTAGCTGCAGCCTTATGGGTCTGCATTTGTCACGTTGATTTATGGTCAAAGACAAATCAAGAAAGGCGAGAAACACAGAACAACCCATCAGACGAAGTGCATCGACAAGGATCGACACATAACCCCGCGCGCAGGCTGGCCTGGACGAAAGACTGTCCGTGGATCCCCTAAAGTACAAAGTATCCCATGCTCTGGTTATATACAGTCTGTCTTGTTCATGTGTCGCACAAACCCAAGTGAGCATTACGATAAAAGAAGGCACTGTTCTTTCACGAGTAGGAGTGCTTCTTTTATAAAAGCGTATTCTATTTATTGTCAAATGGATATGTCTCCCGATTTGTAGTTTACAAGACCTGATACCGCAGAACATTTTCTTAGAGTCTTTTGGCAACAACGTGAAGGAATGTTTCACTGATGTACATTTCGAATGTCCCAGAGAAGCCTCTACTGACTTTCCGGGCTTAACATGATGATACTTTTAGTGGATAACAAAAGAGATTCTGCAACCCCTTACTTCATAAAACCAAACTTAAACGCAACCATTCTTGATTGTGCTTGCTGGATACATAACCAGTACTCGCTCCGAATGCGGATTAATGAAAGTTCGCAAGGCAACACACAGTCATCGTTTCCAGAAGCCGACGCTCTACCCCTGGGTACCGTTTTACTAAACATTATATGCTAAATATTTGCGTAAGTTAAAAACAGCATTCATTCTTATTTCAATGTTGGGCCAAGCAATATTGCTTAGTAACACATCATTGGAAACGTCTCTCTGAGACGCTTCCAATGACGTATCACATTGCAATAATGTATGATCTTTTAAGATACTGTACATGCTTGTCAGTTTTGACTTGCACAAATATTTTCCATAAGTTGTTTAGTAGAACGGTAACTCTGGACCAATGCCCTCCACGACCGCAGATACATAAATAACATGTTATAAATATGTATGTCTCTGACATCAGTGATAAAAAAAAACTGAGTATAGCGATACCATTACGATTTGAAAGCCGGTTTCAGAAAAAAAAGCCAGTTTTTATTACGATTCCGAATACGCAATGTAATTGACACAATCCCAATACTCATTCCCTATATAGCCCGAGGTCCGCGCCCGTAGGTATACCCCGCACTAGGGGTCCTTAACTTCCGCGGCCTAATGTCTACTACCACTCGTCCCATTACCAAACAACGACATTTGATCAGTTTGTTGCAGACGAGTCTGGAAAACAATTTAAGAAAAGGAGAAATTGCTCGTAAAGAGCAATTTCTCCTTTTCCCACAATGTTTTCTGTCCCTTCAAAAGATTATTTTCCATTTTCCTCACATTGTCATACCGGACTCATTCCCATGCTTTAGAATGTGTACTTCTACTGTTGGGATACCGATTTGAGTGACTCAATGGAGTTTAAGACCTCAAGAGAAAACATTCAATCGTTCGGCCAATTTGTGATACTTGCTTCAGGAAAGGATTAAGGCCGCCTACCGGATGTGCCAAAAAGCAGAAAAATATACCTGTGCTACCAATACGTGCTTGTACTCCATCAAAAACTAAAACGCCTTTCATTCAGTCATTCTGTTAAATATCTTCCAATCGAGTTTAATTGATAGCAAAGCTAGTCTGAAAATTACCATGTAAAATAATTACCAAATCCAACTGATATTTAGATGAACAAACAGATGTCTGATGATGAAACACCGTTGTCTTTTAAAGGTCATATGCAAATTAGAATATTTGAAAATGCATCATCATTTGTGATTCTTCTTTTTTCCCATCTTCCTGAGCCGACATTTATCTAAATTCGTCCGAGAAACTAAAGAAAGAAAAAGAAGTGGCCTTACTTATGTACACATATGTATTAGCGTCCCGAGCACGTGTTGCACGCAATTCGCGTGTAGACGAGTGTGCCTTAAAAGTTAATATCAAAAAGGGAATCGGTGCTTCTAGGTGTGTTCAAATGAATGGAATTAAATATGTGTTTAGTGCTTCGTAAATGATTGAAGAAATCATTTAAGCTTGTGAATAAAGTGTTAAAATTAAGGAATTAATTATTTGTGAAGTGATTCATAATTAAGTTCATTCAATTATATGGATTTTATATTGCGTCAACATTATTTCAATTATGTTGTGATGCCCGACTCATAATGATGGAGGAAAACCACATACATAACTGCTCATAAGGGCTGGTCAATCCGGATAGAAACATCGGCATTCCGTTAGTCATTTGGGAGACTGTCTCCCAAAGATATCGAAATTCTGTCATCGGAATGCGTAGTTTAAAGATGTAGAAAAATCATGTCTGTGTGTGTGCATAGTCTTAGAGTGTTCAAATGAATGGAATTGGTGTGTATAGTGATTCGTGATTAAATAAATCTTAATATGTGCATAATATATTCAAATGAATGGAATTAATTATGTGTTAAGTGATTAGTGATTACAGAAAGTATTTGGGATCCGAAAATACTTTACATACCTTACACAGATGAAATAAAAGAAAAGAAAAAAAGTAAGTGTTCAAATACATACATATTTTATTTATGGTTCAACGGTGTTACCTTCCTTTCAGTTTTGACAATCAACCGCTGTAAGTGAACATGGTTTGTTTTAGGATATTGAAATGATTTTTACTTTCTCTAAGTCGTTAAGTAGCGTAGGGCACGCATTTGTCGTTTAAAATATATGCATCAGGATCGATGCTTTAAATAATCTAAAGCAATACACCAGGAGCACTGCCATTGCAAGTTGCCCAACAGATCTTGAAGTATACCAGGGTTCATTACAAAACTTAAATTATGTGCGATTCACGTGTATAGAAGGACTTACTATTGTCTTGTGTATAAACCCAAGTATCTTCAAAAGTCTTTACTTCTTATACTGATAGATGGAACTAAGCATTAACAATTTCTTAACCCATAGGCCTATATTAATTCTATGGTGGCATTTTATAAAAAGATTGTCTACAGTGTTATGAGTAGACGAGCCTATGGTCTACAGTAATTTTGAGCAGGCACTCTCGCCTGACATCTAATGGAAATTGTATACATGCATGCAGAGTTCTTGTATTGTTTGAATTGGTCTAACCTAGGAGATGTGAGTTCGATTAGCGTTGGTCCACAGTCTTTGGTTCTAAGTAAGCATTCAGATATCATATTCTAGATAACTGGTCTCGAAGGCTATTGCTATTTTGACTCAATGACTGACGCCTTCGGTAGCGAAGCACGATAAATGTCCAAATGATGAAAAAAGCTTCGTTCGAACGGATCATTATTGAGACTATCATATATCACAGCTTTGATTTTTTTATTAATAGACAATCTCCCCCTTAAAGGAGATTGCTGGGTTCAATCCTGGTTACATCGTTATATCCTTGAATTCTCAGACTTTGGTCCCAACACTTGGTTTTCGTGCCTTTAACCTACATAACAAAATAAAATGGAAAATACGTAGAATCTATA